>NQII01001603.1:241356-363582 GCA_002778355.1 Clitarchus hookeri
TTCCGCCCCCCCATATATCTTCTCCCCCTCTTCTCCCTTTCTCCCCTCTCTTCTCATCACCCCTCTCTCTTCCACCTAATCTTCCCCTCCCCTCTCTCCCTCTCGTGTAATATGTTAAGCCACTTTATCGTTGTGTGCTGCAGCGTCCTTTATGATAAGCTACTCATATGCTGGGGGGCAATGAACACGAACATTCTTCAGCTAAGATGGTTGGTGCTGGCTTCTCAGTGACGGGAATCTTTTGAGAGCCTTGCGTAGCCAGTCAGAGACTTGCCCCTTTCAAGATGTCGGGAGCGAGGTCTTTGTTATGAATTTGACGACTGTATCTTAAACAGGTCGAAAATTACGGTCAACTATGCTTATAAGTTCGCATAGGACATAAATAACCATGCGGTCATTTTCGTTTTCGGGAGTGATGTCTATGTTACGAACTTGGCAACTGTATCTTAAACGGGTTGGAAATTATGACCAACTATGCTTATAAGTTCACATAGGGCATAAATGACTATGATAATTTTTGTTGTTGGGGGTGATGCTCATGTTACATATTTGGTGACTGTATCTTAAAAAATTCGGAAATTAGGGTCAACTATGCTTATGATCTGAGAAGTTCCATGATTAGAGGCAATGAACACGAACACTCATCAAGGTGTATGGCACTGGCTTGTCAGTGATGATACCCTTAGCCTCGCATAACCAATCAGAGATGATATCCTTTCAAGAGCCTCATGTAGCCAATCAGGGACGAGATTCTTTCGAGAGCCACGTATAGCCAATCAGAGACGAGATCCTTTCGAGAGCCTTGCGCAGCATGTTAGGATGAGCCCTTAGTTGTCAAAAAGGGGTCATGGCCCCACATTGTGGGATCATTGGCAGAAATTGCGCGATAAATTTTTTTGAGATATTTTTGGAAAATTTTGAGCGATATTCTGGCATATTTGGACTTTTTGGGAGAAAAAAGAGAACAAAATGACATCATCCAAAATGGCCACCGTGTGTCCCTTGCCCCTGTTTCTGAACATGCTATTCCTAACTACTTAAATTATTTCTTTCGTGTTCTATTTTTTTAATGCATCAAAATGTAAAAATTAGCACATGTTTTAAATATTTACTTTCCATATAATTTCACAGTTTCTCTTTACCGTCACATTAATAAAGTGATGAGGCCCATGTCAATGTCAGTTTTACATAAGGTGGAAGAATACACAATATGCATACAAGAAGATCTTAAGTACGGCTTTCAAAAGTACTCATTTTACGGTGAACAGCCTATACTTAAGCTGTTCCAGTGTAGGTGCAGGGTATGTTCACACTGAGTACAAAAAGATTATAATTCTCTTTGTTTTAGATGTGCCTCTGCCTTCATACCTTTTAGTTAACTGTGTTGATTATGAAAACAAATGCAGGCCAGTGCTAAACAGCAAACAATGTGAATATTGTTAATCATAGATTAAAGCAGAGGCTACATACTCCAAAAATTTGACATAAAGCAGCCTTTCTATACGGTTATTTTGAAGAACCAGCTCATATCCATCTGAAGTAATAGACTTTGATATAGTTCATTTCATATAAGAAGGCCACATTCTGACAGTCAGTAAGTGGCAACGTAATGTATTCAAAACAAACAACGCGCCATTTACAAAATCCTGTATCAGCTGATGCACGAACGAACAGAAATTAATATTAAGTTGGCTATTCTGAGAGCAGTGCCAACGCACATCAGACCAGCAGAAAATACGCGGATAAGAAAGAGTTCGTAGATTAATTAATACATTTTATTTTACGTGGTCATTTTAGTTTTAGAAACGAAACTTCGTGATAAAATAGTAATGTATAGGTGTTCAAAATGAGATGCACATTAAAACGAACCATATCCAAATGTAAGGAAAAAATCGAAACCTTTTTCAAGTTTCCAGACTCTCCAACCATGTGCTGCTATCTTGTGAGGGACAGGCGTTCCATCTGTTACAACACACCCTTCCACGCTATCTGTTATCCATATCTCGAACTACACCCAGAAACATATTATAGTTTTGTTGTTTAGAATAACGTATTTACGTGCATATACAAATGGTTTTATTTTCTCGCGAGCTCTGTATAATTTTTAAAGTAACATATATTTCATGTACAACGATTTGGAGTACAAGTAATTTATATTCGGCCGGTAATCGTAAGTCTACGTAAATTATACGCCATATTTTTCTCTCGAAACCCATCTCCTTGTTTCCGTAGAAAGTGGGACACGCGTGAATAGTTTTTAAGGAATTCTAACATTATTCCAAGTCACATATTTCCAACTCGATTATATTAGCTATAACATCCAAAGTGTGATAATAGATACAACAGACCGTCTCGCAAATTTTAACCCAAATTCACTATCTCTGACAAATTAAAAAAAAATTAGCAAATATTTAATTATTTGCAATATTTTATATTTTCACTTTTATAACCTACCTATTTTTTAGACAGATGTCAGTCTTAAAATATCTTAAAATTTGTTTAGCATTACAGTACAATGAGAAGTGGATTAGCTGACAGCGTGTTGATAAAAAATACAGCCCCAACTTGACGGACCAGCTGATGGCGGAAGGATACGTTGTCAGATGTAAACAGTGGCGCGTACTTTCGCCAAGCTGTCAAAAAGTGGCTTTATATGGTATGAATATAGCATGTGTTGATTTGAAAAATCTCTGTTATGGCACGAGGCAGGCACTTCAAAAATAAAATGTCAGTGTAGCAAACTTCTTCAATTAAAAATATTAAACCAGTTGAAATCAGAATCTGTATGTTCAAAAACTACAACAGTTAATAGTCTTGGCATATACACTGAAGAGCCAAAAAAACTGGTACACCTGCCTAATATCGTGTAGGGACCCCCCGAGCACACAGAAGTGCCGCAAGACGACGTGGCATGGACTAGACTAATGTCTGAAGGTATGCAGAAGGCAGTTCACACCATGAATCCTGCAGGGCAGTCCACAAATCCATAGGAGTGCGAGGCAGTGGAAATCTCTTCTGAACAGCACGTTGCAAGGCATCCCAGATATGCTCAATAATGTTCATGTCTGGTGATTTAGGTTGCCAATGGAAGTGTCTAAAGTCAGAAGAGTGTTCCTGGAGCCACTCTGTAGCAACTCTCGACGTGTGGGGTGTCGCATTGTCCTGCTGGAATTGTCCACGTCCGTCGGAATGCACAATGGTAACAAATGGGTTCAGGTGATCAGACAGGATGCTTACGTAACTGTCACCTGTCAGTCGTATCTAGACGTATCAGGGGTCCCATTTCACACCAACTGCACACGCCCCATACCATGACAGAGCCTCCACCAGCTTGAACAGTCCCCTGTTGACATGTAGGGTCCATGGATTCATGAGGATGTCTCCATACCCGTACACGTCCATCCGCCCGATACAATTGGAAACGAGACTCGTCAGACCAGGCAACGTGTTTCCAGTCATCAACAGTCCAGTAGCAGTGTTGGTGGGCCCGGGCAAGGCGTAAAGCTTTGTGTCATGCAGTCAACAATGGTACACGAGTGGGCCTTCGGCTACGAAAGCCCATATCAATAATGGACCGTTGAATAGTTTGCACACTGGCACTTGTTGATGCCCCAGCATTGAAATCTGCGCCAGTTTAAGAAAGGGTTGCACGTCTGTCACATTTAATGATTCTCGTCAGTCGTCATTTACCGGATTCCCGATATTCACAGTACACTCGTGAAATGGTCGTACGCGAAAATCCAAATTTTATACTTTGGAGATGCTATGTCCTATCTCTCGCGCGCCGACTATAACACCACGTTAGAACTCACTTAAATCTTGATAACCTGCCATTGTAGCAGCAGTAACCGATCTAGCAACTTTGCCAGATGCTTGTTGTCTTATATAGGCGCTGCCGACCGCATCGCGTTACTCTGATTGGTTCCATACCTCTGTTGTGTGCATACGCATGCCTATACCAGTTTTTTTTTGGCTCTCCAGTGTACATGGATGACAATCATTGGTAAAATCATAAAATTGTTGGGAAAACTTGGAAAAGTAGTTTGAAATTGGAATCTAGGGATGGAACTCACCAGAACAGAAAACAGTTTGCATCTAAATCAGACGGAGACAGTAATCCAATTTTTGAGAAACTATAACATGCACGAGGTTAGTTCTGTTGCAACACCAAGACTAAAGATGAATACAACATAAAAAAAACTTTTCCACGTAGAGAATTGTTAAGCATATGCATTTCTCTACCTGGAGAATAAAACAAAAACTGGACATCACCTTTTGCTGTTCACATGCTTAGCAGGAAGGCTAAAACGCCAAGTAATGAACAAGTCTTTATTAAAATAATTCTGAAATGCTTTTAGAGGTTCCATTCACTTGGGAATAAGATTCACAGGTGATTCATCGACATAACTAATTGGGTACAGCAACTAACGATGCTAATGATAGACTGATCAGGAGGAGCACAATTACTGCAGTCAAATGTTACATGAATTTAAAATCCAATATGACTTGAACTGGTGCCAATTTCAATACTGCCAAGTCCCCTAAAATCTTCTGCTTAGTTGTTAAATGATTATCAAGTTTACATCTATGACCTAATAGACTGCAGCTCTAAAGACTGAAACCCTTGGTACCTCAAGGTTCGGTAAGGGGCCCCTCATAGACAGACGAATTAATTTCGGAGTTCTACAACCAACATAGGATTATGATCATGTGGGCATCAAGTACTCATACTCACTAAGCAGCCAGTTTGATCATCTTGCGCAATATCTGCACCCGCTTGCTGAGGCTCTGGGTGAGGCATATCTCGGTGACGACCCAGTACTGCAGCTCGTTGAAGCGGCGGAGGAAAACATCCAGGTTGGCAGTTGTCTGGCCAAAGTGATAGCGGCCAAAGGTGTGGTAGATTAGCTCATACTGTTAACATTCAGCTACTGTTTGTTACTACGAAAAACGAAACTTACAAACTTTACAAAAGTCAGTTATTTAGCAACCATATACAGTGGCATATATTGTGTTCTTAAAAGTAAGTATATTACAGTGTTATGAAGCAGATGGATGTGGAACCTGTATTATCATTAATAAACTCATTTCAGCAGATTTTTTTTTAACTGAATGTGAAGTAACAAAGTTGCACGTAATTTTGTTTTTTGATTCTCCCACCTTGTTTCAACATAGCCAACATCCATTTCCTTTATGTTAATCAATTTTTTTCCCTGCATTGGGTTTACAGATTTTCGTAAAACATGAAAGGAAGTAATTATTAATGTTCTTTGAATGATATATGTAATAAGGGGGGTAATTAACAAAATGAAATCTGGACATACACCACTGCAGAGCTATGTCACATGTGTGTATTCTGTGCTCTTCGTTGAATCACGTTAAGAGTTTTTTTGCATGTTTTATGTATATACTATCGTCATGCCTTTGTTGCTCGTTTGTTTGTTTCTCATCTTGATTAGTTTGGTAGAACTCTTAACTGAATTCCTGCGAGATTATTTTCATGTTCTAAATATCTATTGACCACAGCTAGTCTGGCTTGCTTTGTGCATATTTTTAATGTCATCATCCGTGTTTTCCTTAGCGACACAGTTCTGCAATGATGTATGTTCAAAGTAAATTATTAATTTTAGTTTATAATTATAGAGGCAGTGAAGGTATTTTATCATTTTCCATGTTGATTAACTGCTACTGTTAACTGCAGATTTGGTCATTTTATACAACAAACTTACACAGCAGGATTGAAAACTACCTCTTTGGAAAGTGATAAAGACATGAAACTTAATACTCAACTTTCCTCCTCTAAGTGTGGCTAGAGATCTGTAACCATCTGATTTTGATTGTTCCTTAAAGATTCAAGTCTAAATGACACAATGTCCAAAGAATGAAAAAATACCAGACTTAGAGACATCAGTTATTGTAAATAGCCCATCCCGGTAATTTTGATTCGAAAAATAATTGTATCTTAATACATAACAATTACCAAAATTAGTACAAATAGGTTGTGCAGAAGAAAATTTTGATTTTTTTTAGTTATTGCAGGCTTTCTTAGTTTTAGGAACTAAATAAAGCACTAATTGTGTCAATTAAAAAAAATATTTTTCCTACAAAAATTTTGATCAGTAAAATAAACTTACACAAATCGTTAAAAGTGAAAAGAAAATATTACAAAATCTGTGAAGTAGTTAATAAATACAGTATCAGAAATAAATACAGTAATAGAAATACTGTTTAGATTCTGTGGGTATTGTAGATGTAAACAACATAATATTTACAGTAAACACTAGATTCTAAGACCTTTCACGGTTCCCACACAAAAGGTTGTTATTGGAAAAACTTTTTCAATTTAATTTTTTCATGGTTCCCTAAAAAGGCTGTTATTTCGAGAGGGTTGCTATTCCAGAGGTCTTATAAATCAAAAGNTTCATTGTCGGCACCCATAGGTACCTTTCTTCCCCAAAGAAACATGAAATGAGACAGCAGACTGTAGCAACGATTTCATGCAGTTTTGTAGTAATAGGGAGTACCATGAGGAAACCCACTGGTTATTAGCAACGTTCCGTGTTTCTTCCTATGAAAATCCTTATGTGACCCTGTTAGTAATGGTACCCGAATCATTTTGATGGGAGGCTGTTTGATAAATACAACCCCATTTGGTAGCAGGGATGGATTCAGAAGGGAGTAACACCCCTTCTCCAAAACTCTCACACTGACATGACACAGGATGTCCACCCACAGGTAAAGTGGGGAAAAGTCAGGTAATTTTCACCTGGGTCAGAAAAAATGTAAATAATTTGCTACACTGCAAAAGTTGTTAGTTGTGTAATACAGCGCAATGTAATTATAAGCATATGCAAGTTAAAATTTCAATTTTTATGTTTGTGAACTGGCAATAATACATTTTTCCAAGTCTCACAGGGTCTTTATGTACAAAATAAATTATTTTTGTGTGAAGTCAATAGCTTATATCGCGAGAAATATAAATGGGCCGAATAAAATGTTTGCCCGGCTGGCTTGGTCTGTTGCAGTGTAATTTAATTTGTCTTCACCATGGGCGTCGCCAAGATATTTTCCAAGGAGAGCCGTAGGAATTAGAAAAAGTTTCCTTCAGATGAGTGCGAGATTTACTACTGTGTTTTACCCTTAATGCATGCAACAAACAACCACTGCTTGTCATATGAATTAATTTGTTTATCATTAACAATATACAATATAATATTAAATACAAATGCACAAAAACATATCAAAATAAAAAAATGAAAAAAACAGAACTCAATTATTCCTCCCAGCAGGGACTTGCATTTTGAAGTAACGTAGCTAATAAGTAATTTATTTGTTATAAATATTGCTATTTCACATTTCATAGAAAAATACAGTATCCAGGGGAGGACAAGTGCCCCCTCTTGCTGACGCCCATGTGCTTCACTGATAGTATATTTGTTCTTTCAGCGGAGGAAAATTATGGTATTGGAAGGTTTCGGTCCTGAAATAGGCCAGGGAAAATGGTAAGAATTTGTCTGCAAAACGGGGAAAAGTCAGGGAATCCCAAAATGGAATTTCAGTGGACACCCCATAAAACTGTCTTGTAAATGTTGTAAAACTATAAAATTAAATAATATCATAGTTGTATAAAATTCTGATTTTATTTTATCAATTTAATTTTGTTTCCTAAAATGATTATCAGACAGTGCCCTCCTCCCATGCCATAAATTAAGATTCTAGATCTGCATGATAGGAAAGTGACATACCCCCTCCCCACCAACCAGTAGTCTAGATCTGCTCCTGTTTGGTTGGGTGACTAGACTGTACATGCAAGTTCTAGGTGTGATGCCAAATAAGCTAAAACCACATGTAAGAAATCCTTTACCACTACAGTGAAAGGGACCGTGGTGGCTGAGCGGTTAGCCTGCTCACCTCCCACCAAGGCGAACCGGGTTCAAGCCCTGGCTTGGTCAATCCTGATTTTCGCAAGTGGTAATCGTGCCAGACGATGCTGCTGGTCGGTGGGTTTTCTCTGAGATCTCCCATTTCTCCCGCCCTTGTATTCTGGCGCTGCTCCATTCTTGCCTCATTTCATCCTCATCGGCTTTCAAGACCTCTGCGTTAAGAGCTGCCCAAATCTCTCAACTCAACTCAACTCTAGTGAGGGCCCTCATACTTTTTTACGAGTTTTAAAAACAGTTCTTTGGAGCTCAAAGTAATGTGAATGTGGTTGCAAGGGATTGATGTTAGGATCACACAAAGAACTCTTATTACATTATACAGGCCATGCAATAACACTTTAACATTGACACAAAATTCAAAACTAGTCACATAAACTTACAATATTGCAATATTAAATTGCAGAACAATATGTGTGAAAAATGTCCTTGTGTAAAAGTAGGCAACATATTTCCACTAGGGTAATTACCTCATGTACACACCAGAACAAGTCCCAGTCAAACAGCGTCATGTGGTAGGCAAGTTCTTTGGTGCTGAATAATTCCAGGTCGGCCTCCATTCCTTCTGTTGGTCCCTCCTGGTCTGTGAGGCACGTCTGGGGAAATCCAAATGTTTGGCACTAATAATGAAACTTTCAAATACTTTTTTTTTTCTGGTTTAGCTCTTGTTATCAGCAATCAGTCATAGCATTAGAATAGCCATGCAGTCGTCATTACTACACCTGAAAATGTCTCTATGATGCACTGCCACAAGGACTTGTGTCATATTGAGGAAAGCATAACTTGTATGAAGTGTTTTCAATTGATACTGCCCGAATCAAGTAGGATGATATACCTACACGAGCATTTGTATGGAGGGTTTAGGGATATTGACTCTCTTCCACTAGCAAACTAGCCTTTGCCACTTGAAAATAAAGTATAAGCTACTCTTAGTTAAATTATGGTGCACTTAATTTATGTAATTGTTTAAATATACTTTGTGGTATAACATATTACCTGTGATAATAACTAAATATTTTAAGTTATATATGATGCTGAAGAACAGGTTAAAACAGGTTGTGAAATTCCATAGATATACAAAACAAAGAAGACCTTGCATTACCAACCTATTATAATTCAAATATCGTATGTAACACAAGACTAATTACATACCATAATAAATAATTCATAGCATAATACTTTTTTTTTTTTGTTTCCTCCTTGATGTTGGACGTTTTCCCTGTGGAAACTCCCTTGTGGGTCGTTAATGTTCATAAGGACTATTTTCCGCGCGCGCGCGCGTGTGTGTGTGTGTGTGTGTGTGTGTGTCTCATGTAACCCAACCTTGACCTGACATGACCCCTGTTGATAACTTTTTGACCTTTGTTCATAGGTTTACTACAAGTAATCGCTTGGAACTACCCAGATCGCCAGCTGTTTTTTGTAGGTAATGAGGCTACCTGCCTGTATGTAATTGTGATTCAATAAAACGTATGTTTTGCAGACAAATGATGTGGTTATTTAGTTAAAACCAATTCCTGCAGTACAGTATTCAGTTGTGAAGATCTATGTTGTTTGTTGAAATATGTTTGTTATACTTTGAACAACACTACAGGTCATGAATTGGTATATTGGGAAGTGATAGTTTATTGGTGACGTATATATAGTGTATGCAGAGCTGAAAGCAGTAATTAATGATATCACAATTTGAATTTTCAAGATACTAATTGTGACATGAAAGCTAAAGTGGAGAGAACAGACATTCCAATCAACAGGAAGGGACAGCCTGCAAGAAATGAGCAAAGATAATGATGTCAGGTTCATAAGCTTGGCAGGTTTTGAATTAAATGTTAAACAGCAGTACAAACTTTCAGTACAAAAATATACAGTGGAACCTCTATGTATTGAACTTGGATGGATTGAAATTCCGCATCCGTGGAACATATTCTGTGGTCCCATTTTTTTTATTTATCTGCGTTTCAAGACCACATTAGTCCACATGTATTGAAATTTTTTGTCAGTCCCCTGAGAAACAATGAATAGAGAATTCACTGTATATGAAAGGATTTGAGTGTCCCTACATGCAAAGACAGTCAGTCTACCAGACAGATCATGTCAGCATCAAAACCAGAGGAAACGGCTGAGTGATGTGTGCTTATAGGGCAGGGTACAGAATGTGGAAGTGGCCATATTCAAGTGAGAGGCAGTGTCATAAAACATAGAAACATTGCCAAGAATAATGAATTCCAACTGCAACTCACAAACTTATGAAGCATTGGAGGAACAGGAAGCAGATGAGACCACAGAACAGAACTGGATTCAAATCCAGGATATGGAGGCGAGTACAGCAAATTCATTTATCAGGAGCCAGATTTTTGGAAAGAAGATATGATTTGGAGAAGAGAGAGGTCAAAGAGAACTGGTTATGGGAACGAACCTCACATAGTATGTACAAGACTTTCTTTGAAGTTATAAAAACAACTCATGTGGCTCTGAGAAAAGCATTTAATGAACTAACTGAGAGGGCCAAGGAAAACTTTTTTTTGTAAAAAAAAAAAAAAAAAGACCAGGGAAGTGTTGAGAAAGGTTAAATTCTTGACAAAAGCCAACAGAAGTTTATCAATAACAGCGGTGAGTAAGCACTGAACAACAAATGTGACATTATGGAGAGGTGAAAGGAGTACTTAAGGAGATCCCAATAATCTTTTAGGTAGAGTTGAATTTCCAGCCACACCAGACCCAAAATACCCATCACCATGTCTAGGTGAGATCTAGAAGCAAGTGAATTGGATGAAGAAAAATAAAAGGCTTGGTGTAATGTATGGAGACTATTTTTGTGTGTGTTTATGTATGTTTGAGAAGTCTGCAAGAGAGAATGTGTGTAGTGCCTAGTTATGAACAATGGCAAACGGTGTGTGGACCAACAACACCCAGTCTGGTAGTAACTGCTTAGTACATAAAACCCAGCAAGAGAGCGATTCATGCTGAAACTCTACCAGGCAGACAAGAGGGGCTTTGTAAGAAACTTCATCGACTGAGGGAGAGGACATAGGACCATATAACAGATTCCAGAAGGCTGGATGACACAATCATCTGCCTAATTCACAAGAAAGGTGACAAAATGAACTGAAACATCTATCATGGAACTGCTTTCTTGAACATCTGCTACAAGAACCTATCAAACTGCCACCTTGACAAAATCCAACTCTCTCCGAAGCAGTGACTGATTAATATCTGAGTGGATTTTGGAGGGCCAATCAGCAGTGATTCACATTTATGTGCTGCAACACAACAAAAATCTGCATATGCTTGTTGTGTGAACCTAGAGGCTCTCCCAGACAATGCACCCAAATGCCTTCTTAAAGTTCTAATTGAATTAGGATTTCTCCATAAACTAGTATGACGGATAGGGTGGTGGAGTAGCAGTCTTCATGTCAACCATCGCTCACCAACACCTCTTATTACCACTTCACCAATGCCAGAGGCCATTGCAGTCCTCCATGGGTAACCATACACCATCATGCTCCTCTCTATTTACCTGTCACCCAACTTCCCCTTCCCCACCAATATCGTTGAAGCCCTCAGTCAGGTCTATATATGTAATCTTGGGCAGGGACTTCAGTGCTAGCCACCTGACTTGGGGGTGTACACACACGAACAGGAGGGACATCTCCTTCTGCCAATAGCTTTGTCACGCCCATCTATCCATTTAAACCCTTGCCACCCTGTATCTACCATCTTACCCACCTCAGCTGGCAGCAACCCACCACCATTGACTTCACTCTCTCCCGATCCTATGACCATAAACCTCTGTACTATGACAGGTCCCTCCAACCACATTCCTGTGGCCAGTCTACTACACAATTACCTACACACAAATCCTCATATCTCCAGATTCGCCTGTCATGCTACTGACTGGTGCAGCTACCAGGGCTAGCTAACAGCAGATTCACTAAACTTAGTGTTCCCGTTGATTTCAGTTGAACCATTGTCACCTTACTTATCATTTCGAAAGCTGCTCCCATCCACATTCCACTCACCTATCCATCACTCCCTTCTTCGCTTGACATCCAACACACCCTATTCCTGTGGAACCACTTTCACAGCTGCTGGCAGGCAACCTGCCTCTCTCAGCATTGGAGATTGTATCTGCTGCTGGGGGGTTGGTGCCAGCAGGTGGTCAGGAAGTGGAAAGCTGGGCAGGAGACATTGTAACTCCATTCATTGCCTTAACTGGGACCGTATGGACATATGGGCAACATATTAAAACCATGTGAGACGTATACCAACCACCCCAACCACTATCTCTCTTCTCCTCACCCCTCCTATCATTGCTGAAACTGCCATACAGAAGTTAGCGTCAATCTCAGCACAATCCATACCACATTCACATCCACCTGTTACACACCATATCATCAGACTCCTGTAAAGACAAGGAGCGCCCTTCCTGCTACACCCTCCCACTCTTCCCTGACCACCTCATTCCACCTGACCACTCCCAACCAAGTCTTTGCAGTGCTCATCTCACTCCGATTCACAATGATCCCTGGCTGTGACTCCATGCCTTATCAATGTAATGCTCCAGAGCATGTTAAATACAATGCGGTTTCCATCCCCAGACCAGACAAACTTGCCTCTCACCCCTTAAACCAACCCAGCTCACTTCTCCTGATTTTACCAAAAGTTGCGGAAAAAATTATCTTCCACTGCCTCCTCGTGCAGTCACCTCAGTCTAACTCTGCCAAACGACCGGTTTAGCTTCGGCCCCGGTCAGTCCACTACACGTGCCATCACCCATGTAGTGTGTGCTGGCGATAACACTGGTTCTCGGAGCAGCATCATATGTGCACAGTCCTCCTAGATCAGCTTAGAGCCTTAGATTCTTTGTCCCACTCAACAACTCATCTCCTGCGTGGCAGCCATAGACATTCTTTCCATACATCGCCAACTTGTCTACTCATACATAACCAGCTAGAAAAATCAACTCTTCATTTACATGAACATATCAGTTCATTTAAATGAAGAGTAGATTTTCAGAGTTTCTTTTATCCATATTTTAGGAAGTTTTCCTATTAAAATGGCCTATTTGTTCACATTAAAAAATATCTTGAATGAACTTTATTTTGTGTTATTCAAACGTCTTGTTAGCTTAGCACTCTATATAAGGTAAAATCTGTTTTTGCTCTAGTAACAACATAAATAATTGAATAATGAACAGCTATCTTTTATGATGACCTATGCTAGATAAAAGCAAATATGAGGGAAACAAAAACAAAACACAATTAGCTACTGGAAGACTGTTCTAGCATGGAACTCATAATACACTGAAGAGCCAAAAAAACTGGTACACATGCCTAACATCGTGTAGGGCCCCTGAGCACACAGAAGTGCCGCAAGACGACGTGGCATGGACTCGACTAATATCTGAAGGTATGCAGGAGGCAATTCACACCATGAATCCTGCAGGGCAGTCCACAAATCCAATCTGCACCAATTTGAGAAAGGGTTGCACGTCTGTCATGTTTAATGATTCTCGACAGTCGTCGTGTGTCCCGTTCTTTCACGATCTTTTTCCGGCCGCAGCGATGTCAAAGATGTGATGTTTTACCGTATTGCCGATATTCACGATACACTCATGAAATGGTCATCCGCGAATATCTAAATGTTATCGCTACCTCGGAGATGCTATGTCCCAACTCTCGTGCGCCGACTATAACACCACGTTCAAACTCACTTAAATCTTGATAACCTGCCGTTGTAGCAGCAGTAACCGATCTAGCTGCCGACCGCATCGCGTTACTCTGATTGGTTCCATACCTCTGTTATTTGCATACGCACGCCTATACCAGTTTTTTTGCCTCTTCAGTGTAAAAACAAGAAAAAATGTATTAGAAGTTGACAAACAGAAAGTAGGTATGTGCAAAATCTTTGAGACTTGGTCAAAGAAACAATAGGTGTTGAGAGTATTCCTTTTGTGTAGCAGGAAAGGAAAATATGAAAGAGCAAACTAATGAGTTGATATGTTGTTGCATATAAAAATACCTTCATTAAAAAATTAAGAAGGCACGAATATGAAATGCTATGCTACTAAGACATATAAATGTTCAATTATTTTGAAAATACATTCTTCATTTTTGTCCTGTGTAGGTTGAGCATTATTTTTTTTTTGCTCCAGTGTGACAAATATGTGACATTTTATATGGCTTTTAATAATAAATAGGTATATATGTTAATAAATTAAGGTCAGTTGATAGTACATTTTTCTTCCAAGTTATTTAATAAAGTTGCATTATTAGTAGTAGAAATAATCATTTCAGTCTTTATATGAGGATTTCCACAGAATTGTTGTAATGCTTGGAAGCCAACGTCAAAATGAATTTCATTTTGGACTATGAACAAGTGCGAACAGCAACTCACCAGAGCATCTAGGTGGTCGCGCGGAGACACGAAGATGCGACCATTGAGGCTGAGAGAGGTGGGTATGCCGAGGTCGTCATCCCGGAAGGGAATCCTCTCGCCGTTCGACTTGACCTCGACCAGCACGAGGTCGGTGTGTCGCAGCTTCAGCTTGTCGGCAGCTGACATCTTGATGGTGTCCGCTGTGGCGTTGACAGGCAGCCGCAGGGTGCAGTATGTATGGTCGGCACAGTACACTCTGAATATGACTGCAACAAGGTTGCGTTGAGCAGAGGTGTAGTCAGTGCTGTTGTCCCAAAATTTTCACAGTGCACGACAAATCTGTAGCGTATACCCTCAAATACAGCATTGACTAACTATAAATTAATGTAGACTCAAAAAAATTGAAATGTGTGCATACTCTTGTGTTACACAAACAAACTTAACATTTTGATATCTTGCTCTAGCTAGTGCTGTGTGCCTCAAATGAAAGATACCATAACTTGAGTTACTGGTACACTAGCGCTCTGTACATATTGTTGTGAAGCGAACACTACCAAATTTGTATTTTGGTTGCAACATACAATTGGTGTCATTATAATAAAGTTTCATTGTGAAAGAGAGTTCCTAGAATGACACTCAAAATGGATGAATATGACTATGTGTAATGGTGATGTAATAATGTATTTCTACAATTTTGCCAAAGTTATGTAACAAAACCAAAACAGTAGGTATGTGCAAAAAAAAACTGAAGGTCAACTGTGCGAGAGAGAATAAGAGTAGTTATACTGCATTCACCCGTGTATATACCCTCGACTGCTTGGAATATTGTCCGTCTTTGTTTTTAGGCACCACTATTAAAAGATACTATTTTTATATAAAAAAAATGTTCTATTACGAGAAACAGAAGATACAATGACAGGGATGAGAGATTTTGAACACTTTGTGTCACAGACGTAATAAACTAGGATGATGAATGTTTACTCAGCTTATAAAAGTGTTATTTTTACATTAAACACACAGTGTTCTCTTTTATGAGGGTTTGTGTAACTTGTGTCCCCTTCGATCATTACATCGCCGAGTTCAGATGTTAATGTTTCTTTATAAAATCTTAAATCAATAAGTGATTTGAGTATTCCAACGTCCAGACCGAGACCAAGCCGTGAATTCTGTGAAAGACAGTGGAATGTCTGGGGGAAAGGGGAGAGGAGACTAATTATTACTCACTGTCATCGCTTCCTCGGATGTAGGTCCGGTCCTGGTTGGAGCCGCCAAACAAGCCGATGGGTTGGCCGCAGGGGGGCAGCTTCCACTTCTGGCCGGAGTGCCTCTCGCAGTCCTCCTGGAACCTCCTCAGCTGCGACATGACGTGGTGCATTAGGCTGGCCTCCTCCTCCAGGGAGCTCCACTGGATGCAGTCCGCCTCCACCTCGCCCGCCAGCTCCTGCACATGGCACAAGATGCATGCATAAACAGTGCACAATACCAACACACTTGTGCCTCATCCACTGGTGAAACATCACCTATTACTTTGGAAGGGAAGCTTCTTTGAATGCTGATATTGAAAATGGGACAGGGGAATTTNGGGGGAAAGCTTGTCGTAAGTCATTTTCACTCCACGTATGCATCACATCTTTGTGAACAAAAACAGTTTGGGATGCCCATTTATTCTCATTATTGTAACTTTTATTAAATTTAGGGAAGAGCAATGTATACTCTGCCCTCCTCATCACTCACCAGTTATGTCACTGGCCTCATCTCGCATGCAGTGTTGCCATATCTACTTAATTTGAAGGAGATCTACTTTATTTTTACTGTATCTCCTTTTCTACTTCAAGAATTTCAGAAACTACTCATTTCTTTAATTTATTATTATTTATATATTGCATTTTTATGACATGTAATATACAGTAAGTAAAAAAGTATTTGGACACCTTTATCAAAAATACAAATGTGTATGTTTCCAAAATAAATTACATGATTTAATATTGTGCATTAAGTAGCCAATTAGGTACATAACGTGTCTTTCATTTTTGTACACAACTGTTATCAATGATATAGTATATCCAGAATAAAATTAAAATAAACTGTACAAGCAACCTCTTCCAAACGAAATAAGTGTTTGGATACACAGAAGAAAACAGAAATAAACTTCCATAAAGATCACGAATGCCCACTTCAATACTTGGTGTGATAATCTTTGGCTCTAATTATGGCTTAAAGGCATTTTGGTATTGAATTTATATACTTCTGGCAAGTGCTGACGTCCATTTGTGCCCACTCCTCTTGGACGCCCGCAGTCTATTCTCTCCAGCTGCCGTGTTCAGAATGACTACTAGTTCCTGTTTCATGCATTTGCATGTGGATGATGTCTGCTATACTATTTGCTGAACAGTAGGTTCCCACACCGCTATGCACATCTGATAGGCTGTTGGGTACAACTAAATAAATATCATCACTGATGTGCAGCCTTGAGCTATAAAACTTTTGCCTAAATGAACATTCCAATTCAAGGTGTATAGCCTGCATACGAAAAAAATTACAAGAAAGTTTACTGCATCTTTTCACGGAAAATGTCATTAAAATACCCTAGATTAAACTTTCTTTTAAATTATAATCTAGAGGTAAAAATCTAATTTCAACCACTTATTTGTTCATTCATGGATACTAACGAAATAACAACACTTGCATCCTACATTTTTGTGATGAATCTCTATCAAACCAAATTAATAATATTCTTCTGTTATGTATTGTGTTTTATCTGCACTCATACAGTACAATTATCATATCAGTAGATACGGAATGAATAATTTTTTAATGTATAATTACGATCAGTGGTACAACCTTAAAACATTAAAAAAAACTATAGAAGTTCAATTATGATTCATTACTAATGGCAGTTTTTCACCAAGAAATTTTTACGTTATTACTGGAAGGAAATTTGTCAAAGTTAGCTAGTTTTTTTTAATGTTTATTTATGATGCATGTAATTTTATTCTACTTTGAAATAGTTTATAGGTTCCTGAAAAATTATCCTGGCCAGCACAAATTACTCCTCAAATTTGAGCAGACATCAGTTTGAAAACTCTTCTTTTAGGTGGAAGAAAAATTTTAGTTTCAAATAACAAATAAATTTTCTTGGAAAGAATTTACCACCGAACAGTGTTTTTTTTACTCAAGTGATGTGCTCTTGCTCCAACATTTTAATTAGTTTGTCTGAAACAAATAATTAAAATAATTTGAAAATAATTTGTTGTGCCAGACGTTTACTTTGTTGTTCCGACATCATCTAAAATGTCTTTACTACATGCAGCCATTTTATAAATACATTCATCGTTTGGTTTCGTAAGTTGGAACAATTTGATATGTCTATTACTGCAGAATTTTTGGCGACGACAAAATTTGTGACAATTATGGTAATAAAAGTGTTGGTTATTGTATTTAGTTTTGCTTAGTAATGATATTAACAATTTCAACAGAAAACATGAAAGTAAAGATGCAAAATTTAAATTTTTTTATGTATCCACATGTCATGAATTATAAAAACATGTTTGTTTCGTCAGAAATCGCCCTGGTCAAGGTCGCTAAGGCGTAGTGTTAGGGCTTAGACTTCTCCAAGTTCAGCTCTCCGTCCTGGTTTTCTTTTCTTTATTTTTCCTGTAATAACCGAAACACTAATTTACATTAAGCCCTACAAATCTGTAGTTGTACCAGCCAAATCTTACACATTCGGTGCAACCAAAAGAACAAAAAATAATTTGTTTTCGGCAACAAAATATTTAATCGCCCATATACAATAAACTAATTTGGTAGCACCAAACAAAACTTTGTCTTATTCGACCAAGTCTTTTCTCAGTGCACATATCAGTGTGTGTCGCTGTTGTTCACACAGTACCTCTAGAAATGCCAGTGCGTTGGGGTCCTCGAATACGGGCTGTCTGATGGTAAGGACCCAGCAATGGATGAACTGCACCACTCGTCTTTTGCACGCCAGCAGGAATTCACAGTCTTGATTAGGCGAGTCGATGCGATAGGTAACACAGTCGTCAAGGAAATAGTTTATTTACGATTACTTAGTAACCTCCCCATTGAATTCCAAGGGGCTACACTGGGAATTTTTTTACATCACGATCTTGGGAGGACAGGTTTGGACACTAATGGATCATCAAGAGCTTCAACCTATTATAAGCTAGTTATTCTAACTAGTTGCACTATTAATGCCACAAGCATAAATTCTTTGTCGCATATGAAACATATTCAAGACAACATGAAATTTAAATAAAGTAATGTTAACAAAAAAATTTTACTTATGCTTTTATTAAATCACAAAATCCTACACACTTCATTTAAGATGAAGTGTTGGTAATCTACCGCAGTGTCAAGAGAAAATGGTAATATCTTTATTATCTTTAGGAAATAACCACTTTATTGACTCTTTATTTATAAATGCAATCCATTGAGAGTTATAAAGTAACAGAAGTGGTTTACTGTCAAAAAGTCTGACTGTTAAGACAGGAGGCACATAACTTCTTGTGAGCTAACCAAGTCTATAATGGCATCAGTTAGGAGAAAATATAGATGGATAAGAAGTGCTTAACGTCTGATTGACAGTGAGGTCATTAGGGACTGAACAAGTTGCGCAGAGAAACAGAAACAGGGTAGGAATCGGCCGTGGCCTGTAGTCATACTTGGGATTAACTATTAAAATTATTCGTTAAAAAAGTGTGTAATTTTTAACTTACTAGTTAATTTTAAAAGTAATTAACTTTTAATCATTAAAATATCTGTTTAACGATTAAAACTAACATTAGGTAGCTTTGCGATTACCTGAAGGCCAAATATGACAACAAAATATATGCAAATTCCATTAATATCTTGCTAAACTTCTTAAAAATACGCAACATATTTGATGGCTGACGAGTTGCACACCACTATATATACACTGACATTATGGATGAATCGAGGATCATCGTTAGTAAAACGCAATGCGATTGTGAGGTAGATGAGCGGCCATCATCACAATCTCTCACTATGCAAAAATCACAGTCGATGGTCCTCGTTAGGCACGCTGCACATTACAATTGTTTTTGTAGTCACTGCACTGGCCTGGTTTCATGCCAACTTGTGCTATAAGAATTTTTTTTTAAAGTTTTATTTCAAATGGTTTTGTAGAAGATTGTTAATTAATCATTTTGATAAGTGGGCCTATCTGATTCTGCATCCAGAAACAAAGTTGTGGTAAATTTTTTCTGGGACTGTAAATTGTGAAATTTTTGTGTTTTGAATTAACACCGATGAAAAACTATTTTGGGACTTTGTTTTAACTGTAAAATTGTTGTTGTTCTTCAACTTTTAACTTTAATCAATTAATTTGCATGGATTTTAACTTCTAACTTTATTCAGTTAACTTTTTCTTACTTTAACTTTAATCAGTTATATTATTTTGTTAACTTTAACAAGTATGCATGTGGTAAGGAGTCATCCCAGCATTCATCTGGAGTAATTTTGGAAAACCAAAACCAACATCAGGATGGCTGGACCAAGAATCAAACCAGTGCCCTTCTGAATGTGAGTTCAGTGGTTAACCACTGAGCCACCTTGCTCTGTGATAGGAGAAAAGGTGAGCATCCAGACATTTTAAGGTTGTGGTTTATATACTCACTAACTTTAATTTAAGTCTATCCCAACATATATCATTGGTATACCCAGGATTCAAAACCAAAACCTTGTGATCTCGAGATGCCTTTACGGCCTACGTCGCAAAGGTTCGCCCTAAAAAAAGTTACAAGACAAGAAAATATTTTTGATATTAACACACTTTATAATTTAAAAGTACAAACACTGAACTGTTTACTGTGAATATTTTCATATTTAAAGTGCATTTGCTAGTGATTTTCCAATACCACTTTCAAAATTTTTCGAGGGAACATTGAGGTGACATTGCTTTACTTTCCTTTTAATAACGACTCAAAATTTTATAGCATTTTTTGTTGTAGTTTGATATATCTTCTTTACATTAAACTCGATCAAAGAAAATGTAATGACCTTCGAAAGCAAATAAGTATTTATATCAAGAACAGTTCCAAGACTGCGCCGAAAGGATATTGCCTGGAGAGCTCGGTGACGAGCTGGTGGGTCGGCATGAAGATGATGTGTGTGAGAAGGAAGTCCTCGAGGAAGAGGTCGCTGGCCATATAGGTGCCGCCCACTCCGCCACCTCCGCGGCCGTCCAGCCGGGTCTCCAGGAGGTGCTCCAGCATCTTCTGGGGAGTCCCTGCCATCACCGTGTACCTGCAACACCCACCAGCCACCATGAACTATCTCAGCATGTCAGTGGGCAAATCCGATTTTAATCAATTTTTTTGAACCAACATTTCTTTAATAACTCTCTGGCTAATTAATTCTTTTATGATTGGATAATAAAGATTTTGACTCTATCCACTGGAGATAAAGGATACTATCAAATGGGGTAGCTTGGGACATTTTAAAAATAATTTTGTTTACACATGTAACAACTCTCAGTAAAATAGAACTTCATACACAATACACTATTGTCAGCAACCAGTTTAATTTATTTGCGTTATTCTACTTGAGGGCTGCCACATGGCCAAAAAAAATCCCTGTAAATTGTTGCAAGTTGGCCAAGTTATGCTCACTGTCACAAGTTACCCCAGTTGACGGTACTACAGTAGGAGTGAAGCCACCAAAAATTTCGAAGCATATTTCACGCTAGTTTCCTGGTGAGACATGAAGAAGCTGCTTATTTCCTTCCTTATAGTCGTGGTACCGTTCTGCAGCAAGATTAGTAACTATTACAATACATCATCCTGTTTATTTCCAGAAAAGATTTACTACTGTGGTCTGCATGGAGTAGCTGAGAATAAAAATATCACGTCCTATATTTTTGACATCTCGTTAATGATGTAATGTTCACCACTAAATTTTTTTGTTTTATACACTTTAGGGCAGTGGTTCTCAAGCTTTGCCATGGAAAATCTACATATTTACTTCTTCCATTCAAGTACTATATTATACTAATAATTATTTGACAACTATAATTTATTATCTTTTAGACACAAAACACACAAAATGACAGTATGGCATTAAAAATAACAAACAATGTATCAATATATATAACTAGACATCTCGCATCAATGAAACTGATTGTACACTTGGAAAGTTTCGTGGACCAGCTAGTACCTAGCCATGGATCACCGGTTGTCCACTGACCACAGTTTTAGAAGTACTCTCTCACTGTAAAAATTAGTGTAAGTTAGATATATTTCAGTTTTTAAGAAATGTACACAGTCGTTTAGTCAATGCATGGAAACTATTCAACACTTTTCACTGCAACGTTAAGATTAAGAAATCCCATAAATCTTTTTTTTATTTTTTTTTTACAGATTTTTATAATTCAACTTTATGGCCAAACATTAAAAAAATATCTAAGTTTGACGTGGCACAGAGGACTAAAAACTTTCTTTTGCATTTATTAGGGGTCAGTTATATCTTATTTTCCCACGTTAGACAACATTCAGGTAATCTTTTATTACGATTATATGTATGAAATGAGTAACGGAAGAAATAGAAATTGAATTTCAAAATAACCGTTAAGATGCCTTGACGAGCTTGGTTTTTAAGTATTGAATCTGGAAATAAAGTTATGAATAAATATACAAAAATGCCAGATGACGGGGGTCTCTCTCTCTGCCTTAATTTTTACACGTAGATGTGGAAGGATACATAAAGAGCTAAGGAGATACGAATTTGGATTTCTGGTAGTGGTCATTCAACTGTGAACGACACTGTAAAAAGTTTTGTAGTAAACTTCCTAAACAGTAATGGAAGTTTTCAACCCATACATTGTACTGAAGTAATACCACATATTAGTCTGTAAATATAGGAATGTTTATCGTTGCTAATATACAAATTTGGGAATTTCCTTATGCATCTCACTATTTCTCAAGAAAATGTAGGAACGTTACCATGAATGTATGGGGGGGGGGNNNGGGGGGGGGGGGGGGAATTAACCTTTTGTGCTTTCTCACTATACATATACACTGATGTATAGTTCATTAGCGGTTACTTCCAACTCTCCTGAAGCCGTGCGTGGGTTCTACTTCCAGGCTATTCCTCCACCTTGTGCAAAGAAAGCTCAACCCGGTCTACAGAATTACACCAAAGGGACAATGAACCGCATTCGTGCACACTCACTTCAATAATATTTTGCATTAGAAGTATTTCTTACTAGGCATTAACAACACACCAATTTTATTTCTGTTTTTATTCATATTGATTACTAAGGATGTAATTACAATTTTTATCAAAAATTAAATACTTTAAATAACAGAAGTGTAAAATGCCTGAGATACACAACATGTTTAGGAAACAAGCAAACACATCATACATGGAGTGGTTTTCAAAAGGTTTGATTTTAAAAAGTGTGAAGAAACCGCGGATAGACTATATAGCAAATCAAACCATTTCTTAGAGTACAGAAAGAGGCAGACAGCGTAGAAGTCTGCCGCACAACTCACTTGAAGTGCGAGTAGGTGTGTGTGTGGTTGGGCGAGATCTTCTCGAGCACGAGCACGTCCTGGCCGTGCTCCTTGAGCCGCACCGTGTTCGCCTCCACGTCGCGCAGGATCCTGTTGAAGCTGTCCTTGTCGACACGCAAGAAATGGCAGTTGCTCTCGCGCAGGACGATCGTCGCCGCCCTGCAAACCACAGGGCCCACATGGCATGACGTCAGTTTCGTCAGAGGACGAGCGAGTTAAGAGATTTGAGGTGGCTCTTTAACATCGATGTCTTCAGAGCCGATGAGTGTGAAGTGAGGTGAGTATGGAGCAGTGCTGGAATGCAAGAGCGGGGGAAACAGAAGATCCCCGAGAAAATCCGCCAACCAGCGGCACCGTCCGGCTTGATTCCCACATTCGAAAATCCGGACCCTACTGGGAATCGAACCCAGTTCACCTGGGTGGGAGTGGTGCGAGAACGCACTGCATGAGAAGAAAACTCAGAATGCTTGCATTACCTCTATGAAGCACATTGTCAAATATAACGTGAGACTACAGATAGTAACTGTTGTGAAAGAAGGTGCTTGAAAATGACAGTAATGCTAATGACATTCCGCTCAGTTCCACGAGTACAGATGTAGCATTTTTCTTGCAGAGGTTGAAAACTCTTGGTGTAGAAATATTGTGTCTGGTTATAAGAAAGATTTAGAAGGATGGGAATGAGAAACTGGTGAATTAACTTCGTCTGGGGCAGTCTCATCATGTAGACAAATGTTTTAGTTCCAACTATTCAGCTAGTCACAAGAAATTACTGTAAAATAAAATGTGTGTTTGTTTTTCATGTACTGTTTGAAACTGAAAACTTGTTATTCTCTATACAAGGACTTACATTGTGTTGACTACAAATCATTAGTTAAATATGCACATAAATTGAAATAATTACACTTTGTGCCAATGTGCTTACACATGCATTAAGAATCAATACATTTTTTTTTTTAAATTTACTCTGCTGTATAAGTAAAATGATTAATGGTGAATATTCCAATCAGTTATCTGCAGCTGCCATCAAACATAATTTAAAATTGTAATTCATGAGACATGATACTCTGAGAGGTGCTGTTTCAAAACACACATTCTTAAAGAAAGTATTTCTTACTCAAATACTGCTATTACTATCTGCTTGTGGTTGTTCAATTTATACAGTATCTTTGTCATTATCTAAATGAGTACTATACATTTCAGAAGTGAATATACCATGCGACAGGCGTTTTAAGAAATAACTGTTACAGTAGATTAATTCAAGAAGCTTGTCAATTAGTTTTATCCTTCATGCACATTCACACTGCAACGTTAAAAAATAGCTGCTTCCGTTACGAAAGTTCACGTGCTCAAAGCACGCAGAAAGGCAATTTGGAATATTTTCAATGAAACAGTCACAGGCCTGATAAGACATACAGGATACGAATCGTTCCTGTATACATGGACGTTAATTTCGTATACTAGTAGTCAGGCATTTATTTTACAGAGCTTCATGTTTGAATTGAATTTTACTAGGCAAAATGTGAGCAGTTATCTGGTGACCTTACCTTGGTGCGTCGTTGATCAAGGCCAACTTGCCGAAGTCATCGCCCTCCTGGAGAGTGGTAACTGTCCCTTTTCCGTGTATGACCACGTTGACGGAACCCCTGAGGATTATGTACCAGGAGTGGCCTTCATCCCCCTGGTTGAAAACTGAAAACATAGTTATATGTTAAAGAATGTAACTGTATAATGTATGAAGTATCATATTCCTAACAAAATTTATAAGTTTTTCACATCATCGACTATGGTTAAAAAAAAATTGGCAGTTTTATCATGATAAGAAAGTTTGTTCTATAAAATACATATATTTAAAGAGAATCAGATATTTTCAAACAAGCCAAAGAAATAATTAAAGTATGTTTTCAGGCCGAAAATCTAACGTGTACCTAGTAAAGCAATGAAGTGGAGTTTAACTATTAAAGCATATCATCGAGTGCAGTTTTCAGAAGACGAAAAGTTTTACCCTATCACTTCCACTAATGTGTCACATTTAGTTTCAAGTCAGATAAATTTAATTTTCATGTTAACCCTAAAAGGCATTTGCGTTCTTAAAATAAAATAAATTACAAGATTTAAGGAAATTTAAATTTCAATGTATATTAAAATACCCTAGTGTGCATTTTCGCTACTTTTACGAGGTAATCATTGAGAAAGTAACTAGGAAATGTTCAGTATGAATCACTAGGACATTACAGTGCCTTATTTTTTTTAACATGTCACACGCAAAACTTTGTTACGGATGACATCAGGTCTATAAAATTTATTATTTAAGGTTTTGTTTGGGAGCAAAAATGTGTACAGACACAGAGCTAACAATAAACGCTTAAATATGGCATCGTCCTCCATGTTAAGGACCTGCACTTAAATGGCGTTTTTGTTCCACATGACATGAATGAGCGAGTGAGTGAAGAGATGTGGACGGCTCTTAAGAGCATGGTCTTGAGAGCTAATGAGGGTGATTGTACTGAGTATGGAGCGGCAGGGGAGAAGGGAGCTCCCCGAGAAAACCCGCTGACCAATGGCATCGTCCGGCACAATTCCTACTTGCGAAAATCTGGTGACCCGGCCAGGGATTGAACCAGGTTCACCTTGGTGGGAGGCAAGCAGGCTAACCGCTCAACCACCATGGCCCCCACATGACTTGAAGAATAGGCCACTTAAATAAGCGGTACTTCCTCATAAATAATTCTTTGTGTGAAAGTTAAATTGCATACTTTGATTCAGATTACAGAAATACCAAACTGACTCCCTCTGGCGAAAAAATTCAGTTTTAAGTTTTAGAAACTGAAGCCATCTTGTACTGCTTTGTCTTTAACTTTGCATCGTGTTCTGTATTTGTCATTTAAATTTGGCTTCATCAAGGCATTAAATTGGATCAGTTAACTTTTTTAATTTAATATTTTATTATATTATTTATTTTATGTTTTGATAAAAGCAAAAAAAAATATGAGTTTCTTTTATTATTTACCCACATAGAATCTGAGGGCTAAATAAATTATTACTTTCTGAAGAGTGCCAAAAATTTGATCAAGTATTTATTTTTATTTTACCAAGCTTATTAATGTCCCCTCTTTTAAGTCAGAAGGCTTATCAGTAGAAAGCTTAACAAGATAAGCTAATCTTTCCAGGGATTTGAATCCGGATCATCATATTCTGAAGCAAGATTAAAGACATCGGCCATGAAGATAGTAACAGGTCAAAATTAAAGATTCTGCAAAAAAAATTTACAACAACCCAATTGGTCTCTATTAAGCCATCTCTAAAAAGCCAAACCAGGTACTGTATGTTCTTGCAAACATGGCAAACCATACTACCACAGCACATGATTACGCATATCTGTGGTTTTAGGTGCAAAATGGATCATTCTTAAGTTTGTCTGCTGTGAAATTGGCTCTTTTGGAAGTACTGGTATAGTGAAGTCAGAGTTGCCAGATAGCAGGTAGAGGAAATACCTGCAGTGCCACACGAAAGTACCTACTTTTTCCGTACTTTTCTCCACTGCCTTAATAAATTCCCTATTTTGGAGTTTCAAGAATGAAAGAACCTTAAGTAGTGATTAAACAGTATGCCAGTAAGATAATAAGTTAAAATGAAATCCAATACAATTACTCACCAATTTGGAATTCTCCTACATATCCTCATCAGTCTTAGCTTTAAACTTCTCACTCTCATGAGAGGCTAACCAACCTTGAAATTCTGTATCCTCTGGCCATTTTTCCGAAAAAAAGCCTGTTTTCTACAACTTTTTTAGGCGCTGATGGTCCCTCCCCTCCTTCCCCTGATGACATTTGTAGAATATTAACTGCATGTCATAACACAAGCATTTTATACTTGTGCAACATAAAAGTGTCTTAACATTTGTTAAATTGAATTACCAGTTATATTTTATGTATAGATTACAATATTTTATTAATAACTAATATCAATAGAGACCGATAGAAAAATCGGTGTGTTGGTTACGACTAGTAATAAATAGTTCTAACGCAACATTTTATTACAGCGAGTGCGCATGAATGCGGTGCGTTGGCGGTCTGGTGTAATTTTCGAAGCTTTGCATGAACGAGGCGGAGCAATACCCTGGAAGTAGAACTTCAGCAGGGCTTCAGAAAAGTTGCAAGTGACCGGGAACAAGAGTACAGAATAAACCTGAGTTTTATTCAAACGGGCGGGCGAAGAGCTGAGGGTTGAGGGCACTCACGGACGGAGCCGGCGTGCAGGTGCGCTTCGAACACGATGACGGACGCCAGTTCCCTCTTGACGGAGTTTGAGAGATGGGCCAGCGCCTTGATGTGCAGCAGCTCCTCGTAGATCGTCTCCATGTCCTCCGGGCTCCGCTCCTGGCTCCTGCAAGCAGCCAACACCCCCAGCACTTAAGAGCCCGCGTTACCCTGCCCTATGAAATTTATTTCCCGATTCTAATTTAGAAGGACTTAATTGACACATCCGACAATAGAAGCTTAGCTAATTACCCTACCCATCATTACAGACATAATATATGAACTACTAACGCATATTTATACAACAATTGACTTATTACGAAATTTTATTTAATTCTCACATTTTAACGACAACCAGGAAACTCCTATTAACAATCAGGTGCGAAAAATTTGCACAGAAGCATGAAATATAATGCTTTTATAGTGATGCATTTTCAGTAATGATCCTGTATCTTCTGTTTTGACACTAAAACGAATAATTTCTGTATAAGAGGTGATACAGCCTCTTAGGAGGCATGTCCACGGTCAACTAAGCACTTTTGAAATCAACCTTTGAAAAATGTCTGCTCTGCCTGCATGTATTATAACGGACACACCGTCTAGTGTGGCCCAGTGGGATTGGTAACGACGGAGGCAGTTTCATATCTTACCATGTATTTTGCGTCCTGTTTTTTTATGCTCGCAAATGTAAGAATCAGCTAATTTGTATAACAATTTGGTTTTACTTGACCGACGTATGAATTAAAGTGATGAGGCCGATAACAATGTTAATTTGACATACGGTGGTAGAATACGCAATGTGGAAATAAGTAGATATTTTTTTTACTGTCGGGATTTATGAAAGTCTGATGCTGTTGTATTGAGCAGTATGGCGTAATGAACAAATCCGCCCCTCTTGTTGCATTTGCTCAAGGCCCGCCGTTTTCGTGTAAAACGCACGCAAAAATTTCCGCAGAAGCGATACCGTTCCAGAAGCATGGGCAATACCAATACTTCCCGCTGGGAGTCATACGCTGACTATATACGAGACACAATCGAAGCCATGCTTTTATTTGTTAACGGGGCGCTCTTAGCCATTAGGGTCATTCCGCAAACCGGGCCTTCTAGTAGGCGGGGAAGAGAGGTCACGCCCTCTCAACGCAGACATGACCAGCGCTCACCGAAACTGACCAAATCCGTAGCCCCGATCTGATTTACCAGATCGCACAGAGCATGTCCTACCACAAGGCCTGAGATCCTAGCACTCGGTTTACCAAGCGTGTGGTCTGGCCGGAGCACTACCCACNTGAGACACAATCGAAGCCATGCTTTTATTTGTTAACGGGGCGCTCTTAGCCATTAGGGTTATTCCGCAAACCGGGCCTTCTAGTAGGCGGGGAAGAGAGGTCACGCCCTCTCAACGCAGACATGACCAGCGCTCACCGAAACTGACCAAATCCGTAGCCCCGATCTGATTTACCAGATCGCACAGAGCATGTCCTACCACAAGGCCTGAGATCCTAACACTCGGTTTACCAAGCGTGTGGTCTGGCCGGAGCACTACCCACATCCCTGACGTCAGTCATACGCTGACTGTCGCCGAAACAGGCAGTTTCCGTACTCTAAGCTCATTAANCCGAAACAGGCAGTTTCCGTACTCTAAGCTCATTAAGGTATGGTATATGTTGTTTATGGTAATTGTTAAAAAATGACCTCCGCCATTGTCTGTGCAGTATGCACAACAGCGCACTAATAGACGCGTGTATGTAGTATAGCCTATGTGCTAGGCACTGCACTGCTGCAGCAGAACGATCTGCGAGCCTTTTACACTAAAACTATAGGTCCTGGTCAAATGCAACAAGAGGGCCGTTTTTTTAATTAGGTCATACTACTCTATAAACCAGCCTCAAATGTTCATAATTCCTGACGGTCAAAAAGTCGTATGCAATAAGGTGGCAACCCCTGTTATTACCATTAGGGTGGCAGGTACTAATGAGAGTTTGCTCTTAGGCGGGATATCCGGACAACAATAAACAATGTTTGGGAACTGCATTTTGATGCCACTTCGTCTACGTTTCCCCCAAGAATCCAGATTAAAAACTCGATTTTCAAGAACTCATATCTCCCTTAACATTCACTGTAGGTGGGAAGTGTCCCGTATATTTTCCACTGGATTTTTTTTTGTAAGTAATCACCTAAAGTTTGTAACATTTAGCCGGATACAACCTGTATATTCACATACACACAAGCACGTGCATAGTACAGATACATTCATGGACGTCGTTTTGCGTGGCTGCCTACTCTTGGAGCGCCAGTCAGTCCCAGAACATATTATATTGACTATGGTTATGGTAGCGTGTGTGTGTGTCGCGAGTGTGTGTAGACACAAGTTAACTGAGTGCTTTTGAAATAAACGTTTAAAAAAAATCTCCGCCCATAACTGCGTGTGTTTATATATAAAGCCTAATTGGAAAATTTTCTGTAATGTCAGCAAAAAAAAGTGCGGAAAAGTAGTTATTCGTCATAACAAAAACGTAATACTCGACTAGGTGGCAAGTGAAGTTTGCTCGTTGTACACACACAAAAGTAAGACGTGGGATAGAAATATATCTCGTTTCTAACAGTTTTGCATTATCACGAGATAAGAAAAATTGACTAGTAGTTATTGGATCACGTCAATATTAGTTGCTATATTTGAAGGAAGCGTTGTTTATACAACTGGCTGAAACAATATAGCAGGTTTTCCAACGGTGCTGCGAAATAGCTTTAGTAAAATTATCATTTGAGCTATACTATGTTTGTATACAGGAAAACGAATGTTTACAGTAAATATGAGGGATGACTGAAAGTCTGAGTTTCGCCCGTTAATTTGACAGTCGGATTACTTTGTATGCGGCTCTTTCGCTAGCTCTCTCTTGCGCTTTCTCTCGCTCTCTCTCTCTCTCATCTAGCGAACGTCAGCATACGAGAGCTGAGTTTGTTGCAGGTCTTGTTGGCGGCAGTACTTGCCATTAAACCATAACGGCAACAAACGTACGGCAATTGCATGACGCTTTGTTGCCCTGGGATTTCCACCACTTGCACTATCCATCAAAAGCACGTCTATCTTCCCTTTCGCCGTGTAGCGCCCAGACACAACCAAACACAAATGTACTTCATGTTACGCGGTGGAAAAAAAAAAAAAAAGCTTGGATTCTGCATTATGGAGAAGTGACGATCGGTATGTATAGTCCATTCACGGATACTTCCAACTTTTTGAAACCCTGCTAAAGTTCTACTTTCATGCTATCCCTCCGCCTCATGTNAGTCCATTCACGGATACTTCCAACTTTTTGAAACCCTGCTAAAGTTCTACTTTCATGCTATCCCTCCGCCTCATGTAAACCAAGCGTAACTAAGTCTAGAAAATTACACCAAAGGGACAACGCACCGCATTGGTGCACATCCCAGTGTAATAATAATTTGTATGATAACTATTTACTTACTAGGCATTGCCAACAAAACTATTTTTTCCCTATTTTGTCAATATTGATTATAAGTGATATATTTTAATTTAGAAATGAAATATGAATAAAGTCAAATTAAACGAAAAATAAAACAATTTTATGTTAATAGAAGTATACAACGCCAGTGATAGCAGACATATTTAGGAAACACCCAAACACGTAATGCCTGTGGTGGATTATTCAAAGGTTTGATTCGGAAAATGTGAAAATACCGCGAATAGACTGCAGTACTGTTCTCCCGCAGCAGAGTCAACAAATGGTGACAAGACACATCACTGCTATACCTCCTGAAAGTGCTGCAACCAGCACTCTATAGACATTACGATGGTTGCCTAACTTGGCAGGGGCTGCGCGAAGCGCTCTGACGCCTTCTTTACACTTGGAAACGTGTCTGCAAACAAGTTTTGGAGTATGTTCGCAAAGTGTTTCCAGAACACTAAATTAATATTTCACAAACCCTATTTATGTATCAGCTGTGCCCATACTGCAGTCCTGTTTGAGATGTTCCCAGAAGAAGTTGGCGTTCGCTTGTGCTCCATATTTTGTTACGAACTAAGTGACAGCAATTTCATTTAAAGCATCTAGTTATTTATTTCGATTTTTAATTTCGGAATTTCTTATATCCATTAGAATTTTATGAGAACGAAGCTCCCATTTGAGTTTCACTCAGTTTTGTGTCCACGCACTATTTTTTAATAAAATTATCAATTATTGGCAACAAGCCGTATCTTCCACACTAAAACTGATATCAGTACTTTTGATGAGAGTTTTAAAATGTGTTAACTGGCTTTCGGTTGCTATATTGCAGTTGACTGCGCGGCTAAATTTCAGAAGTTCTTTCAAACCGAACGAGGTGGAGCACTGGTAACAAACAAACTCGCTATCGAAAGAGCTGGGTCCGAGGTGACTGTTTTTAACCTTCGGACTTGCATTCGGGATAACCTTGGTTCGAATCCTTGTCCGGTCATCCTGATAGCGGTTTTCCATGGTTTCCCGAAATCACTCCAGGCGAATACTGAGATGATTCCTTACTACGGGCTATGGCCGATTCCCCCCCCTCCCCACTCCTGCCCCTCTAATTAGCTTGATCTGTCTCTAACGTTTCCGTTTTCGAGACGTTAGGCCGTAACTCACAAACTTACCCACGCTGTTGTAAACTATTAAAAAAAAAGGAATACGGTTTAACATTTAAATACAAACTTCAAGGGGCCCTAATCTTTTTTACTTAGTAATAACGAGGTTTCTATTAACAGCTGTTTTCGATAATTATAAAAAAAAATAATTAAAGGATGAATGTTATTCAGCATATTGAAAAGTAAGACCTCCTTATCACCAGCATTACTTCTTTGCACCAGTGAACTTGACATTACATTGTATTTAAAACTAACGAATATTTTTCATTAGGCATACAAATTTACTTAAAATTTATTATCTCACTCTAAAGGGATAAGAGACAACTTTGCATTTTTGATAACTTTTTAATAAAGAGCTTTTTATGAAGTTTCACTGTAAATGAGAAAATAAAAAGCACTTGACTCCAAAAAATGTATTATTTTATATTTGTACGAAATACTTTTAAACGTGTATAAACTTCTTGTACGTACTCATTCCTAGAATTAAAAAATATATATAACACAGTTTTTCCTTCGTGGCATATCAAAATTACAATTTTGCTTATTTGGGGGCTAAAAATAAAAATAAAAAAAACAAAAACATTTAGATAACATTTGACAAGGGTGATCGGAAAGCCTTGTCTTAATTCATTTTAAGGTGTGCTTGGCAAAATTTATTTTTAAAAAAATCGTAGACTGCTACAAGAAATATGANGTTACACTTTTTCATAAGTGACTCCCAGCCGCAACCTAATTTAAGACGTTGTCACGTCAAAAAAAAAAACATTTAGATAACATTTGACAAGGGTGATCGGAAAGCCTTGTTTGTCTTAATTCATTTTAAGGTGTGCTTGGCAAAATTTATTTTTAAAAAAATCGTAGACTGCTACAAGAAATATGANTTGTCTTAATTCATTTTAAGGTGTGCTTGGCAAAATTTATTTTTAAAAAAATCGTAGACTGCTACAAGAAATATGAAAAAAGAATTCCTTATTTTGAGCAATCTTTAAATATTGCTAAATATTTCTGTGTGATTTTAATGCGAATTACCTTATTTCGGTAAGTGAAATAGATTCAGTTATTTGTATTTCCCAAACACACTAACATTTTGACATGCCATTATGAAAAAATATGCTGCATAAAAATGTTTATGCAAGGAAATGGGTACTTGTAAATAATGTCTATGAAATGGATAGAGCTTCGTACAAATGTGAAATAATGAATATTTGACGACCAGCGCCCTTAAAACGTAATTAATAAATGATAACGGACGGAAAGCATTTTCCGGGCGTTAAATGAGACGAACTGTCTAGATACATTAGCAAAGTGGTGGAAACCTCGCGCTTATTGCACAATCTATGTGAAATATCTNTAGCAGCAATATGAGTTGTGGGCAACTAAAAGTAATTCCGTGTTAAAAGACCAGGCCAACAGAATTTGGCTGCTGTCACGTCAACGAAATTCTAGACAATTATTTCTATCAGATAGTTAGGTTGAATGGAGTTATTGTTATCCTGATAAAAACATTTAGTCGAATAAATTGTGTCTAGTTGGCAGAACATAACCAGTTTTGTCGCCCGTAAAAATTTTTTCAGTCAAAAATATCAGCTGTATGTTTGCTTGGAATCGTTCGAACACGCATTTCGAAGAAATCAAAAAAAGTTTTCTTTTAGTGGACGCAGTTGTCGTTCCTACCTCGCTATACGGGCTAAAATGTTTGGTTACATTTATTTTTAAATATTTGCGTAAGTCTCAGCAAATTTGAAGATGTTTAACTTCATAAATTAATAAAATTTAAAAGCGCAAGATGCGTAAGAAAAAAATGAATTATTTTGCTATGATACGAAATTATTTTCTGACTTTTAAATAAGGCGCAGAAACGACATCAATGGCTATGGAAATGTGTCTTAGTGCGCGAATTCTCTAAATATAAAATCACGAACAGAATTTGAAATACGTATACTGAGGAAATGGTGGTGTTGAATCAAACATAGTTTGTTTGGCGTTACCGAATTAATTGTTTGTATAGGGGTAATACATCATTTTGTTTTTGTAACCAAATTATTTTGTTGACCCACACAAATATTTGGTTAGTTCGACCAAAGATTTGTTTGGCTCTACGAAAATTAAACAGTTTCTGTTAACATATAAAAAGTAAGAAGCCCGATCTAGAAAAGAATCTACGTGCACCTGAGTGATACGCCCTTGCAACCTCAACTAAGCCGACTAAAGAGGCAGTTGGAATGTTTTTAAATACGTACATTCTAAATACTAGGAAACGTGTGCAAATAAATATTTCATGTTTCACATCTTTACTTTTTTAAGTTTGAACTTGTTTTATTAGAAATTTCATACCATTATTACGCATCAATAAATACACTGAAAAACACTGTTATAGGCTGTTTACGGTAATGTGAGCACTTTTGAGGCCCTAGTCACTGTTACCTGTCGGCCACATAAAATCCTTTAAACACCTTTTTAAAATAAATATAGCCATGTAAATAATAAACACAGTGTGTGTATTCCACCGCACTCGGAAGTTAACGTCTTAAGCTAAAATAAAATATATTTAATAGACTATTATTCCAAATGAGAGGGCTTTCAAAAGTTCTCGCACTTTACCGTAAATAGCCTATACTATCCTAATTGTCACAAAAAAATTTCTAATAAACTCTCGAGCTGTATTTGAGAACGAATGCAATCAAATAAGTGGCAAAAAAAATATATAGAGTTGATCCAACAAAATATTTTGTTGAGGGAGTAATTTATTTTGGCCCAACACAGAGGTTTTGTTTACTCAAACATGTATTTCGTTGGATGAATAAAATTAACATTGTTGCTTTTCAAGCAAATTTGAGAAGGGAGTCTTGTTTTCATTTTGTTATAAGAATTAGACATATCATTTAACAAATCTCAAAACAATTATTTTTTTCATATGTACTGACTGTGAATTTTTATACGTTGACATTCGAAAAAACAATTAATTTTTTTATTCTAAAAATAAACCTTGTATCAACTATTTGTATGTGTGGTGGTTTCGTTAATTCGGATAAATGGTCAAAAAGTAAACCCCACAGAAATATATAAAGTAGTTCAAATTTTTTTTTTTGGGGGGGGGCGGGCGCGGTGGTGTAGTGGTTAGACTACCCGCCTCCCACCTAGGCGAACCGGGTTCGATCTCCGCCGGAATCGCTCCTGGATTTTCACAAGTGGGAATCGTGCCCGGCGGCTGCCGCTGGTTTTCTCGAGGATCTCCCGTTTCCCCCGCCCTTACATTCCGGCGCTGCTCCATAATCGCCTCGATTCACCCTCACCGGCTCTCAAGACCTCGATGTTAAGGGCAGCCCGAATCTCTTCACACGCTCAAATTATTTTTGTAAAATAATTTTGATGCACGCAAGTTCTCTCTTGTGTAATCGTTCCTTCTTCCATTTCCTGTCGTTAACCACGTTACACTAGACCGTAATAGGCATCCAGGCCGTTACTGCCCGCTTTCAAACGGAAACGGAAAGGAGAGTCCAGGGAGGCAAGGCAAGGCAAGGCAGGTAAACTGGTTGGCGCGGTGCTAGCTAATGCTTTTATCCCGTGGAGGACAGCATGACACCCGGCAGTTTAGCGGGCGAAGACCGGAAAGGAGGCGGAGTGGGGGATAGTGGTAAGGGTGGGGGGTGGACCGCTGTCACATCTCCTGTTCCTGCGCGGCGCGGCGCGGAAGTGGCGATTTGCCCCGCCGTGTCGTCGCCATGGCGACCAGACATGACCTCCTCCGACCGACCAAGGCGCTAGTTACCCTGACCTCGGCCGGCCGTCTGTCTGCCGGGGTAAACAGCATACAGACTAAAGACGAGGTTTTCTGATTATAGTCTATTCACTGTGCCTTCGCACTTTTTTTTTAAATATAACCTCTGGAAGACTTAGCCCCACGTATGACGTGATTCGCTGTTTTCTAGATGTCACCGAGCTAGGTGGGGCAGCGGTAACTCACTGGACTCGCGTTCGGGAGGACCCGGGTTCGATTCCCGGACCGGGCCATCCTGAATTTCGGTTTTCCATAGTTTCCCGAGATCACTTCAGATGAGTGCTGGGATGGGTCCCGAACAAAGTAGATCTTTAGGAGGGCTTCAAAAAAGTTGGAAGTAACCGTGAATGGACTATATCGCCTTCTGCGCATGTACCCAACATTGACTTACCCTACACCAACACAGCTGTCAAAGTCATCTGGTAATCAGCGATGAATGTGTTAATTTATATATTAGTTTTCGAAAGAATTTGACATGAATAAAAACACTTTCACTAATTTGAATTTAATACAGCTTTAAAACTAGGGCCGATGAAGTAGACAAACGTCTCGAAGTACTTGTTTACATAAAAAGTGTTCCAATCTCAAATCCTATCCACGTCGTATTGGTAGAAATGCAGTCCAATGTTGGGCTACTGAGAGTGGTTTTGCGCAGCCAGCGTGCTCACTCTGCGAAACAGCCGCCCCCACCTGGCTGGACAGTGGAGTAAAAGCATCTTCCATGCGGTGCGAGACCATTGTAGGTATCTTCACACTTATTGAAACAAACCTTTGGAAATAATTCCAGGCACAGCACGTTTGATTATTATTTTATTATTTTTAATAAATTATATGCCACGAACATTCATATGCTTTTCAAAGCCCTGCTTATGATTTACTATTACTTTTCATTTTGCATACATCTGTCTTTTGTATTTCAAGTTGACATTACCATGCGTCACTTTATTCACGCCGCACTTAAGTCGAACCGTGTAATTGTTAGGAATATACGTTGCTAATATGAAAATTCATACTCTAATATGTATAAAACGCAAAATTTTTACTTAAGTGGCCACATATAACTATTTTTGTTAATACACTACCAATTTGGGTCCGCGGTGGCTGAACGGTTAGCATGCACGCCTCCCACCACGGCGAACCGGGTTCAATCCCCGGCCGGGCCACTCCCGGATTTACGCAAGTGGGAATCGTGCCGGACGATACCGCAGGTCAGCGGGTCCCTCCCCCCTCATTCCGGCGCTGCTCCATACTCACCTCATTTCACCCTCATCGGCTCTCAAGACCACGCTGTTAAGAGCCGCCCAAATCCCTTCACTCACTCACTACCTATTTAACTGGGAGCCTGCATGCCGGTGTATGTGGTTATGAGCAGTGATATTTTTCAGACGTTTGTTTCAAAAGTGCTCACTGTACAGCAAACAGCCTATTTAATTATAAAGTTTTTATTAAATAAAACTTCGATTTTAAATGTTTTATATAAATTATAAATTACAATACTTAGCTCGTAATCAGCTTGAATTAAAAACAGTGACAGAGTTCTGTGCTGTCAATGGCAAAGAAGAAACATTTTACATGTAAAATATAATTTAACTGGGTTTTTGGTAAGACTTTTATAAAGTAAACTTTTTGATAGAAATATTAAATTTACAGGTAGCCCAGATGGAATCATATGTTGTTACTTAACAAAAAATTTTCTTTATGTTTATTGTTTACTCAGTGCGAAATTTGTTGCGTAGGTTTTATAAGTCTCTTCGTGCCCCCCCCCCCCCCCNTTGATTTAGAAAAGTGTGAACCTACAATGAATGGACCACAGCATCAAATAATGTGAAGGACAATACACAACAGCTTTATACCAAACTCATTAAAGTACGTGTGAGAAGCTACGGTGGTGAATCTAGCGGAGCGGTGTCACGATGTAACATGTTTGGTAGAGCTGTATTCAGTCTGGACAACTTTCAGATTTAAATTCAATATCACGTTACGCCGCATCTGTCGATTTGTCTCGCGAAAAAAAGCAATGTTGTCCTGGTGTGTCTTTTAATGTATACGGTAATATGCAAGACTCTCGTTAAGATGCCATATTCTACTAAACTCTTTACTAAGGCAGATGTACGAGATCAGGAGATATAAAATATTATAAAATATCCTCTTCATGTTAATTACAAGGGACAAGTGTTTCTATTGGTCCTTCTGAATTTGTCTGTGAATAACATAGGCATATATCGTAATTTTTAAAGGATGTGGAACACGATAATTGAAATTTACATGTTTCTGGCAGCCATCGTAGAAAATCTAAAAAGGGAAATCGCAGGCAGTAGTTTATCTCAAATCCCCGTGAACAAATATTTCGTCAGAGCGATGCATTAATATCAAGATATTCCTATGGAAATTTGTACTATTCTTCGAAGCGCAAGATACCGTGTTATAAGAATGCATCACTTGGATAAAACATTCTCTCACAAAGCTGGCAAAGACTATTATCTAAACTTGCCGTTTCTTAGTTTTTCAATACTAGCTTTCAGAATTTCGTGGACGTCAATTAATTTTAACATTTTTTGAGCCCTGCGCTCTTTATACCTATGCAAATGGTAATATGGAGAAACATACCGGGGTCAAAAACGCTTCGTATTTTTTAATAGATGGAGTGGAGCCAGGTTGCAAAGTTTCAAGGAGGGGCCTTTACATTTGTTAGTTTCCAAGATGGTGCAGGAGATTTGATGTTGGCATCGCGGCTATTAAATATTAACCGGAGCCGTTAACTACGTTCTTGAAAGGATAAATTTTGCTACAAGTTTTCTGTGCAAACTGTCTGTGAACTCACTGAACTCTCTTGACTTTTCCGCATGAAAGTTTGCATGCAAAATCTCGCACAGAATTCTTTTCGTGTCGTGTAAAAAAAAAACCTTAGGAAGCATCAGGAAATGACTTTCTGTGACGTAACTGAAGCTACTCTTGTTCGACCATCGCCATGCTGTGACTCCCAAGACACTGACGATGCATTTTCTCGTTTGCGTATCGAAAGCCGGCTAATTGCGACAGATTTAAAGTAAAATAACTGCCACAACATAACCTTTAAGCCAAACATCTGCTATAGGCCGGTAAAGGTAAACTGGGCACTTTTGAAAGTCCTGCTAAGATCTACTTGAATGCATATGGTGTATTCTTTCACCATATGTAAAATTAACTTTTGCATGGGCCCCATCGCTTTATTCTTGCGTCGGTCAAGGGAAATTGTGAAATTATTAGAAAATCTAATACTTCACAAATATTCTTATTCTTACACTTATATTTATTTTAAAAAAACAGAAAGCAGAAGAAAATATATCGGTATTCATATAACACATTTAATTTAACGTTAAGACACGGAACTAATTTCCCTCCGTCGTTGCCAACTTACTGGGCACATGATAGTCATTGCCCGTACACAGGTATGGGCAGTGACATTTTTCAAAGATTGATTTTAAAAGTGCTCACTTTACCGTGAACAGCCTTTACCTCTGAAGAGTATAGTCATATCGTAACCTAAGTAGATAGGTTTTTCACCAGACGCCGCCACATGGCGGTGTACATAAAACAGACTTAATCGTTCCCCCATACACAATCATAGTGTTATGGTGTGATCAGGCCTTAGCTGAACGGCTTGCATGATCACACCTTCAAAAATTAAACCTGGAAACGAGCGGGATTGCAACGCCACCATTTGGTCGTCGATCCTTGCGAAATAAGACAGTTGCAGAAATCCCCTCCACCGGTCACTGAGCGGGGCCGCAGAACCACGCGCTTGATATAGGCCGGCGTAACACCCGGAACGAGCGTCTTTCAACAGGCGTCTGTCGTCTTTCGTCTTTCATCTTTAGTCCTTTGGGCGATCCGACCAGCGAAGCAGACCCGGAAGATGGGTGCCGGCGTTAACCGTCTCGCAGAATCAGCCTCCGGCTACAACAAGGTGATGACTTTCCAGTTAGGTTTAATTAAAATGGCGTTAATCATAATGTAATTAAATTAATATCTTGGTATTCAATTTAAAGCTCCCCCGATCAATAGTCATTTAAATAGCAACTGTATAAATCTCTCATGTAATAAAACTCATCTTATACTGGTATGTTCTACCAAATCATGAGTCATTATTTGAGATGCGCCCCCAGTCCCCAGCATACTCTCACATTGACATACTACGCTGTTACTTTAGTCAGTTGCAATAGGCTCTATGCAAGTCCATCCGCTGGGAATGGATCGCTGAAGTTAAAGAACACATGTGAAATGCTTGCATGATCTAAATGTTAACGCCGACTTGTTTACTTAAACTGCTGGCTGTTCTCATTCGAACATTTATGAAATCCCAGCCTAGTTCCTACTAATCTATCAATTCTGTAGTCTTCTGGCAAATGTAAAATTAACACTGTCGCGTGGCCACGGGCCCCGTTGACTTTACTCGCTCGTCAATTCAAATGTCGCTCTGAAACATTTCATAACGAATATGTCACTACTCTGATAATTGTTATATTTACGTGCACAGAACAAACAGAAAATAAATTAAATAGATTCAGTGCCTGGAAATTTAAACACTTAACTCTTAAATACTAACTTAGAACATCGACCTGCTTTTCTTACATCGCCGCCAACTTCAGCGGAAACATGCCAGTGAGTGCGTCCGTCAAAATAAATTCAGTTGGGAACTGGGAATTTCTTAAAATGTTTTATTTTAAAAGTGCTAAATTAATCACCAACTAACTACAATGTTGGCACTGTTGAATTGAGAGTTTTGAAGGGCGCTGATAGGTTCTTATGTCTTTGATTTATTTAAATTACTCCAGAAATTGATTTTTAAATTGATTATTTTAAAACCAGAACTCTTAATAAATTAAGGTATATCTTAACAGTTTTTTTCAAAACCCATTTTGTTCATCCGCTACTACTGTTTTTATGTCTGTAATTATTACTGAATGTTATTATTCCACGAGAAAAATATGGATAAGAGTAAATTTACAAAAAAAAACTTAACAAATTTTGTAAGTATACTTTACCACAAGCTTTGATCGGGTGAAATAAATAGGAGACCCCAAGAAAACCCACCGATAAACGGCAGCGTCCACCACGTTTCCCACGTGCCATAATGTGGCGCGACCCCACTGTATTTGAACCCGGATCGCTAGCCAGGTGGCCCCTAATTCTGGCATTGAATTACGAGCAGTTCTACGTCTTGAAGTCTTATTAATAGTGAAGTAATGTTAAATGATGATCACTGATACTACTCTCGGTTTATGCCACACGCATTTAAAGATAAGTCATTGTAAAGAGAAAAACTTCAGAAAACTACACGCATTATTTTTAAATTAATTACTTACTTTCAGTTGATCGACAGATGAAAAATTCTTGCGTCCGTGGTAACTGGTGGAAGAATACACAACAGCAGAGAAAATAAAATAGGACTTTAACTCTGTGACTTTAACCGAGAACCTCCTACAAGTTGGTCACGAGTTAAACCTGTTTGTATTTGATTATATTTTTTCTTCCGGCGGAATTTCCCTTATTGACAAAAAAACTTTAGACTTTATTATTTAGTAACGATAACATCACATACTTTCATATTAACAAATTTCAGCAGAAATCTGCTAATAAAGCAGGAACCACGATTCATGACCTTTGATGTTTCAAAATGTTATCATCCACGGATAAAGCTAAAGATATTCTCAAGATAAAACTATAAAAAAAAATACATTATGAAATAGTTTTATGTGAAGGAGACATTTGCTTCATACTGTGTTTACAAGAGTAAAAAGAGAACTTTTACTTTCAGCGTGTGATAATTTTATTTTTGGTAGTAATGTGTACGATTTTCAAGTGCCCTTTCAGAAACAGGCACGTGAGATGTGGAACAAGGCTTCCTTCTTTCCACGACACTTGAAACTAGGAGTGTTTGGCTACAAAACCCAACTTCAAGTGGAAGGATCATTATCGTAGAAGGGAAAAAATATCGAGAGTGTTTTCTACATTTACTTGGGGCTACTCTTATAAACATTGGAATATCACTTTTGGCTGATATCATTCATACTAAATTTTAGGCCAGTATTTTCCCCATTATGCTTGGTCAATTCGTAACAATAAACGACTGCCAACTAGAGCCCATTCGGCCATCAGAAGAAGTCGAGATTATCTCCGGATGCTATCCGGCACCCGAACAGTTATTTCTCGTCTGATCTTAATCCCGGACCGTGTTCAAAGGTGCAATAAGCACAATGTGTTAATTGATGTCCTGGTTTTCCAGTATGATATCGGACGGGCGAAAAACAGATCGTGTGCAACGGGCCTAAGACCGAAAGGCATCACTCTGGCAAAACATTAAAAAATTTGTCAATGCCCTTGTCAAGTACTGCCATTTATTTGTTGTTCTACATTGGTTCTTAAAAACCTTGAATTTAAATTAGCGCGTACAGCGTTCGTTTATGTCTATCGCGTTTTTAAAAGTGCATGCTTTGATATACCTGATACATTCATGTAGGCTGTTGCAAACTGGAAGAGTTTTCGGGCATTCTATCATTACAACTTTCCGAAAGTCAGTGGGCTAAACAAGGGGGGTGGATGTCTTAATGAAATAAAAGAGTTAATTATAATTTCCTAATTTATTAAAAATAATTACAAAGAAAGTACTTTTGTTTCAAGATATCTCAATAAATTGATATCTCTTGCTATTTAAAATTAACAAATTCAATCAGTACAAACTACAGTTACCTCAAAAGAAATTAATGTCATTAACTAACTAAAATCAGTCACGATAGACAGTGTATAAAAACCTAATGAATTACTTTATAAATTAAATGTCCATTTTTGACAGTTCCAATAAATACAATACAGTCCGTATCACATGTTCATACAGTCCCGCCTCAGTTTAGTCCCGATCCTACCAGTCCGCAATGTTCTAGAGTTATCCGAGCACCCTCATGCACAGTAGCCTTCACTCGTCGCGTTTCACGCCCTCTCGCCCATTCACACCACAAACACCTCGTCCGCCGTCGTCTCGCAATCTCCCGTCGTCGTCCGTCCTCTTCACCGATGTTCCTCGCCGCATTCTACTTCGTTTGCATACCGCACTCAGCCAAATGGCTTCCACACAAAGACTGCTGACCCTTGGACCGCTGCAATATTTATAGTCTTAGGTCATCGCCCAGAAATTTCTCTAAACGCCGTACGCCGCGTTGCGCCAAAGGTCCTAGTTACGAGAATATTCTTGCACATCCTCTAAACTCGTCGGCTTCTCCAGCAGGCGGAGGAGGGCTGTGACGCCAGACAGGTCAGCTGTCAATCATTCTCGGCCGCCGGCGACGGGACCACGAGCAGGTCTGCTGTGGCGAGGGGAGGGTCAAGGTAGGTTACCCCCCACAGAGCCAAATCCGCTCATAGTGCCCGCTCCCCATGCGGAATGAAAATAAACTGAATTCCAAGGCAAAAAAGATAACCGCACAGTAACTCACTACACTGATTACATTATTGCTTACAAAGAGTTTTAAAAAGTGTTTTGCATCAATGCTCTTTCTTAATTTTTCTTTTCCATTTCAGTTTTCAAATGCGCTTTGAATTCGACACAAGTGTTGTGTGCGCATTTAAGTATCATTAGCGACTTATTTTAATAAGGCGCACATTTTCAGTAGTTAGGCTGTGCATAAGTTATCCAATGTTCCCCCTCTGCCCCTCCTCGCTGTTCCCTTTCACCCTACCCCGCTGACCACGTTTTTTTTCCACACTAATTACCTGTCATTACCTTCGATTATTAGACCTGCTTGAAATTTTCTGTCTGCAGCATTCCATTAATTATCCGATTAAACGCTCTTGTAATAACCACCTGTTAATTAGTACCGTGTTATAAACAGACGGTTGAGCTCACCAACTTGCATTATATCACCGCGAGAGGTGGTTTTGCAAAAGTGATATAGGGCTTAAATACAGCCAGTGTTTCAATGTTTCAATACTTTGAAGATTTACACGAAATTCTTACATTCAACCAGACACAACCTGAAAAGAAAGCAAACTTCCGAGACAATGGTTGGTCATTTGTAGTTTCGTAATAGAGAAAGCAAGTTCTTGTAAGCGAAAGAGATCATTAATTAACAACAAATTAAATTAAAAGCACAAAGTATTATGTAATACAGGAAGAGTTCGTTTCATTTACATATTTTATTTTAAAAACCTCGCCTAGCTTTCTAATAACTTTCAACAAATGAATAAAACATACGTACAAAAAATTACAGACAACATTTATGGATCAGGAAATAGTTTAGAGCTCCTGGTCTTCCATTTTATTATCCTTTGAGAGTTCCGAAAGTATATGTTAATAGACCATTTCAAAACTTCATCCTTCAACCACATCTTTCATGGCCGATGGCCTGTAAAAGGAAATAAAAAAAAAATTAATTGTATAGCATAAACCAAAGGGTGGTTAAAATATTACCGTAATACCTTGAAATATTGCACAAGTAGGAAATAATGTTGTATTTGCAGTTCGGCTTATAATTTCTTACGAATCACTCGTGTAACTTCTCACTTATGCACAGGACGCTTACATATAGATCGTATCGATATTACTGATTCACTGCAACCCATTCAATCGCACCTACTTGTTGTAAGAGATGAATTGGAAAGTACGCCTTTAATCGACAACATGACAACATTCCGCTTTACCAGTGAAAACACGCATTCCTCAAAACGTGTACGGATTTCTGCCGTATGGGGGAAGCATAACCCATAAAGACGTGATATGATTGCCTGTACTGTTGACAATTTCTTTTAACATCTGTTGAAATTGAAACATGAAAAAATTAATGTTCATATTTCATCACTTTGACGCCCTTGGCCATGTTTACTTATTTTTTAAGTATTCTATATGTAATTTCCTTTCGTTTTTTCCGTTGCCCTACACATAAATTCCCTCAATCTCATACAGTGTAGGAACATGCGGTTTTAACTGGATAAACTCGATGCATCTGGATAGCTCGGTCCGAGAAAATATAATCTTTTGGAATGGTGCCGTAGCTTCCGGAAGACAGGTAAATGACAGCTCCACATAAAGGCGCTGAGTTATTGTATCCTAGCAACCGTTGTGACCTGCATTTCGTAGAGTGAAACGGCACAATAAACTGTCCCTTCTCCCTCCACCAGCAACCTTGAAAATTCTTTTACTTCTTTCTCACTCTTTCTCACACTCCGCACCTGCGAATTGTTTTATAGGCAACACGCAGCTCCGTGCTACATTTTATGTTGCCGCGCCTACAAGGCAAACAGAGCCTCGCTGTTTCCGAGATGACAAAAGCCCGTATTACCAGTTCATGCTATAATTTCTGTCTACGTCTTTGATAACGGGGGGAAAAAAACATCGTGAAGGCATCACTGTGTTGGTTTGCGAGATTCCGGAATCTAATTTCGACTGTGGCATGTACACACGCAATTATATATACCCGAGGAACTTTCCGGAAAATGTAACCCTCATGTTTAGAGATTCTTGGCATTAAATGCGAAACAGAAACGCAAACACAAATGTGTGTAAAGGGTGAAGATATTTGGGCGTCTCTTAACAGCGAGGTCGTGAGAGCCGATGAGGGTGATTGAGGTGAGTATGAAGCGGAGTCGGAATGAAAGGGTGGGGGAAACGGGAGACCCCCGAGAAAACCCGCCGACCAGTGGAATCATCAGATACGATTCCCACATGCGAAAATCCGGGAGTGACCCGGCCGGAGATTGAACCCACCAAAGCGAACCGCCTTGGTGGAACACAAATGAGTAGAATCAGTTTTGAAACACTGTAATTCTAAATAAAAACTGATAATCACAGAAGATAATTTATTTTCTGCACAAACATTAATGTTACAAAATGATAACTTTCGTGGCTGAAGTTGATTTATTATTTGAAATATTTGCAGACATTATAATTAGTTGTTATAGTATGCAATCAGAGTAATTATTATGATGTATTGTCTGATGTCTAAAACATCAAGAATGGGAATGCGCTCGAATTTTAATTGAATATAGAAACATTAATTTAAAAAAAAATATTAAGTAAGCAATTATTTGTAGCAAAATGTTTTTTAGTGTTTCATAATATACACGTTCCTCATTCACATTCAACTGAAATCTTACTTTCCGGCCAATTTTAGTAGCGTGCGTACTACTTCTTAATGAATTATGCATGTTGCACAGCCGGGTGCAGTACTTCATTGGAAGGGACTTACTTGCACCGTAAAATATCTATCCTTATTGAACGGCATGGTTCTGAATATAAGACGTGTAATGCGACACAAAATAATGCGGACTCTGATGTGTTGAACAAGCTGATATGTGTGTCCATGCATGTTTAACCAATAGGAGATTTTGAAACGAATTTCTGTTATCTGACGCAAATTGAAGTCTAAGAATAATACTNTACAGCCGGGTGCAGTACTTCATTGGAATGGACTTACTTGCACCGTAAAATATCTATCCTTATTGAACGGCATGGTTCTGAATATAAGACGTGTAATGAATGCGGACTCTGATGTGTTGAACAAGCGGACATGCATGTTTAACCAATAGGAGATTTTGAAACGAATTTCTGTTATCTGACGCAAATTGAAGTCTAAGAATAATACTGCATTTCAGTCTACACAAACTTATCTGGCTTTTATTATAAAGCCAAAGAATTGAGGCGGCAAAAAAATTAATGAAACCAGCATAAATATTAAAATCAATAGTCATTTATCTGGCATGCGATTCTGTAGAATATAGCTTTACGACACGCTTAAAGTCTGTAGGCAAATTACTATTCTCAGTCAATAGATAGTGAAATTCTTTAACCCACAATTTTTTTTCTCATGTATTGTTTAGTAAAAATTGCTTTAGTGCTTATTTATGTTTTTAAACGTGGCTATTTTCCCTAGCAGTATTTCACTATTACTAACAGATTTACAAAAAAAAACTCAATTAGTACTTAGAAATGCAGAGAACTTTATTTACCTTTCAAATATCTGCGATGCTTTACTCCAAAGTGGCAATTTTGCACATATTTAAACAACTATACATCTCTGGAGCCAGCAGATCAATCGAATGAAACTTAAAATCAAACGAGTAACACCTTTAGGCGCAGAATATTAAACCTCGGGAACGTATAAATTTAAAATCTCATTCGTTGTTAAAAAGATTAAATTTCAACTCGACGATATATTTAAAACTTTCTCCTTTCCGATATATATTATAGTGTAACGAGAATATGGAACCAACTAACCGAATTCAGTATAAATTTGCGTATTGTAATGAATTTAGCCTGCTGACCTTGGAATATTCGGCTAAGACATCATACGGTGATCGGTGTTTCGAGTTAGAATTCTGCATGGAGTATGAATTATATCACGATCATAAAGCGGGGTGGCTACTTAGTATCATAAACAAGTGAATTTAGCATTTTAAAAATAACAGCAACTCATACTCATGAGGCTTATAATAAAATGCCAAGAAAGGGTTAAAATCTTGACTCTAAGGTTAATGTGATGAAAATACTTAATAACATTTACTTGTGGTGATGTTCACTTTTCAACGCAGAATTTTAAAAATTCGAACTCGGGAACTTGCGACAACACTGCATTAAAAAGCGAAATTTAGTTCTTTTTTTTAAAGAAAAAAAATATCACTGTTTTCTCTGTATTTGAGTTCAGTTATGCTGCTATTTCAACCATTTGAAGATTTTTTGACGATGAACTGTACATGAAAAATTAAATTGGTATCATTGGTGTTTTAAAATTTACACTAAAATTGGTGTTTTTAAGAACACGCAATGCTGAAAAAGTAAAGGTTGTATGGTTTGCGGCAGCAGTGAATTACTTGTTTATTTTTTAATGTTTATGGCATCTTGCTGAGTTTTGAGACATAACAAAAATGTTAAATTGAATTTGTGAGAAAAAAAAAAATAATACAATTTATATCAGTAAAACTGTTAAAATCAGTACAAATTGTTCGTTGCTGGGATATAAGGTAAATAAGCATACAGAAAACCCCCTGTATAGAAAACACAAGTGCGTAGAAAAGTGCGGTATACTCAAACAATTTGGATCTCTCACTCAAGAAATGAAACAACTACAGTAAAAGCACTGACAACTAAAGTTATGTAAAATTTTAGAGTACCGTTCATATTTTTCAACGATGCTACGCGATTAATTGGAATATCTGGTTTCTCGTATTTTACCTCATTGCTGGGTTGTGACGTCAGTGGATACTGCATTTTGTGCGTATGGGCCCTTCGAATAAGAATCAGATACTTGAACACGTATATCACAACTTTATTCACGTATTTTGCTTGCAATATCGTGAAAGCTTCGAAAATGAATGCGGAAAGGATATTTTTGCCGCGTGATTTTCTTGTGTGGTTAAAGAGCAATGCGTGTTAAATTTAAAGTGAAATATTCGAAATCTTGTGCAGATTTCTTGTCTCAAAGCATTATTGCTGTTGACGCAACCAAAGGCAGAGAATGGGGTAGGGACTGAATCGGGAGAATATTGGTCTTTCGGAGGATGCGATTCATGACTGCAGGTAAGTATCAAAGAACGTTTTCCTCAAGTTATAATCGTTATCGATAAGCACAGCCGGACGTCCAGCAGTGACAAGCTGACGCTATGCCCATTATCCAAGGGGCCGCGGTGGTGTAGTGGTCAGACTACTCGCCTCCCACCAAGGGGAACCGGGTTCGATTCCCGGCGGGGTCATCCCCGGATTTTCGCATGCGGGAATCGTGCTTGACGATGCCGCTGGTCGGTGGGTTAACTCGGGGATCTCCTGTTTCCCCGCCCTTACATTCCGGCGCTGCTCCATACTCGCCTCACCTCTCTCTCACCGGCTCTCAAGACCTAGTTGTTAAGAGACGCCCAAATCTCTTCACTCACTCCCTCATTCATTCATTATCCAAAAGCTGCTGAAACACCCTTGCAGTTTTGTTACCCTTTTTCACTGACATGTTAAGGTTATATTCAAAGAACAAACAAATGGCATTTTCGTGCAAAGAAACATCGATTTGGCTTGTAGTAGACTTTCAGTGTACCTACCTAAGTTAAGACAGCCTGGACCTCATGGATTCATGTCAGTACTCGTCAATGACTGTGTTAAAAGGACGTGCGTATTATTTTACAGAGACATAACTGGGACGACAGACAATTTTTGTTATCTTAAAAAACGGTAATTTTCAAGGTCAAAATTTGTAACATTATCAAGTTTTGCAGCTGTGCCATGAGGACTTCTCGGGACCAATATAGGCTACTGTAAGCTGTTAACGGTAAAGTGAGCACTTTTGAGGCCCTAGTTACTTTTTCCTTTCAGCCATTTTTTAATATTTTACCCACCTTTTAAAATAAATATTGCAATGTCAGTAATAAACACAATGTGTATATTCCACCGCACTCTGACGTTAACTTCAAGGCAAAAATAAAATACATTTATTGACTATTATTCCAAATGAGAGGGCTTCAAGAAGTGCTAACTTTACAGTGAATAGTCTATACTCTGATAGCAGGCTTAAATATTTCAGTCTTATTTTCAGTATAGTCTATTCGCGGTTTCTTCACACTTTTTTATTCAAACATTTGATAAATCACCCATGTATGACGTGCTTCGTTATTTCCTAAATATGTCATGTATCACATTCGTTTTATTATCCTGTTAACGTAAAAGTATATTTTTTTGTTTCAACTCAATATTTTTAATATGTTTACCTATAGAGTGTAATATTTATATTTAATATGAACAAAAACAGGGAGAGAATAGGTGTGTTGGTAACGCCTAGTAAGAAATAGTTCTTTTGTAAAATATTACTTAAGTTACTGCGCACGAATGCTGTGCGTTGTCCATTTGGAGTAATTTCCCATGCTTAGTTAATCTTTGTTTGTTTGCATGAGGGGGACTAATATCGTGAAAGTAGAACTTGAACAGGCCTTCAGAAAAGTTGGAAGTAACCGTGAATGGATTATACGTATGTATTGCATGGAAATACATTTGTTACTTATTGCTGTTAAATTCCTCTTATTAGTGCTATTAAATTTAAAAAAAAAAGAAGCCACATCTTTAAGTTTGACCTATTTTGTAGTCAGTTGCGATAGAAGTTGTCGATGTTGATTTCCAATTATCCTTACATTTACGTTTTTTGCTTTAAGTCACTTTTATGCAAATACACAGTAACAATTTTATCGAATATATATTTATAAAAGTTATCTCCAGTTTCTTTATTTGACAATCGTGTTTCATAACATTTATACGTTTTTACCCAGCGGACCAGTATTGACGTAGGTCTCGACGAGTTCTTTAAATCCCGATAAGTCAAACGCAAGTTGCCTGGTTTCCTAGGGAAAATAGTTTCGCTATGTTTATAAGTTAGGATAATAATGAAAACTGTCAGCTTGTCTCTATTATTATCACACTAGTAAAAGAAAATTAATTAAATTTTAGGTTTTCACGTCCTTGATTCATTGTTCAAAAAAGTGTCAAAAACAGGAATTACAGAGTAACAAGGAGCCGCGGTAGTGTAGTGGTCAGACTTCTCGCCTCCCACCTAGACAAACCGGGTTCGATTCCCGGCGGGTTCGCTCCCGGATTTTCCCACGTGGGAACCGTGCCGGCCCGATGCCACTGGTGGTCGGCAAGTTTTCTCGGGGATCTCCCGTTTCACCTTCCCTTGCATTCCGGCATGGAGCCCTACTCACCAAGTTTCACCCTCATCGGCTCAAGACCTCGATGTTAGGAACCGCCCAGAGCTCTCCACTCCAGCATGTAACCAACCATATTTCAGTGTAACATTCATTCGCAAGATCACATGCTTCATTCCGAATGTTTAGTTTTCATGTTGGTGAGCTAAACAGTGTAGCTGACTCTACACATAAGAAATTATTCGTAAATTCACCTCATCGGTGTATGCGTAAAGGGAGAAATCGCAAGTGGTAAAGTTTCCCCATACATCCATTTTAGCATTCTTACACTGTTTCAGAAAAGAGTTAAATCCCCCTTTCTACACGAGAACCCGCTACTTATTCCTACATTTGCAGTCTGATGTGTACTATTGTTTCCTGCGTAGGTTATAAAACACTACTACAGTTTAGAAAGTTTACAGTGTAGACAAAACATTTCGCTTGAAATTGAACTCCGCTAATTTGAATGAAATAAAAAACGACAGAGCTCTTGAGATTTTTGAAGTACTTAACACCACGTTTTTTTTTTCAATCGGTCCGTGCATTGAAAGTTTTTAAAGAGAGATTTGAAATGTAAACATGCACGTTGTCACGCAGATCCATTTGAAATGTCAATGTTTAATTGAAGTGATTTCACTTTAAAATAAAAATTAATAAATAAAGATTATAGTTGGTGCGTAACAGCTGGTGAGGATTAAACGAGGCGAGGTGGAGCAACAGCGGAATGCAAAGGCGAGGCAATATAGAGTACCCAGAGAAAACCTGCCGGCCCAACGGCAACGTTCACCACGTTTCCCAAATGCCAAAATCCGGATTACCCCGACGGGAATCGAACCCGGTTCGCCTTGGTGGAAAACCAGTAGTCTGACTCCTACACCATCACGGCCCTTTGGAAGAATAAAAGTAAGTTTAAATACCGCCAAAGCATTTCTACTTAAAAAAAAAACATTAGAGAGTTTGCAGAAGTGCTGAGCGTAATCAATTATGGAGTGTTCTGCAAATTGGGAAAATAAAGTTCACGTTCCCGGAAAATCCACAATTAAACTAGTTTGTGTTTCTAACTCCTGCAAATTTGCTCTTGCACAAACGAATTTCACTTGGAAGCCAAAGTGAATTGTACAGTGTTTGAAAATGGCGTGTGTGAGCAGGGTAATATTGAAAATACTTATGATTTTTTTTAAACTCTAACGAAAGCCCTCTGTGCTTGTGTAACGTAGTTTCTCATAAATAATACTTATAATTAGTGTTTTATCACAAGAATACTTTGTGCCACCGTATTTGTTTTTTTTTTAACGCCGGGCGTGTTCTTTCTTATGTGACTGGTTCGTGTATTTTTAATTAGTCTGAGCTGTATGCAGTCGAATCACATGCATTCAGTTGTACCGTAAATTTTTAATGAGTCAAGTTGAATGAGGGAATAATTTTACATCCAGACGACGACAAAAAATAGATATGTAAGCGATATATTACACCTTAACGAGAAGTTTTTTTTTTGTGATAAATACTGTTGACAACAGTTTAAAGATACAATCAAGTAAAAAAAATTATTTGTTTTAATTAGCTGTTTCATTTCCGTAGTGTCATAGTATAGTCCATTCACAGTTACTTCCACTTTTCTGAAGCCCTGCTTAAGTTCCAGGATATTCCTCCGCCATATGCTAAGAAAGTCAGACCAAGTCTAGAAAAATTACACCAAAGGGACCACGCACCGCATTCTTGCGCACTCACTGTAATAATATTTCACGTAAGAACTATTTCTTACTAGACACTACCAACGCACCTATTTTCGCTCTGTTTTTATTCATATAAATTATATATATTATAATTTACAGGTAAAATATAAATAAAAATTCTATTTAATAAAAAATGCGTTGGCATATTTAGAAAGCAACCAGACACGTAATACATGGGGTGATTTTTCAAAGGTTTGATTCAAAATGTGTGTAGAAACCTCGAATAGACTACAGGAAGCTATTTATAAGGGGAAAAAAATATTACGTTCCGATATGACAGACAAGGTCGCACAACACACTATGTGTATTGTGGATAATTTTTAAGCATTTGTCTTCAAGACTGTCTTGCTTTTCCGACTGGAAAATAGGAACGGCTGGAGGCCCGCGGGATCTGGCGGCATTTATTTTGGCGCGGGCGAACATTTCCGAGCGATACATCTCGCGACTCCGATGTGATAACGCGCTAATTGGCGGCAGACGAAAGGTCTCGCATGTATCTGTCGGTTTAAGTCTCATTTCGTTACTTTCACTTCTTTCCCAGCTATTTAAAACATATTGTCAGTCCGTTTTGATATTTGATTTCTTTCTTATTTTAATAAAATTTTGTTAAATTGGACTATTGATTTTCGTGTAATTTATCTTCAGTTCACCAGTCAACATTTTTTTTTCTTTCAATGTACATGTTAAGCCTCTCGAAAGCCAAGTGGAGTGAGTGCTCAGGAAATTGCCGGTAAAAAAACCCTTTAATAGAATTCTATTGATATTTAGTAAGAACCTGGTTTCTGTCCCAGGATCCCGGAGACTGGGAAGGTAGAAGATAACTTTGAAAACCATCTGAGCCAACCAGTTACTCCCCTTGTTTCCCTCCCAGTCGTCACGATGTTCACGTATAACTCGCTGGTGTGACACCGACGCAGCCACACCCCGACTTTCTAATGCCTCCAGTGTGTCCGCCCACAGGGGAGAGTCAGGGGATTTCCCGTGACAGGGAAATGTCGGGGAGTTTTAACCCGGGTCAGGAAAAATGCAGATAACTGCCACGCTACCAAAGTTGTTAGTTGTGTGAGTTCAGGGCAATGTAATTATGAGCAAACGCATTTTAAAATACCATTTTTTATGTTTGTGAACTGGCAATAATACGTCATTGCCACGTGCCATAGAGCATTTACGTGCAAAATAAAGTATCTTGTGTTTTTGTAATGGGCACTCGTGGGACTCGCGAGAAATATCAGTGGACTGGATCAAATTTTGGCCCTTTTTGCTTAGTCTGTTGCAGTGTAATTTAATTCAACTTCACTGATAGCATATGTGATCAGTCAGCGGCGGAAAAATGTGGTATTGGATTCAGTCCTGAAGATAGGTCAGGAAAAGCTTAAGAATCTGCCTGGAAAACGGGGACTAGTCAGAGAATTCCAAAATGGAATTTCAGTGGACATCCTGTTACCGTATGGCGTATAGAATTCACTTTATTGCACAACTATAAATAAAATAACGTTCACTTTTACAAAGTTAAAGCGAATGAGACGTGGTTCTGGCAGCCAACTGCTCATGACGTGTGTTGATGTTCGGCAACACATCCAATACCTTCCAAGCGCGGAGACGCACGGAATAACACAATCTGCAATCTTGGAATGGACAGCAGAATATAACAAACTGAATTATACGGAAGGATTGTTTCTCACTAGTGTTAGTTTGTGAGCCTATAATGGTTCAAAGATTGATGGTGTAGGAGTGACTAAATTGTATTCCACTCATTGCCACTTCCAATTTTTCTGAAGCCCTGATTTGTTATAAACCTGGCGTGGCAATGAATTTTAAGTTAATATGCAGGGCAGTGAGAAAACTGCAAATTTTTTACAAGGCAAGGCATGGATGACTGCAGAAGTTATATCAAAATTAGAAAAGTTTTATTCATTCCTTTATTAATGTTAAAATAAAATTTACCTCTAGTTTTTACCAGTTTTAATAATACATTATAGATAACTGCGCTTACTGCGTGAAATACTTATTAATTTCTTCCTTGAAAATATGTCTGATTGATTAATGGCTACACTTCCTTTTTCATGCACTTTTCAGCTACATCTCCTAATGGGTTGATATTTTAAATACAGCACAGATTCAGTATTTGTTTTCAGTCAAGATGCTTGTCCATAATCTTATCAGCTGGCTAGTTGCTGTAACGGATGCAATTAAGTATGCCTGTCGGAATGTGTCGAGTATCGAGCCGAGTGGAGTATGCTTATATACATAAGTGCATTCCTAAGTTCGGACATAGCCTTAATGGCACTTGAATCGACAAAATGTAACGTACTGATTATTTGTACAAACAGTAAACTTTGTAGTAGATCACAACCCCAAATTGTAAACACTAAGTTACATTGTAGACCTTCGTGCGTCTAACATATATTTCTGGACTAGTGAACAATCGTTTTCTGTCAATATCCTTTCACACAAGAACGGAATGAAAACGCTACTACGATGTATGATATAATTCATGATTAATATCAAATTTGTAATTTTAAGTTCTAACAGTACTCGTATTTTATCACGAGCACCTAAACTACAGTGAAATAATACATTAGAATTGAAAACAATGACAGTTATATATTTTTGATAATCTATTTCCGCAGAGGTAAATGAAACCAAATAGTAGTTTATATCACTGCAAATTTCAGCAAATATAGAATACTACGACATAAACTAAACACATGCCATGGTCGCCACTAGTAACTCATGAGTTGGGTATTCACAGCTGCAACGAAAACTAACTTGTGTGAGACAGGCTCGCCTTTGGCAGAACGTGAACGAACACGTGGGTGAGCCAAGGCCAGGGTTGTGACCTACTTTTGCAGGCTGCGGAACTGGCAACACCGCATGGGTGGCGAGGTGTTTCGACTACTCCGTCGTCTGCTTACTGCTACAGCCCAGTCGAGAATACTAGCGCTCCTCTGCATCAACCCACGAACTAACAAAAAAAAAACTGGCCAGCATTTTTCCTATCCCATGGCCGCTCTAGTGTATATCTTTACTAAATGGTTTTAGCCATGATTCAACAAAAATTGTTCCACGCTTTACCCATGGTAGGAATATTATAATTCGCCTAATCATATTGGCCAAAGCATCAAGCAGTAAAATAAACAAAAATAAAATGGGAGAACAGAAAATTAAAATACACTAAGGATGGGTTGTTGAATATGTCCGAATTTTCACGACTTAATTTATAAGAAATTTTATCAGCAGTGTGATTTGCAGGTTGCAGCAATAGTGGCTTTAACAACCAAACCGCAGTTTCTATGCTGACTAATATGAGTATAATGTAGTATTACTATCATGTTCATTATCATTGGAGTTGGCCTGCGATTTTGCATGTAAAATAAAAATAAAATACATTTAAAAAATAAAAATTAGAATTGCATTTACAATGACAAGACATTAAAAAAAAAATTACAGTTTTACTTATTATTGCTGCTCGTACAGTACTTCGGTTTTTATGATAATGTAAATTGTAATAAAACAATAATGAGAAAGATTGTATTTTTGGCGTATAATATTCGTACATAACTTTTAGAACTGTGATTTTATGCCAAAGTACGAAATATAATTTACACTTTTATGTAAACTTATTTCCACGATAATTAGCAAACCGCGTAACTCCAAACAAAAGTTGTGCGAAAACTTCTTAAACTGATTACACATAATTAGTGAACAGTGATCATAAAAATTCGTAAGCAACCAAACCTTCAAAGTAAATAATATAGTTTCCCCAATTTTTATACGTTAAACAACGATAGTAAGTAAATTAAAATTATTTATTTGTTTAATATAAAGATTCACAGTAAACTGAGCACTTTTGAAATAAACCTGTGGAAAAAAATCACTGCCCCGAACATGTATTTTAGCGGCCACATTGACTGGCGTGCGCTAGTTAAGTTGGCAACGAAATACGAAAAGTAGTCACATATCTTAAAGTCGTATTCAAAGCGTAACTTTTACATTTGTGTCCACTAAATTTATTTAAAACGGTTTACACAGATTAGAGTAAAATTTTGCATACTTGGATTTTTAATAATTTAACATATTTTTACTTGATTAGCGCACGAATAAAGTGGGAGGGTCAATGCAATACTAATTTTTTACGTATGGTGGAAGGATACAAAATGGGCAGAGAAATAGATCTTCGGCAGGGCTTTGAAAAGTGTCCAGTCAATCGCGAACAGCAATAGGTAGGTTGAGCTTAACGTCTCGTCGACAGCGGGGTCGTCAAAGATGGAGCAAGTAGCTCAGAGAAGCGGGAACGGGGAAGAATTTGGCCCCGACCTGCAGTAACGAACCGTCCTAGCATTCAACTGGTCGCTACAGAAACGTTACTATTAACTTAGTTTGAATCACTGTGGCGTTAAAATACAGTCTACATATCTAGCAATTCATAAATAACAATATCTAATAACGATAACACAGGAAATAACAAGGAAACCGTTTAAAACATATCTTTCAACTTTACACATCGGAGAACAAAGCTACACTGGCGTAGGAAGAGGACGTAGTTCCAGTACGACAGTAGAGATGGCACCACACGTCGGCGCGCTTCCATCCTCGATAGTAACAGAGAGAAAAGAGGGTGATCGAGTCCGTGTCCTCAGGATAAGAGTCCGAGAGTGTCACTCGGTCTAAGTAAAACTGACCGTTACGGGGCTACGTGATAATTAACTTTGTGCTGTTCGATGTTAACTACGATTTTTATTTTCCACTTCCCTCCCCTTTTTAGGGTTTCGCAACTGGCCCGTTCGAGGAAGATGTCTGATGCATTGTTCGGGCGACACCGCGCCGGAAAAGTCGCGGGTGTTGTCGCACAAGTTGTGTGCTCGCTGTCTCAACGGCGCGGTGATAAAAAAAAAAGAAGTTCCAAGCCCGTGTTGAAAGTCGCGCCGAGAGCACTCGGCGAGGTGCGAGAACTAACAAAGCCTCTATGCGGCGCCAAGCAAAGCAGTGCTTCAACGCGCGTTAAGGCCGATCCGTGTTTAAAGGGATCGTGCCGCTACGAAGTGACGGGTTGGCGCCCAACCATAGACTAAGGACGAGGTAGACCGATCTCGCTGGCTGCGCACAACCAATCTCCGTGTCCCGATATTGAACTGCTTTCCTGCCAAAACGTCTAGCAAAAACGGCATGGAGTGGATTTGAGGTTAGAACACCGTTTAGCAAACTTTGAGATGTAGGCTTACTTCCTCTATCCAATTTGCAATGCAATTTGATTAAATTAAAATTGGTGAAAGTTATTTATTAATATAAAATTGCCAGTATTTTGAAAATTGAGATATAAACAAACGTGTTAATCAGTGTTGACCATGTGACTTTGATCCGTTCACGCGAAATGATGAAACGTAATTTACAAAGCGGGAATTTTCGAGCAAAATTTTACACGTTAACAGCACATACTTTTTTGTTATTTAACACGTATCTTGTGTTACATCATGCGTAAATATTTTCCCCATCTTTGCCCGTGGATATTACGAGCACGTTCTAACATTGTAGACCATTCGGAAGTCTTGTTTACAAACTATAAAAGACTTTGTTCTGTAGCAAGACAAACATTTCGTGTACAGTCAAGCAGTAGAAAGATTTTTACAAGCACTTCTGCCGTTTAAAGATCTAAGTGAATTATTTCTTCAAAAGGGGTTTGTAGGTTGAGAAATGCATTTAATTTTAATACTATTTGTTTATATGCTACGGCTTGAATAAAATTCACAACGCGAGAGTTTCGAGATGAATTTCATGGCTAGGATGTATAGCAGTGCATTTGATATATTATTTAAAACATATCTTGTGTTGCATCGTGCGTAAATATTTCCCAATCTGTGTCTGTGGATTGCGATATGTTAGCAGTTGCTTGCTTAGACATTAAAGTCCACTCCGAAGCCTTGCTAATGATCTACTTTCAGGCAAATAAAATTAAGGACAACGAACTATATTCGTGAGCATATTTCTTAATAAAACGTTTATTTACATTATTTATATATAAAATATAGGTAACACTTCAATTTGGCCAATTAATTAATGATAACTTATCATTCACGACACAACCAAATACATGCGGTGATTTTTCAAAAACCCGCTAATAGAACTGCGCTTCAGACTGTTTGAAAATAATTTATTATATGTGGATTTACTGTATTTGTGTATGCACTATAAAAACCATAGTTTAGAAACGGTAATTTTTAGTCAGAGACGTAACATATTAAGGAGCTTGCCTACCGGAGCTGAGTTATTATGCTTGCGTCACATTTATTTATGTTCCCGTCACTTACATATTTTAAATACATAGATTAAGGTATATCTCGGCAGATGTCACGATCACTACAGCATTTGGTATATGTAGATTGCAAGTTCAGAAAATAACAGAAAGCTAATACAGTTCGGTTCCTGGTTCCTTAGAACATGCAGTGTTTTCTTGCACGGAATGATACATAGTTCTCTGCACGTGTGCTTTTTTTTTTTTTTTACTTACTGCTGTAAAACTAAGTGTTATATGAGCCCGCGGTAGGGACGGAAGTTAAGTGCGTCTCAGGGCTAAGCCCCATACGCCTACAAGGAAGGGATTTCATGCAAGGAGACATGCATCACGGCAAAGAGGGATTGGGCTACCATGGCCTGCTTTTGGCCATGACAACCTCCCCAAGTGTACTTATAGCTAAACTATATTTAGAAGAGAAAGAGAAAAACCGGCATAGTCACCGTAAAAACCTTTTCGACAGGAAAGAATTAAAAAATTGTTTCGTGCATTATCATGTTTAACAGAAAATGCTACAGGAGACAGAGGATAGGAATCATGCTCTTTATTGTGAGAGGAAAAAGTGCTAGCAGAGAGGGGGCGCGGGTTCTGTGCACGTGTGTGATTTATTTATGGTTTCAAAGTCGTGGAAAAGGGGAAAATGCTGTCTCCATGCTTCTCTTTTCCTACATATTTTTGTGTAAGTCTAGCAATGCGATGGAATCNGTGAGAGGAAAAAGTGCTAGCAGAGAGGGGGCGCGGGTTCTGTGCACGTGTGTGATTTATTTATGGTTTCAAAGTCGGGGAAAAGGGGAAAATGCTGTCTCCATGCTTCTCTTTTCCTACATATTTTTGTGTAAGTCTAGCAATGCGATGGAATCTGACGGAGTACTGTTTCCAATACCATTTGGATGTGTCTGGACTAGGGGCTAAGATTTTTTTTTCTGGACAGGAGAGTTCAGTATCTTCCGTCTTTCCTGACAATCCGCGCGGCTCTCTCGCGGCGTCGCCGTCACAGCGCGTTATCTCTGCGGGGGGTGTGAAACTCCGCAGTCGCAGCGGGAGACGGCGTCACCCCGCGGCGAGGGTGGCGCTCGTGCGCCATCTCTGCCGGCGGCGTTGAATTTCGCCGTCGCAGCAACAGCGCGCTGCGTTGCTGCTACTCGCTACTCGCTGTAACTGGCCGGCGAATGTCTCAAGATCAATAAATTCGTTCCAAAATTGAAATTACGAATTACTGCGACTCGCAACTCTCTTTGCGATTATTTTTGTATGAAAACTGAGATAATATGTAATAATACATGTTAGCAATCCAGTATTTAATTTTTTTTATTTAAATAATAGTTAGGGTTGCATGTTGCTGGGAAGGAGGGGGGAAGAGGTAACCCCTGCCTGTGACGTCAACCGATTTAGTTGTACCGAATTCACCTGGTATTTTCCTACTCCTGCCATCCCTACATAGTTAATGAGAAAATAAGAAGGAAGGGGGAGGGGAAGTCAACCAATAAAAATGCCTGGCAAAAATCGTTACCTTATATTTCACTTAGTTTCTGACAAAATAAGTAAGACTGGAAGGAAGGGAAGTTGGCCAGTGAAAATGTAGCCAGGAGGGAGGGAAAATCTCCCATGGTGGTCCCTACTCAGCAGGTACTATATTCCTTAAATCACTCCGCGTCTCCCCACCACTCGGTTGCGTTATATAAAAGGGTGGAGCACCCCTAAATCTCTCTCTCTGATATCAGCGCGTGCCATCTGCATATCCGAGTACCCTCCTGCTTCGTCGCCATTTTGTGCTTGGAGAGTTATTTTGAGGTTTCACTGTCGCCTTCCAGTTTTGCCTCGAGTAACCGCTCGCTACGGTATGTTATTTCTAATTTTTTTTATCGTCGAGTTTTGTACATTCTTGATAACTTTGTTTGCTGACAAGCTGTTAAATTTATTTGCCATCAAATTTTATGCAGATTGTTTTTTTAATGAGCTCTTTAATTTTAAAATAAATAACTGATTAAGTTTCTTGTTAATTTGTTTGGCAACGAGCTCTTCAATTTTAAAATATATAAATGTTGCAGTTTTCTGTTTATTTGTTTGGCAACAAGCTCTTAAAAATTTTTAAAAAAAAATTTGTATGGAAACGATTTTAAAATAAAATTGTTTTGTGTGCCTACTGAATGGCACCAACGAAATAATTAAAATATATGTTTTTTTTTACACACAATTGGCCTTTTATTGATTAAATTCGACAAACTATTAGCAGACTCCGCCTCCAGTGCACAACGGGATCCAATCAGAAATAATTACGACACACACACATACGCACGTGGAGGGGCGCGAAGTGTGGACTGGACTGCGAGGGAGGAGATCGCGGCAGTCGGCGAGTGAGTGAACGACGCGGCGACCAGCAGAGGAGCAGGTGGCGATCTGGGCCGAGGGCCCGGGGTGCGAGACTGCGTGAGTTCCTCACTAAGTCATGATCAATCTACTTCAAAATAACCTTCCCTTACTATCCTTCTCCCTTGGCCTTATAGCTTTAACTTCTGCAAGACTTGTTATTTCTATTAACATTGTTAAATAAATAATTTATCTAACCCTTTAATATGAGCTTCTTCTCTGGTCCTAACTTCCTATACTAATACTACGAATCCCCTTCTTTGTTCTTATTCCCGTAGGAGTTACAACATAACAGCGTGCAATAATATGATACTGTTACATATATAATTTGGGAGGAATTCAGCTTCCCGGGAATGCATATAGCAGTTTTGCGAGGACCCACCGCAATGCTTCCTTACGATTAGACGCGACCTTGAGACATTCAAATCTTTTACCCAGGGATTCCCCTTAAAAATCGAGTACATGAAATGTTTCTCGGAAAGTAAAATGTCTCACCGTATTCAGTACAGCATGCAAGTTTGTATTTATGAGGGGACGAGGTGAGAGATGAGTAGCTCTTAAGGATGTTGAATACAAAAAAATAATAACAAACATTGTTCAACTTGTACGTATTATATGTAATGACATTTTCCTAGAATTAAAAAAAAAACACATCATATTTTTTAGATAATTTGATAAAAAAAATCTAACCAGCCACAATAACAAATACTAATAAATATGTATCAATGAGAAAATTTACAATGTGAACTAATACAGTGGGACACCGATTGACATCTTTAATCAGCAAATAACAGTTGATGCATTAAAAAAAAAAAAGTTTAAAATATGAACATTTTATTTATATTTAAAACTGATTTGACTTGTAATTTGGTGATTACATATGTATCACGCGGTAGCCCACAGCATTAGTTTACACTGTAATTTTTTTTTTTTCATTTTTATAAATTAGTTAGTATTTGTTATTACAGCTGTAGCAAAACTGAAAAAAAATTTCGATTTTACAACAAATTATACAAAAAAATATAAAGTGTAAAATTTTTTTCGTTGTAGGTAAATGGCATTGCATACAATGTGTACAAGTTAAACAATGTTTAGTACAAATATAAAAAAAAAAAAAAATTGTTGTCCAACACTCTTTTAACATCGAGGTCTTGAGAGCCGATGAGGGTGAAACGGAGTATGGAGCAGCGCTGGAATGCAAGGGCGGGGGAAACGAGAAATACCCGAGAAAATCCGCCGACCAGTGGCATCGTCCAGCACGATTCCCACATGCGAAAATCCGGGAGCGACCCCGCCGGGAATTGAGCCCGGTTCGCCTAGGTAGCAGGCGAGTACTCTGACCACTACACCACCGCGGCCTCATTCAACGGGGATACGAAAATTGGCGCGAAATGTTAGCATGGCGCACAGACGATGGATGTGGGGAAAAAATTCGAGGTGTCTTGAACCGGTGTGCATCCTGCCCAGACCTCGCCTAGTTTACATCGCGATGCGAGATGGCTTATCGATCGACTGCACTCCAGTTGTGGAGAGGGTGACGGGGGCGAAGCAAGGGTAAGGAGGCGTCACTCAGTCGGGTGCAAGCACGATGAGCGCGGGCGTCCTAGTTGATCGCGCGTCGTTGACGAAGGTAACCAAGTTTCCGTACGGCTGCCTGCGAGATTGAATTTAGCTTCCAATTTGTTATACTCATTCCAAACACTTCGCTCCTCAAGGTAATCACAGAGTTCATTGACATACAACCTACGTCAACTAATGTAATAATCTTGTGAACGTCACATCCTCCGTCTACAACACATGGGGGCCGCGGTGGCTGGGTGGTTGGACTGCTCGCCTCCCACCTAGGCGAACCGGGTTCAATCCCCGGCTGGGTCACTCACGGATTTTCGCATGTACGAATCGTGCTGGACGATGCCGCTGGTCAGCGGGTTTTTTTTTCTTGGGGATCTCCCGTTTCCCCCTCCCTTTCATTTCGGCGCTGCACCATACTTACCTCAATCACCCTCATCGGATCTCAAGACCTCGCTGTTAAAAAGCCGCCCAAATCTCTTCACTCACTCCGTCTAATACATAAAAACATGCTTGTTAATTAAGCCGTGCAGGGGTGATCATTTTTATAATCAGACACAATTATAAAGCATTTCCTTAGTATGCAAAGAGGAAGGAGAAGACCAACCATCATGATTTAATGCCGCGCGTTTGGAATTCATCAAGGACAGCCAAGACATGCTAGTGTATACAGGCAGGTCCGCCTGACGTGGTCATCCCCAACATTCCCGGAACGGTTGCACATTACGAAATGCGGTTTTCGCTTTTAGCTAAATTAAATTACGTACGGGGGCAAGTAATTTGTCGTAAAGTGACTATTATTAACACTTGTAGGGACAGAAATAATTAAACTACGTATGGTTTTTCCCCTGGAAGCATGCATTTATTTCAACGGCATCTGAAAGTATGTGCAAAGAGGAATTCAGTGATATAGCATATGCAATGGAAAGTAACACAGAAACGCTAAGAAATAATTTGCAAATATGATTAAGTTAGGTGGGCCTGTGGCATGGGGCAGTGGACCTGTACTCACAGCTGTAAGCAAGCAACACGCGCCGTGACTCATCCTGGAGGGACCGCTTCCTTATAGCAGCGTAGCGCTTACCTTTATAGGGCAAGGGGCACTGAATGCTATGTTGGACAAAGGAGAGCACCGCAGCAGAGAGAAGGCGGTCAAAGTGAGTGAAAGTCTGATATCAATACATTATATTTTATTGAGATACCAACGTAATTCAGGAGATTTTTTTTTTCTAGTCATTAACTGTACTGAGTAACGAGTGCGTACAGATGCACAACCAAAATAGAACAAACCAACCTAAGGAGAAATGCAATCGCATCCTCACGCATAGTACAAAAGAGCACAGTTATGGTCGAAACGCTTCACATTGCGTGTTTTCACAGCATGTGATCGATGTGTTTACCATCAACAGCAATACACATATGTAACCGCACATGTAGCGAGCGACGAGCGGCCTGAAGTGCTTCTGGCGTAATGCCACTGCAAGCTGCGACAATGTGTTCCTGCATGTCTTCTCGCGTCGTAGGAACCGTGTTGTACACCCTATCTTTCAGTGTTCCCCACAGGAAATATTCGAGAGATGTGAGGTCGGTCGAGCGAGCTGGCCATCTTACAACACCACCATGCCCTGACCACTGGTTTGAAAACGTTACATTTAACACTTGCCTCACCACCAAAGCAAAATGCGCTGGACAACCATCATGCTGAAAACCACATATCACGACGTATGTCGAGCGGTATATCTTCCAGAAGTGCCAATAAGGTATCTCTGAGGAAATCGACGTACATACAGCCGGTCATTGTCCTTGAATGAATTATGGCCCTATGATGTAGTATCCAACGATTCCACACCACACATTCACTTATATCGGTGGTACTCCACGTGCTGGACTCAGCGCGGATTCTCAGTCTCCCAGTAATGCATATTTCGTAATTTTACGTGCCCGTGGTTTGTGAAGGTCGCTTCATCTGTAAACAGTGTGTTCTTCAGAAAATTGCTGTCATCCCTTACAGGCATCAGAACAAACCTACAAAACTGAACGCACTGCTGGTAATCACCTTCATGTAATGCCTGATGAAGAGCCACGTGATATGGATGGAAATTCCGTTGGCGCAATATCCATAACACACTTACTTTACTCATTCCAACGAACCTGGAAAGTTCTAGTTTACCCATATGGGGGCTTGCGTCGACATGTGCCAACACATTGTGCTGATGCGCCTCGCCCATTTCAGTTTTTCGTCGCACCCGTGCTGTGGAATTCCAATCACCTCGTGACAAGAGACGTGTGCGAATTCTTCGTATCATTTACCGTGAGATGGGAGCTGATTAAGATACCTTTCACCATACATTTGGGTGGCTTGCTTGGCATCTCTGCCACACTCACAGTAAATAAGTAGAGCGTCCAGTTTTTCCTCATTCGTGAACTTCATTGCGTACGTACAGCCACACACTGCAATACCACCCACCATAACATATTATGTGGACTGGTGCTGCGCTGCTATTAGGAAGCGGTCCCGCCAGTGGCACGTGTTGCTTGCTCACAGCTGTGGGTACAGGTCCACTACCCCATATTACCGGCCTATCTAACTTAATCATATTTGCACATTAAATATTGGCGTTTCATGTGTTGCTTTCCATTGCGTACGCTATATCGCTGAATTCCTCTTTGGGCATACTTTCAGGTGCCATTGATATAAATGTACGTTTCCAGTGAAAAAATCATATGTAGTTTCATTATTTCTGTCCATACACGTTTTATAAGTCACTTTGTGGTAAATTACTTGCCCCATATGTAATTTCATTTAGCGAAACCGCACTTTGTGTTCTGCAACCGTTCCGGGAATTTTGGGGATGTCCACGTTAGGCGGACCGTCCTGTATCACTCACTTTCAAGTCTTCTGTAAATGTGAACGTGGATCTATGATACAACTTGCACCGAGCTTTTGGCGCGAGTTTGAAAGTCCTTGTCTTGTAATAGATATTTAAGAAGACTGCTCACTGCTGTTAAAGGAGTGCATTGTAGACCCTCGAAAGTCATATAATTGTGAAAGTACTATTTTTCGTGTCGAAATGTTTTAACGGCCAATCAAAATAGAAAGTATCAATTAATAGTTCCAATGAATCAAATTTCGTAATTTTCATAAGTAACTAGATTTTATTTGTAACTGAAAAATCTGTTTTTTTTTTTCGGTACTTATTTTACAAATTCCAGTTAGACATTTTTCATTTTTATTTTTGCTAGAAACATTGTTTTACATTTAATGAGAAACTTTCTCGCTTTGTTGCCCATTGTCGTCGCGGAATTTTTTAAGAAAACTTATTAATCCGAATGCTTCGCATACAGGACTGGGCGAGTCATGGAAAGTGTCTTGGACGCGGACGAAACTTCACGCGAGGCAAAAGAAACGAAGAAGAAAAGGGAGAGAAAGAGAGAGAGAAAGAGAGAGAAAGAGACAGAAAGAGAGAGAGTGTGTGTGCATGTGAGTATATGTGCGTGTGTGTGTATGTGCGTGTGTGTGTGTGTACGTGCGTGTGTGTGTATGTGCATGTGTGTATGTGCGTGTGTGTATGTGCATGTGTGTATGTTCATGTGTGTATATGTGCGTGTGTGTCGCCCAGAGGTAGGGTTGGGGTTTGCACTTGCTTCATACCTCAAAACTGGTTTCTGTCCGAACACTCCTGGAGTGGCAAGACCAGCGGTGCACGAAAAAGCGATGGACTATCGGTAGTCCAGTTAAAGGAGATTATTTTTGTGTAACTCTGCTGGCGCTCAATAGGCGAGGTCTTTAGCGCCGGTGGGTGTGGAGTGAGGTGAGGGTGCGGAGTGAGACGAGGATGCGGAGGCGACGGAAGACAGCGGTGACGCAAACGGGGCGACGCCGCGAAAGCCACCAGCCAGCGGAAATTACTTCTTTGTTTCCCACGTGCGGAAATGAGGAATTGAGTCCACCGGGAATCGAAACCTGTAGTCGTCATAGGAGGCGCGTTGTCTTACTACAAAACCTCGCCTCCCCCATGCATAGTTTAAACAACAGAACTAGATGAAAATATTTTCAGGAAAATTAGCAGTTCATTAGTTTATAAAAAAATTATTTTTAGTGTTCATTTTTCAGTTTTATCTCATTTTAAAGCAACTATCAGAACCTAATTAAAAAAGGAGAAGCTGGAATCACCTAGACCGGCCAACGCTGATGTTTATATAGCCTATAAATATTCTATATAAAGTATAGGGATTATTGAAGCAGTCTGTATATGAAGTCATGAATACGGTTGTGAATCATGCCAACTGTTATGGTGTGATCAGGCCTTAGCTGAACGACTTGCCTGATCACACCTTGAAACATTAAACCTGGAAACGAGCGGGATTGCAACGCCACCATTTGGTCGTTGATCCTTGCGAAAGAAGACAGTTGCAGGAATCTCCTCCACCGGTCACTGAGCGGGGCCGCAGAACCACGCGCTTGATATAGGCCGGCGTAACACCCGGAACGACAGCGAAGCAGACCAGGAAGATGGGTGTGTCCACACAACGCGGACAAGTGAAGCGAGCTGCAGCGACGCGTCGGTAACCAGCGGCCCGGGGAAGAATCCACAACACTTTGCAACAAGTATGGTTTGTAAAAACAGAGCATCGAAGCGCCAGCGGATCTCCCATCCATGCGGCACAGTATTAGAGACAATTACGCCACCGGGAATCCATATAACGCTCTTGACAACACTTTGAATGGGATTTGTCTGCGTACCCACCTTCGAGGCGCAGCTTCAACTTGGCGTGCCACTCGTCGCTTCCCGTCACGACATTCAGCCTGCAGCGATGGTGCATGTTGTACGTCAGTCCGGTGATACCCTAGTGCGCCAAGAACTACTAACTGGGACATCGCAGAGTGTTTCACAATACACTTTGTGTATATTTTGTCTCGTAAGTTTGTCCATTTTTTCCACACTATGTCCTACTGAATTAAAGATACATAAAAAATTAAAATGTTAAAACATATTCTAGAGTTATTATTCTAAAAATAATGCTACGATACATGTCATAACATTCAATTTATTCTTATATATTCCCATAGGGGAGCCGTGGAAAAGTTTTAGTTTGTCAGGGGAGCCATAAATTCAAAATGTTTGAAAACCACTGGGTTGGTCATAGATTGTATTTGAATGGAACAAGAGTTAACCCTCCCTCACCAACAGTTTATATTTATTGCCACTTACATTCAATATTGTTAACTCAAATCTCTGTTAATTATTTCATATAACTTCAGTATAGTTAACATAAACCTTCCCCAGTATGATCGAAAAGTCACGCAGATAATATAAATTAAAAAAAAATCAAAACATGTATTTCCACATACATTCGAAACGGCTACAAGACATACAGACCTCGTAATGTATACAAAAACCAAACCACGTATTTACAACGTATGCTCGAAATGGCTACCCTGTGCAGTAATCCATGCATGATATAGTGTTACCATGTTTGAGGCTACTTTGTGGAGTACCTGTGAACTGATGCTGATAATCACCGTCGTAATGTTCGTCTTGAGGTCCTCCATTGCATGCGAATTCTTTTCACAGACATTTCCTTTGAGGTACCTCCAAAGTAAAAAAAAAAAATCTGCGGGTGACAAATCGGGCGTACACAGTAGCCGCAACCCTTTCGAAATTAGAAGGTCGCCGAAAAACTCGCGCAAGAACTGCGTGGTTTCATTAGATGTGTGACACGTGACCCCGTCTTGCCGTAAACGACAGTTACGCTCATCGACTTCAAGAAGCGCAAAAAACTGCGTAATGATATCTCGGTATTGTTTGTTGTTTCAAAGAAAATTGGGCCCACTATTCGACGACGCGATACAGCAAACTACACCCCAATTTTCTGACAGTGCGAGGACTTTTCATGCAACACGTGGATTTTCAGATTTCCAAATCCTACTGTTTTGACTGTCCACGAAGCCGCTAGGGTGAAGCAAAGCTTCGTCAGTGAAGATGACCCGATGTCTTGCATGGTCGTCAACAAATGACCGAAACCATGTACACTGCACTAAAGGTGGACCCACGGCCTTCAGTCGCCCGTCCGTCCCGCGGTCACGTAATCTTCAAGCAATCGCAGGGCAACCTTTTATTTTTATCCGCCAATCAATAAATATTTCTCAAACTTTTAACTTTCGACGGACCGACGGATGGGCCGCCGCCTTCTGACGACATTACGTAGACGCGAATACGCACTTTGAAATTAAAATGCAAGGCGGTGGATTTGTGTTTGTTTATCTTTGGTGGTAAATTCAGGAATTTAAAATGTAAATAATAATTCAGTGTAAATTACTATCACACGAAAACACAGACGACTGACTGACTGACTGACTGACTGACTGACGAGTTCGACGGATGGTCTTCATCCGGGTCCATTAGTTCCTGCGCACAGCGAACATGATCTGCACGGAGGTGTAACTTCTTCATCGCTTTCTAGGCACTTCGGTAAGAAATCCACACTTGCGCTCCATCTTTTTGAAGGTTAACGCAGCATCACTGTCTCCACGTCAGCCAGTTTAGACCCTGTTAAAATGGCCAGTCTCCCTGATCTCTTCCTGCCCCCAACTGATCTGCATTCCNCACGTCAGCCAGTTTAGACCCTGTTAAAATGGCCAGTCTCCCTGATCTCTTCCTGCCCCCAACTGATCTGCATTCCCGAAAACCGTTGATTGATCTCGTCACAACCACATTGTTAGGAACCGAAGAATCCGGATATTTCCGACGAAACAAATCTGCAACAAGTGCATGAGAACGACTGGCGAAATCTTGTTCAAGAATGAACACTCGTTGCTCTTGGAAAAACGACACATTTGCCAAGCAACAAAGCTATACTACAAATATCGTATGACGGATACACGAAACATGTGGTTTATGCTCGTTGTTAGTACTCCTNAGCAACAAAGCTATACTACAAATATCGTATGACGGATACACGAAACATGTGGTTTATGCTCGTTGTTAGTACTCCTACGGTACCATCTAAAGATATAAGATACAATTTTTCAATTGCAATACCATTTATACTGTACAACAAACTTTCTTTGGATTCTTCCCCTACATTTGATAGCCGTAACAGTGATGTGCGTGTTGCCCACCTTCCAAGTATTGGTAAGCGTTATTTTTAAATTGAAACAAAAATTACTAGCGAAGAGGATATTAATAGCCTCGTTTACAGGTGTAATTTCAAACCGGTACCTCGCATGCAGCGTTCGGATTTATCCGGAAATCAGTGCTGCATTGGTGCCACTGTACGACGCATATAGGATCGTAAGGTCGACGCCACACTACATTCGGAAACGTCGTATGAGGAATGCGCTCCGGGACAAGCGGTAAATTGGAAAACGCAGAGCGCAGTGTAGCGATAAGCACCAGAAGGGCGGGACAGACAGGCAGCGCGCGTGACGTTGCAAGCTTCAGCCGTGTAACCACCACCTCACCGGTCTATAAAGATGGGTCTTCAGCGCCCGATGAGAAGGAGACCGAGCAGCGACTGGAAACGATAAGTTTAATCGATTCTACGGTTGCAGCAGAAATAAACACTGCCATTAGCAGATTTAAAGCAATTGGCGGGCTAGTCGGTTCACAGTATGGTTGTGTCAGAAAATACGAGAGCAAATCAATAAATAAATTACACTTCCATGTTATAGCCATGTATGAAACCACCTATACATAGGCAACACGGCTATGACAACATACAATGTAAGTTCACTTCTCCACATAGTCCTCAAGAGACTGTAAACATTTCTCGGAACGGGCAACCATCTTTTCGATTCCGAATGCGTAGACATCTCCTCCAGCGCTATGTAACCACCCGGAGACAGCTGCTTTCACCTCCTCGTCGTTGAACCGGTTGCGTAAAGCAATTAAAGAGAAGTGCCGGGGAAAATTGAGCGCCGGTGTGGTTTTTTTGCACGATAACGCAACACCACACACGGCCCGCCAAACGTCCGAACTGCTGCAACGATTCAAGTGGGAGGTATGGCAACATCCTCCATACAGTCCAGACTTAGCACCATGCGATTTTCATGTTTTCGGTAAGCTGAAAAAGGATCTCGGTGGACGACGATTCCGAAACGATGAGGAGGTGAAAGCAGCTGTCTCCGGGTGGTTACATAGCGCTGGAGGAGATGTCTACGCATCCGGAATCGAAAAGTTGGTTGACCGTTCCGAGAAATGTTTATAGTCTCTTGGGGACTATGTGGAAAAGTGAACTTACATTGTATGTTGTCATAGCCGTGTTGCCTATATATAGGTGGTTTCATACATGGCCATAACGTGGAAATGTAACTTATTTATTGATTTGCCCTCGTAGTTCCAAATGTGTTTTGCTATTTCTAAAACCTAAATTATTAATTTTAATTACCGTGCGCGTCCGTTAATGTTCAACACTACTGAAATACTCTTTGTGCCAGCAAGAGTATGGTTGTAGTTTTGGAAATATTTTAATTTTTTTTCTGGATAGAAACGCGTCAAGCAACCAGTGCTTTGCAAGATGGCGGACGCAGCGGGTCGGGATGAACTTTCAGCACGTTTCGGAATCATGAAAGACTTTACAAACGACTGAAAACCGTGATGATCAATATATTTATTTGATGCTAAGTTAAAATAATTCCTTATTTAATAAATATGCAACTGAAATACGCATTGTTTTTATAATGTTAAAGCTACGGAGTGTGGTTCCTGTTGGCGGATTGCTCATAACATGTGCGCGAACGGGCGGAGTGATACGAGCTACCACCTCGGAATGGACGCAGTGTCGTATCCCGTGGGAAACCACAGGGCAACTACAACCCGTTTATGATATGCGAAAACCTAGGTTTGGCTCCGCCTGGAATCAAACCTAGTTCGCCAGGGAAGGAGGACTAGAGTATTCTGACCGCTACATCAACGTTTGCCATTACAGAAGATATTGTTACCGACACCAATATAGTGTATAATACACGCAAGTGTCACATGCTAGGTGCAACAGACAAATCAACTGCACAAACTGTGATCCTAGGCTAACCTGACGTCAATAATAAGAAAGTTATGCACGTAAAACCTGTACGAACGTCATAATAATGTTCATATTCTAAAGAAATATTTATAGTACACGTAGGCTTCGAGTGAATTATTTCTCTCCAAACTTTTCGTTTCCGCTTTCATAGAACGAAACATTCCATTGGTTTCCAGTAACTGCAGTAAAGATAAAAAGATAGTAAATTCATGGTGGTATACTGTCCCAAAACGTTGGTTAAACAAATTTATTTAGTATATTTTATTTTACTTAAATCACAATCCTTAATAAATCAGTACAGGTGCTGTACGACAACATCGTCAAAGCGTTACGTACGTAAAGTACACTCAGAATTTTAACTTCACAAACACGTTTTGGTACTTTGGTAACTTTGTTTTTTCGTTGTTTGAAAGCTCAGTAACGCACTTGTGAAACATCGAGGGCTGTAAAAATAAACTTCAAATTTGAAGATGTTTAACAGCTACCCGAATGCGCAATAAACAATTCATCGCGAAAGTTCATCACTGGAGTTGGTAGACCTACTTGATAACAAAGTTTCAGTTCAAAATTATGTAAAAGTCTTGGTCTTATTTTCGCGAACTGCCAACAGCAGCGTCGGCCAACTTTCCAATATCCGGTCTACGCATCCGCCAAGGCAAGAGAATTTCTCTGCCATGAACAAATTACCGCCGGCAAGACGAAATTTACAGAGTTTCGGAAAAATAAAATGCATGGTATCTAAATATAAAAAATACTTACTTTAAGCTATACATTTGTATCCGTGAATATAAATTTAAAGCTGTCTGAACGAACAAAATATAATGCGATAAAATAATCAAATAATTTTTTAAAGTAACGATTTCACATGAGAGTCTTTTTCTGTAGATTATTTATTGTGAAAGTTTACTTAATTACGCCAAAGTTCTTTGCTAGAGGCTCGGTGTTTCAGTTCCAAGCTAGGTATTCGTGTTACTAGAAGCACTTAGTGTTTAACCTTCCCTCCAAGTAACTTCAAGTGATAAAGTAAGTTAAGTGACAAAGTAAGTAACAAAATAAGTAACAAACGTTATAAAAATTAATTCAGCAAACCAGAAAACAAAGGCTTACTGCCTTTATTTGATTATTATCTGTTAATATGCGTTGTGGAATTGCATGATCACAAAATAAATTTGATATAAAATATGAAAATTGGCTTTGAGTCTTGTAAACATAGCAAATTATTACTAATGATACAAATTGATAACAACCAAAAAATCGCTAATATTTACCTGTTCATTTTGCTTACGAGTAGGCCTATTCGTTTTACCTACGAACACATCTGGTAAAACACGAGAATGTAGCAATGTTTTTGGGTCACATTTTCCTTCGAAATCACGAGACGCAAAGTAACACGATCAACACAAAAATAATAATAATAAAAGTTACAAGTTCTTTAAGGTCCCCGTGGTGCTTGAACTGTTACAGTGTTTTGTAATTCACGTTTTTTCTACGAAACTCTTTATAACGTGCTCCAATGAGCTGATCTACGAAAAGAACACACACTTTCAGACGAGGTCTGTTGAGTGCTTTCAAAACGTTACGTACATTAGAAACACCATTTCAGAGCACTCCAAAATGGCTAAAAATAGCTTTTTCAAAGCGCTGTATCTCAAAATATACGTGTCTGATCCATTCAACACTACTGAAGGCCCTGAAGTGAACCTTCTAACAGACTTTCCACCAATAAAATAATAGAGTCGCCGCTGAAAGTCCCGTAGGTACGGGAAGTGCGATGAGAACACCGCACGTCAGTTCAGAGCCTTGCGCTTAGCGGCGATGTCTCACTGGCGCGTGGCAGTGTCTCCCTATCGCTCCCGCAATAAAGCTCTAATTAGGCGGGAGCTTCAAGGTACTCAGAAGAAGGGAGACGTGCGTGGTTCAGCCATTAACGCATTTAAATTATGTACACGCGGTTGCAATCTCACATCTGAAAAATGAACAATACAAATATTATATTTTAATTCGTAGCAATTTGAGTCCTTTGTCTGCTTTCTGGGGCTGATGCGCGTATTAACAAAGTTCCATTTACAAAATGGATGAAAAAATTCCGTAGTTAAAAAATTTTTAACGCCTTATTGGCTGGAACACTTACGTGACTCATTTCCACCTCGTGGCTTTATCTAAAAATACGGTTCCTAAGTTTTTTTTCGTACAACGATGTGCGCGCGCTTACACACACATTCATGCATACATAAATACATACATGCAAGCATAAATACATACATGCAAGCATAAATACATGTATGCATACATACATGCAAGTATAAATACATGTATGCATGCATACATACATGCAAGCATGCATACATGTATGCATGCATACATGTATGCATGAATACATGCAAGCATAAATACATGTATGAATGTATACATACATGCAAGCATAAATAAATGTATACATGCATGCATACATACATACATGCATAACTGAATGTATGCATACATACATACATACAACCATTCATACATACATACATACAACCATACATACATACATACAACCATACATATACATACATATAAACACCGTGGACCAGAATTAATGAGCCAAACTCGCATAGCTCAGAGCTGGGCGCAAAAGGAAGAGATTGATACCAGGAACGCGGGGTCGCAAACGTTCCCTTATCCCCCACATGCGTAAGTGAAGTTACAGGAGCAGGTAGGCAAAAAGCGTATTTAAATACAATACAGGTGCGTGGTATTGACATCCAGAGGTGAGCGTGGCCAAAAAAGGAGTGGATTACAGGTAGAATGTCGCACAGGAGGGAAGACCACCACAGTCAGTACGACGCCTCCACTGCTCGCAAGTTTCTGTGGGCTTCGCCGTACGCAAGGTGCACATCAGCCAGCTGTGCCCGACATGCTTTACTAACCAGCTGCAGGCACATGCTGGCTTGCCAGCGACCAACACCACCTCCACGCACACGTCAACTACGCACTGAATAGCGCTTCTTATAGGCTATTCATGGTAAACTGAGCACTTTTAAAAGCCCGCTCATTTGGAATAATAGTCAATAAATATATTTAATTTTAGCCTTTGACGTTAACTTCAGAGTGTGGGGGAATATACACACGATGTTTATTACTTACATGGCGATATGTATTTAAAAAGGTGGATAAAGTATAAAAAAAATGGCTGAAAAGAAAACTTAACTAGGGCCTCAAAAGAGCTCACTTTACCGTGAACAGTTTATACCTACCTGCCCCCGTAACTTCACTCGTGTGGGGGAGAAGGGAAGGTTTGTGACCCCGGCTTCCTTACATCTATCTCTTCCTTCTGAGCCTCCCTTTCAGCCCTGCGAGTTTGGCTCATTAATTATGGTCCACGCCGATCTCGCATATGCCTCCGAAAGGCCGTGCTGTCACGAGACCAGGAACCGAAGTTCCAGTAACTCGTTAAGTGGGTTTGCGCATCTAGTTGCAGCCCGACAGACTTGGATTCTGGTCCACGGCGCTCGTGAGCGCTTATATATACACACACACACGCGTACAAACACACGCGTACACAAACAGACAGATTGTTTCTAAAACATAGGGACAAGGGAACAATCTTCGGCAGCGTATTCCTGACGAAAATATAAGACTAAGATGTAAGTACCACTTTTCTCGTCAAGTGATTATCAAGGGGGCTGTGCACCCCTGAAAAATCATCCTTTAAATTGCTCTACTATCTATTAGTGGTTTGCCTACCTGGTATGCAACACACGCCTGTTTTGAATATCTCACAAACGGTTCACCTGAGAGTGTTCCGAAAAGACGACCTTTTTTGTTTGACGCAAACATAGGGTGCCAACAGCCATTTCCAAAAGTAAGGTTGATGATATTACCGACTGTTTTATTTAAAGACATTTTTAATCATAGAGAAATGATAAGACATGGGTGAATTTTGAAAGCGATAGTTGTGGAAAATGTGAACGTGTAGTTCTTTTGATATCCTGAAAGAACTTATGGTATTGTATGGGTGTATACTTGTCTGCAGTCTAGAGAAACGTACATGCACCGTAAGAATAATGGGGGGGGGGGCGAGATTATCGGTAACGGTTTCACATATGAAAAGTTATGCAACACAAACGATTACGTAGCAGTGCAGATACCTTAAGGCGCCCGTCTATCTGGAACTTTTTCCCACGTTTAGGCCGAGAAGCGCGGGAGCGATAAGGGCGACATTGCCACGCGCATCAAGTACGCCATCGCCGCTAAGCGCAAGGCTCTGAACTGGCGTGCAGTGTTCTCGTCGTGCTGCGTGTACCTATGGGACTTTCAGCGGTGACCATATTATTTTATTAGTGGGAAGTCTTTAGGAAGGTTAAGTGCAGGCGCCTATAGTAGTTTTGTATGTATCTGATGCATGCATTTTGAGCTACAGCGCCTTGGAAAGGCCGTTTTTTAGCGGTTTTGGAGTACTCTGAATTGATGTTTCTAACGTACGTGATATTTTTAAAGTACTATACAGCTCTCGTCTGAAGTGTGTGTTCTTTTCGTAGATTAGCACGTTGGACGCATGCTTAATAGTTTAGTTGAAAAACGTGTATTTCGAACATTCTGCAACGCAGTTCAAGCGCCAGGTAGACGGGCGCCTTAACGTACGTTAACGGGGAAACGCCTGAGCTGAGAATTCTTATGTATGCGTATCCTTGTTATTCTATTTTAACTATTTTTTCTTGTCTTCGTTACTTCCATTGCATATACTTTTTTAAGAAACTTTATAGTTTAGCCTGTTCCAACTCAAACATCTTTTAATTCTAGCATTATTCTATATTATTACCGTTCCTTCACTCTTCTTGATGTTAAATTCCGTTATGACTTGAAATGTGTCTGGTTCTCTCTATAGGCTGTTCACGGTGAAGTGAGAACTTTTAAGGCCCTAGTTACCTTTTCCTTTCAGCCATATTTTATCCTTTAACCACCTTTTAAAATAAATATTGCCATGTTAGTAATAAACATAATGGGTATATTCCACCGCTTGGAAGTTAACGTCTAGGGCTAAAATAAAATATATTTATTGACTATTATTCCACATGAGAGGGCTTTCAAATGTGCTCACTTTACGGTTGATAGCTTATAATTGTGGTTGCTTACACAAGGAGCGTTAGCCGGCGCATGCTAGCACAGCACGAGGCACGGCGATCGACAACTCAGGGCATGCTGAAGTCGGCAAGGTCACGAGGCTTGGCAACACCGACCATTCACAAGCTAGGAGCGAGACTTATCAGGGGATAGACAGGAACCCTGGACGTAATGTGAATTGGAGAAACTTAAAGAGGGAACTTGGGATACCGAGAGCGTGCTAGCAACAAATTTTCGAGTCCCAGCACTAAATTTTTTTGTCAATAAATTGCCTTGTCCATGGCCAGAAGCTCCCTGTGTGCAACACAGAAATTCCTCTTAGGCTTATGCCATACCTTACTGAAGTATTCTAGTGGTCTTTCCTTCCCATCTTGAACCCGAGATAACACAGCTCCAATGCCTACATCACTAGAATCAGTGTGCAAAATGAATACACCTCCGTGCTACACACAAACGTACATCGTCGTCTGAAGTCGACCGGACGCGGGCAGACCGCTGTTGACTTGCTCAAGGCTATTCCCAGGACCTTGCTCGCGAGGCGGAGCCACAAAGAAGCCTTTGAACATTTCAATGCAATATGCGCTGTTCAAACAGCTTGTGCGTGAAGGGCGTACGTTTTATTGCAGAGGACACTGCACTTGTCCTGGCACGCTATTCGAAGTAATCGTGTGCTTTCATATCCGTCAGATGCACGCAGAGAACCGGAAGGCAAAAATATCTTCTGAATCTCTTCGCTGTCTCTGAAAAGCTTCATTGGCTAATCGCAAGTCTTCTACAGGCGACAATATTGTTAATTTCCACATTTTCCACACTAAACTAACAACTTATTTAAATAACATCATCGCATCGTTAAAGGTCATAAGTACCCTGTTTTACGCGAAAAGATTTGTACGCAACATTCTACGTGTACAAAACCAGGTATCCTTTCGCTATTGGCCGGGTGTCTGTAAGAGGATACATTCTCTGTTTGACAGGGCTTGTCAGAATTAAACTTACTCTGGCATTGAGCTTCCGCAATTGGCTGCCAAAAACCTCAGACGCGTGAGAGTTCAAATCATTGAACCACGAACCTGTTTTCCAGTACAACTGGTCGTGGGATATTTCGCGAAAAACAGGTGTCCCTAGGTATAAAACATTGACGCGGCCGAGCGAAAAGATGGGGTTTTACATGCTAAACCTTTCACAGCATCGCTTCGAACAAAAAAAAAACCTTTGTCCGTCTTCGCCTGGGACACATTACTGCAAAAATTGTTTGCAATAAAACTTTTAATACCTTGAAATTTGCGGGCAAATAAAGATTTATAGACTCGACAAAAACATAAAAACACAAATTCTCATTAATTTACTCCTACTTGCTCTCTTTTAGCATGGTTCTTCTCGTCATAGGCGTGCGCAGGGTTAGGGAACGGGGGGTACAAACCTCAAAATAAAGACCTACTTTTGCGACATTAAAAATACGAGGTAAGAATATATTTAACCATAACCATCACAAATAGTCTACATTACGTAAATAATATTTCAGTTTAGAGTATTTTTAAACACGTAAACTGTCAAGTAAAAATACGATGTTGACAAGATTTTTTTTATATTTTCCTATTGACAAGATGCACTTGCGGGTAAGGGCACCAGCTGCACCCCCTGCACTGCGCACGCCTATGCGAAGCAAAGGGCACGAAGCGTTTTTTTTCCCCTTCTTGAAAGTGATACGAGACAAGCCTAAAATCATTTAACATAACCCTATACTTTAGGTCGGTCGGTCGGTCGNCCCTTCTTGAAAGTGATACGAGACAAGCCTAAAATCATTTAACATAACCCTATACTTTAGGTCGGTCGGTCGGTCGGTCCCGCACTAGACAGCTCCCTTAATGATTAACAAACCATGAAGGACTTCTCAGTACTCGGGCTCTGCTCTGGTGTTTGTTGTATTTTATAAGCACGGGATATAAAAAATATAAGTCACGGTAAAGCAGCTTTTCCGAAAACCGAATTCAGGGTTAGAATTCCCTGTNAGCACGGGATATAAAAAATATAAGTCACGGTAAAGCAGCTTTTCCGAAAACCGAATTCAGGGTTAGAATTCCCTGTCCTTACTTCGCTGGTACGGTAGTTTATATGGCATAAAAATTAGTTATATCATTAAAAAATGTATTTTATTTGTTTGATAACTCTTTTAGTGTTCCAGAATAACACTTCATATCCCGGCCGTACTGTTGGGGTTTTTTTCAATAATTTTAGTCTACCTGCCATAATGATGCCTATACTTGTAAAATTTAAGATTGTTTTTGCTGTTATCTTCACTGTTTTCTGTGAACACTCCTCCATGTGTATTCTTTGGATATGTAACATTTTTCTTAATACATTTGCTGTACTGCCTCATTTTACATATGCTTAGTTACAGATTAATTAATACCTAAGGGAAGGTTTGCATTCTTGCTTTATTAAGATTTTCTTCTTGGGTTTTTATCTGGTGCTATATATGATCGAGATTGTGCAATACTGTTGCTGGATTTTAAATTATTTTCCCAAAATAGATATATTTGTGTGTCACGCCAGACATTACACTGAGGTGACAAAAGTTATGGGATACCTCCTAATATCGTGTCGGACCTCCTTTTGCCCGGCGAAGTGCAGCAACTCGGCGTGGCATGGACTCAACAAGTCGTTGGAAGTCCCCGGAAGAAATATTGAGTCATGCTGCCTCTATAGACGTCCATAATTGCGAAAGTGTTGCCGGTGCAGGAGTTAGCGCACGAACTGATTTCTCGATTATGTCCCATAAATGTTCGATGGGATTCATGTCGGGTGATCTTGGTGGCCAAATTATTCGCAGGAATTGTCCAGAATGTTCTTCAAACCAATCGCGAACAGTTGTGGCCCGGTGTCATGGCGCATTGTCATCCATAAAAATTCCATCGTTGTTTGAGTACATAAAATACATGAATGGCTGCAAGTGGTCTCCAAGTAGCTGAACATAACCCTTTCCAGTCAATGATCGGTTCAGTTGAACCAGAGGACCAAGTCCATTCCATGTAAAATCAACCCACACCATTATGGAGCCACCACCAGCTTGCACAGTTCCTTGTTGACAACTTGGGTCCATGGGTTCGTGGGGTATGCACCACACTCGAACCCTACCATCAGCTCTTACCAACTGAAATCGGAACTCATCTGACCAAGTCACGGTTTTCCAGTCGTCGAGGGTTCAACCGATATGGTCACGAGCCCAGGAGAGGCGCTGCAGGCGATGTCATGCTGTTAGTAAAGGCACTCGAGTCGGTCTTCTGCTGGGATAGCCCAGTACAGCCAAAGTTCGCCGCACTGTCTTAACAGACACGTCCGTCGTACGTGCCACATTGATTCCTGCGGTTATTTCACGCAGTGTTGATTGTCTGTTAACACTGACCATTCTGCGCACACGGCGTTGGTCTCGGTCATTAAGTGCAGGCGGTTCGTTCACTGCGTTGTCCATGGTTGGAGGTTATGCATGAAATTAGGTATTCTCGGCACACTCTTGACACTGTGGATCTCGGAATGTTGAATTCCCTAACCATTTCCGAAATGGAATGTCCCATGCGTCTAGCTCCAACTACCATTCCGCGTTCAAAATCTGTTAATTCCCGTCGTGCGGCCATAATGACGTCAGAAACCTTTTCACATGAATCACTTGACGACAAATGAAAGCCCAACCAATGCAGTGCCCATTTATACATTTTTTACGCGATAGTACTGCCATATGTATATTTGCATATTGCTATCCCATGACTTTTGTCACCTCAGTGTATATTAAATTATACGTTTATACATGTATGGGGTATACAACAGAGCCTTGGGTGGTGGGACGCGTGTACTTAATAACAGTTAGGTACTTAAACTAGTATTTACGCGATTCCTAATCTCTGAGTCAACACCTCGGCACGTATGTCACTCGTTTTTAAACAATATCGGCACGAAAATGTTTTAAATTCACAGGAGATATACCTTCACTCTTACGAGTACGTTAAAACAATACTGTAACGTCTTTGCGAACGGTTTAATTTGGGGGTAATAAGATTCTGCAAAAAATGTGAAGGTGCAGTTTCATGAAATATACTGTAGGGGAGACCGGGGCTAGTTGCAACAGGGCTAGGCTGCAACACTGCTCATAACCACGCACTCTTCGATGCGATAGTGGCGCCACTCGGCAGGGTAGTGGTACTAAGTGGCAGCCATCTTGTGCCAAACTCCCGGGCGTGTCAACATACCGGTTCGGAGCGCAGAGAGGAATAACCTCTTTTCGTACAAAAAGTAATTTGTGCAGTGTTCAACTAAAGTTGTTGTGGTTTTTAGTGGTTCAAGGTAAATAAAATAACCTTTATTGTAACGAATAGTGCAAAACTTCATACTAGTTTGTGTTGTCTAGCGATTACGTATCTACAAAGGTAGGAGTAGAAAATTCTGTTACATGCTGCAAGTACTGCATTGGGGGAAGTTGCAACAGTCTGTTCGTATTTTTTATTTTTATTTTAAAGAGTCGCATCGCCTAACTTACTACTGGGTGTGTGTAATATTACTCATTTTACTTTATTACGTAAACAACACAATAATAACTTCATTTAAAAAATAGGTATGATAATATTTATTAGACAAGGAATATTACATTGTCAAAGGAAGCGGTGAATACCAACAAGTTATCTATATAATTTCCTTATGTTTAAGCAAAAATGCGGACGTACAAAAGGAAAACAGAAAGAGGGAAGACTCCGCCAGATATAATGGAGACAACATCCAAACTGGGCATGGAGAATCCTGATTCACGTGAGTATTCATTCCAAAAAATTGCAAAGGAATTTGATATAGATTTCTTTACACCTTAGGAAAAGGAACTTATGCCAAATTAGAGAGCAGGAAACACCCAACCCTGTTACCACTGTTTACCAGCAACCGCGTCAGTGTTTTTACGGCAGAACAAGAAAGTCAATTGTGTGAATACCTCAAGCAAAGTTCTGAAATCATGTTTGCCTCACGCCAAAAGAGGTGCGTAAGCTTGCCTATGAATGTGTTGTATCATTTGCTGTAAATGTTCCCGATTCATGGAAATCCAACAAGTGTGCTGGTCCAGATTGGTTTACGGCTTTCATGAAACGCAAACCAGAACATCCCATCAGACAAGCTGAGTCTACAAGCTTGGCGAGGTGCACTTCATTTAGTAAGACAAATGTGTCCCAATTTTACAAAAATCTTTCAGACGTGCTTAGCCGCGACAAAATCCTACCTTCATGTATATTCAACGTGGATGAGACGGTGGTGTCTACTGTTATGAAGCCTAGTAAAATAATAGACGTAAAAGGGATGAAGCAAGAAGGATCTGCAACTTCAGCAAAAAGAGGTGAAATGATCACAGTAACAACTGCGATAAGCACAATTGGAAATGCCTTACCAATAATGTTTTTATTTCCCCGGAAAAAGTTCGGGGATAATTTCGTACGAGATGGGGCTGTAGGCTGCAAATGAACTGCGACTAAATCTGGCTGGCAAACTGAGGAAAACTTATCGACGTTCATAAAGCATTTAATTGAACATACTTCGCCATCTCTTACAAATCCTGTACCCCTACTCCTGGACAACCACTCTTCTCACATCAGTTGCCCTGTTTTGGACCTGTGCAAAGCAAGTGGCGTAATTCTCTTATCATTCCCGCCTCACTGTTCACATCGCCTTCAACCCTTGTATGTGTCAGTCTATGGCCCGTTTAAGACACGTTGTGGAACAGGTATTAAAGCTTGGTTGAAAAATTACCCAGGACGAACAATACAATATGCCACCTGCTAGAAATTGTAAAATAAGCTTTTCTGCATTCAATGATGCCAGCTAATATCACTGCTGGATTTCATAAAACAGGCATTTCACCACTTAGCGTCCACACATTTTCAGATGATGACTTTCCTTCAGTATTCTTAACAGGCAGATCGCTACCATGTGGTGATCATAAAATATTACAAAATGATGAAGTTTCTGTTTGTGAAGCAACTGTTGAAAAGAATGTTGATGCAATTAATGAACGTGTTCTGAAAGCTCATGTCCGTAATGGGCAAGAAGTCAATGAGATTGTACATCAGCAGAATGAAGAACAGAGAAGACCTCTGAACCTAAACGATATCTCGGTTCCAAGTACAAGTGGATTTAGTCCAGAGATCGTACATCCATTCCTAAAAGCACCTAAGAGCAATGAAAAACCCTCGCAGAAGACTGAAGAGAAGAAAACCTGCCATCCTCACCGACACTCCGGAAAAGAAGGCTATTGAAGAAGAAAAGCGTTCCGCGGATGAGAAGAAGCGAAAAAAAGTAGAGCACAAGAACAAAAGAGGTGCAAAGAAAACAAGCAAGAAAAATGTGTCCAAGTAAAAAGGAAAATTTACAGGGCAAGTCATCAAAAAGAAAAATGTGCATAGGAAGATAGAATTCCATGAAAGCAGCTCTGGCAAGTAAGAAGATACTATTTGCTTAGCGTGTTTGTTCAAATACAAGTTTGGTGAAGAATGGGTGGAATGCACTGTGTGCTAACATTAGGCTCGCTGGTTATGTGCTGGTAGAAATCCTTTATGTGTGTGTTTAAATTGTGTAACAGATGAGTCCGATTATTGTAAGTAAGTGTTGCAACTAGCCCCACGTTGTTTTGCAGCTTACAGCAGCCATGTGCAAAATTGTAACATTCGCTATGATCTATGTAAACCAATATTCTAAAAGTTCTTTCATTTCTTACATGCACTATATTTTATGTGCTATAGCCTAATGATGTGAGATAATAACCATGTATACTTCGTTACATGAAAATTAAATTTAAACATTCTGTATCTTATGTCAAAACTTTTCTAACTAGTCCCGGTCTCCCCTAACTAACTAGGTGTTTGTTTTTACTATTGTGGTAAAGTTACTTTCATATGAGCAGGGCTTCCNATTCCGTGGTTGGAGGATGTCAACTCTCACGTGCCTTAGGTGTCTGCTAGCCAACCACCGAAGTTCAGTGTCGGGATAACTTAGTCTGGTTGGCCCATTCGAATAGAAAATGCATTATCGCACATAGACGTGGCCAATACCCAAAGGAAATCTGCAAGTATTCAGATACCAAGTTGAAGTCTAGACTGAGCATAGATCTTTTAGCTAAACACAGGCAGCCCTACATACCGGGTGTAGGCATATAATTTTTTCGAGAGAAAAGTGATTTTTTTCATAAGCAAGGCAGTAGGCCTTAGCAAACCTTAGTGTTGTGTACTTTAAAAACGGCGTGGCTTGACGAATTTTCACAAAACTTGCATCGAGCGACAAAATATTACTGTGAACGTATGCTGTAAAAATCTGGATCAATTTTGTTCAGCCATTGAATTTCATGACAGTTGTTTTCGTTATTCGTAATATAATAGCATCGCCAGTAATTTGCTTGTGCGTAGTTTTGTATTATAATATTTATTTTCGATCTATTTATGCAATGCAATGTAATTCTGCTCGCAAATGTTGTTAAACATAATTCTTGGGTCGTTTGACGATTGTTTGAGGCACGTTGTCTTCTGTCTGTAGGAGTAAATACACAGTATTATCTAGAAACGTGCCTTCTTTAAAGGGCGAGCGTTTCAGCTATTAACACTTTTTAAAGGTGAACGTTCGAAACATCTTAGCGTTGTTTTTACAATGGGGGAAAAAGAATCATGTTTAACTTTTCCACTATTCTGTTGACAACCTAAAACAAACGTATTTTCTTATGACCACTGAAGTATTGACCACAGTTCAAGAAATTAACTAATATCCAAACAGAAAAATAATCGTGTATACATCAATAATTACTAACCAATACTATTGACTGAAATTACCGTGTACGCGTTTATAGTGCTGTTTACAAAATTTATTTCTTTTCATTGTTTATTTAATGAGTGCGCAGTGGACGTATGAGCTAGCTGATGCAAACACCAGCTAGATAGGCAACCAACGGGATTGAAAGTAGAAATTTAGCAGGGCTTGCAAAAGTGCTGACGTTACCGTGAACAGCCTTTAACAAATTTTCTGCAATGTTGGTATGCACATGTGGCGGAGTTATACATAATAGAAAAAAGGAAGAAATTGAGTGGGGCTCCAACGTATTCAATTAACCGTAAGCAGACTATGGCAAGTTGTGCACAGAAGGAAGAATATGCCTATAAGCATAATTTGCACACGGGAGTGGGAGAACAGAAATGAGGAATACCACAACTGCGAACTTGTTTGTCACAGCACGGGAAATGCAGACGCCAGCCGCTTAATTAAATCAGTGGCGTAGGAAGCACAGAATCAGCGAGCTTATTTACGGAAACACGAAGGAGGGTAAAGCCTCCCCGTTTTGGCGCGGTTCCACTACCCTCGCTGTGTCGCCAGCAAAATGCAAAATAAACAACCCTCTTCGTCGTCGGCGACCTGGGGCAACCGTGTTCGCGCGCGTGACGTCGAGGACGGAGGTGACTGAAGGACCTGCTTGGAATAATAACAAGTATCAGTCCTTTCATCCAGCTACCCAAGTCAGCTGTGCACCTTAAACTTGCGAGTTCTTCAGTGTCCGAAATGACAGTTCATTGAATCACTTACCAATGTTGCAAGAATCATTCAAGCGCCTAATACAATAGTTCGCAATATATCACAAACATATAGAAGACACTTAAGATACAAACGCCAGAAACAAGGCTACAACAATTTTTGTTTGACTATGGTTGTATGACTGTGCTATGTTCAAATAAGTAAATGTTATGTTTTTTTTTGGGATTAAAATGGGTGATTTAATAAATTTAATACTTGTGAATGTTCTGAGTGCCAGTAAGTATAAATTACAACGTGTATGAGTGTAAGTAGAAGCCTGCTGATAGCGACGAATTATATTAATATTACTGGCAATGTAATAGCAGGTAAGTCATTTGGCTACTAGTGTAACACACATGAGTCAGTTTCGACGAATAAGTTTTCAATTATATTATAAAGCACAAATTTATCACACTTTTGCAAAAATACATACAATGGCGGGAAATTTGGAAAACACTGAATAATGAACTCACTACAACAAGGCCGATGAAATAGCAATTTAAAATTCGGAATTTATTATCTGAAATTAAGTGGAAAAGAGAATGATTGAATGTTAAGGTTCGAATGAAGATTGCATATAGCTTGAAAAGAAAATTGATACTGATCAAAATTTTAGACTTCCTCTGGTTATGTCCGAAAGAGGGAAATTTATATAAGCAAATATATAAATACTCTGTTCCTAAAGTAATGCGTACAATTATGTCAGATTTTAAACCACATGAAAGCATTTCTTGGCCTACAATAACCCATATGGACGCCGTGACCTCAAGACGCCCAAGGGCCGCGGTGGCTGAGCGGTTAGCGCGCTCGCCTCCCACCAAGGCGAACCAGGTTCAATCCCCGGCCGGGTCACACCCAGATTTTCGGCGAGTTTTCTCGGGGATCTCCCGTTTCTCCACCCCTTCATTCCGGCACTGTTCCATACTCACCTCACTTCGCCCTCATCGGCTCTCAAGACCTCGCTGTTAAGAGCTGCCCAAATTTCCCAGGAGAACTCTGAGCCAATAACAAGCCCGCAAGGAAAGAAGCACCGAATACCGTACCACCTGGTCGGAGGTGGAACTGGCCACACACTGGATCTGAGGCTTGAACATATATAGGACCGCGGAGTCTAGCCTTGCGGGTCGAATTAAAACGAAAAGTTTTCCTCTCCCTAGCAGTGGCGTGTGGTGAACTGTTGCAAGGTAAGCTGATGCTTGCTCACTGCTGTACATTCTCGGTGCACGCAGCAGGAGCTAGTGACCACCGTGCTGCCTATGGAAATGGAATGCATTCCGACCATTCATAAGCGAGCAGCAAGGGACCCATTACACACACGTCCTGTGACGTCAGCTGTTGAGCTACGTTTGAGTGGTGAAGTGTAGTCTAGCAAGCAACAGAGCTAGCGCCAGCTTACCTCGCAACACTTCACCACACGCCACTGCTTCCTAGTATATCCTGTTTAACCGCGAACATACTCTCAATGCTGAAATACAGGTTTTCGCGTCCTTTCACCTCACCGTGCTTACAGTAAGTAAAGACTGAGTTCAAAACAACAGTAGTGGAGCACGTGTCACTAATTATGTAGTATATTCTGTGTTCTCAGTTTCACTGTAAATTAAACTGCTGCAATCTCCTGTTTCTGAACATCTTCGCATGATTAAGTATAGCTTTACTCTGAGCACCTAGGAAACTTAACAAGAAGTCCAACGTGTCTTCTGCTTCATACGGGACATCATTTTCATGACACTGTCAAAAGATGCTCGGTGGCTCAACGAATAAGGAGCGTACTTAAGATTCAATGAATAAGTTTAAATCCTACTGATACGGTTGTATTGCCAGATTATATAACGCCGCCATAGTATTATTTTTCTGTTTGACGTCATATTTTATCTCTTCCAATATGCATAATATTTTCAGTTTTGTGTTTTTACGTAAATTCGCGTAGAAGTGACGATTTCACTGATTACACGTCGTTCGAATGAAACTTAAACGCATCATTTGAAATAGACAAAACATTTAAAAACGTTCAATACTTTTCCTGCGTATGATTGTGTATGTCTTGTTATGTAGCACCTTCGTGTCACAAACTTGAGCATCCATAGGTACTATCGTTACGACACAAGGATGGCACAGAAATGGAAGGTGAGATCTAAGATTTCTGTGTAGACTAGGGCTATTTAGTAAAAGCAGAAATTATGGGCGTGCTCCTGTTTTACTTATTACAAAAATGGAATAAAAGAGAACGTATTAAATACACTAGTGGCGTAGCTGAACATAATAGTAGTGAAAATATATATTCTCCATATAACTGAAGAAATAAATAATAACATACTTTAAACAATAGTTGTATTAAAACCTTTTTTTTTTTTTTTTTTTCAAAACAGATAAATAAATAAAATATTTTTTCTCTCTTTCAAATAAATGAGTATAAAATTTTTCTTGGTTTAGAATATTATACAAATTACTTGTGAACAAACTCTAATCTCCTTTTCNAATAAATGAGTATAAAATTTTTCTTGGTTTAGAATATTATACAAATTACTTGTGAACAAACTCTAATCTCCTTTTCTTTTTTTTTTAATTTTGTTATTATATTATTATTATGTTATACGGTCATGACGATGTTGTTGGGCGCCCGCGATCGCNTTTTTCTTTTAATTTTGTTATTATATTATTATTATGTTATACGGTCATGACGATGTTGTTGGGCGCCCGCGATCGCTTCATTTCAAATATAACAATACTGCACATTTTCCTTTACCTCGCCTTTTACTTTTAATTAAGTAGAAGACAAAAAAAATGCATACTTGTTTAGTTCAAATTAAATTGATTGATTATAGAACAAAAGATGTTGCGCCAGAAGACAAAGCTCGGAGCACTCCCGAGCACATACAGCTGGCAAAAATAGTCTGGAGGTTACTTGTTGGTCGAACTTGAATTCCAAACTTCACTGCTGTGCCGGAGTGGAATCATGGTCAAACCGACCATGCCATGATTTGGTGTGCGGCTCACATCCCAAGAGGGATGCAAAGGGTCGGCCACAAGGTTAAGCCATATCAAGCGAACTGGGAACAGCTATGTAAAAAAAATAGAAAAATGCTTAAAAAAAAGGATTGTAAACACAAAATAATACGATCACGTCGCAAAAGGAAATATCCGCAAACAAACGTACCCAAAACCGCGGAAGTTACCTGAGCGTAAACCTACGAGTATATATACCAAGGTATGCTCCGGACTTCATGATCTCGTGCGACTAATCGATACATCAATCTAAAGTGAAGAACGACATATAATAATTATTAAATTACGTTTTTCATTTGGATAATTGTAAACTACGAACTTACACAATATTGTGTACGTAAATAATTAATAAACATTAAGAAAATTATTTTTAAACAAAAGTATAAAATTTAATAAACACAAATATTTAAACATTACACAATTTTTAGATGATAAAGATTGTTTTAAAAATTAAAAGTGAATAAACAAAATTTTTAAGCATAATTAGAGCACGTTCCAATAGAAAAAAAATTATTTGGCGAAATACTAAATTTAAAAAAATTAATTGGTATATATAGACAATAAATATGTGGCAACACAACTGGCACAGTCTTGAGATAGATAATAGCTCTGGTTTGTAACCAAGCAATTTAGTGCATGCTGATAAATTATTTTCTAAAAGAAAAATTTGATATTATGTGCATGCGACATCACAGAGCTATGTTGTAGTAGAAAACCTATAATCAGATACGAAAAAAGCAAAACTTCTAAAAAAAAGCTAACAGCAGCTACAATCNATGTTGTAGTAGAAAACCTATAATCAGATACGAAAAAAGCAAAACTTCTAAAAAAAAGCTAACAGCAGCTACAATCATCAAGTATAAAACATAAAATATTGACTCTCAATAAATTAAGTAAGTAGTTTTAAACTATATAGAGCAAAAGCAACAGAAAGAGTAACCGCCAACGAGAAAAGTAAATACTGAAATGGGAACATTAATGACAAAGAACTCAACNAAAAGCAACAGAAAGAGTAACCGCCAACGAGAAAAGTAAATACTGAAATGGGAACATTAATGACAAAGAACTCAACACAGTAGCAATGTTAGGGGAAAGATATTTGCTTCGGTCTTCAGATCGACATTTTGGAAGTTTCGTGTGACAACATAGTTATACATTGGCGTATTTCCACAATAATTACTTTTAATTAGTTACTTACCTTCTAATTGCAAGAATTATTCAAACGGTTATACTCAATTCACGGTTACTTCAAACTTTTGTAAATCCCTGCCAAAGTTCTACTTCCAGTCACGCCATGCGGAGAGCGCCTGTTCATAGGACACCATAAACTCCAGGTATAGGCTGTTCACGGTAAAGTGAGCACTTTTTAAAGCCCTCTCATTTGGACTAATATTCAATAACTATATTTTATTTTAGCCTTAGACATGTACTTCCGAGTGCGGTGGAATATACGCGCTGTATTTGTTACCTACGTGGCAATATTTATTAAAATAAGTGGTTAAAGAATAACAAATGGCGGGAAGGAAAAAGTGAATAGGGCGTCAAAAGTGTTCACTTTACCGTGAACAGCCTATACGTGGGCGCTGCTGATGGTTGCTTGTTAGTAAAGGTGTGTGGCAAACAAACTACATGAACAATTGGGAGTTAGCAGTTGAATAGTAAAGGCTGCCAGAAGTGATTGCATTTTATTACCAACAACACACGAACAGCAGTATTGGCGATGTAGGGCCTGTACGTATTTCCACGGTGGCCTGTGCACAGGTGGTCAGAGCATGGCGCACAAGTTCCGTTCGCCTTCGTGATATGCAACTTGTTGTGCACCCAGGTACGTGAAGTTGCGGACTCCCGGCGCTGTTTTGCTAACTTTAATTTCAATTAAAAAATATTTGATGAATTTTTCGAACGTTTTGCTACTAGGATTTGGTGTTTATATTAGCCCATAGAATCCGTGGTTTGCATTTCGACATGTGGTTTGCATTTCGACATGTAGTTTAAAAACACCTTGCGTGAGTGTGTGTGTGTGTGTCTGTGTCTGTGAAGTTCTAAATACAACATGACAGGGACTTTTTTCTCGCTAAAATCGGGTGTACTCTGTGTATATAATGTAGACTATGCATGTGGTATTTTATTTTGGACTGCATCAAGGGAAAAAATATTTCTGAAGCTAATGGAACTCATTTCTGCTTTGAAATATCATCTATTAGGAGTCCAGTCGGTGGAAAACACTTATGTTCACCTCTCTCTCTGTGTGTGTGTGTGTGAGAGAGAGAGTGTGTGTGTGTACACACACAAACGCAGATAACAAAGTAATCTCATAAGCCTACCTTTCCTTCGGGAAATAGGCTAAAAATATAGATATATATATTTTTTGTGCGGTTGGCTGCTGTATTTAAAGAAAAATATGCGGCGAAATTCGTTAATATTTTTAAAACAGAAAATGATCTAAGTACAAAAGAAGTAAATTTATTTTGTTCCGGAAGGGGAGGTGGGCAAGTTGTTTCTGTCGCTCCCGTCGCATTTGATGTGTACGCGGCTGGAACAGAATAAAGGCTGTCCACGATTAAGTACAAACTTTAGAAATCAACCTTCGAAAAAAAATCACCGGCCGTTTACTGCACATGTGATCATCCAGTACACACNGAAATTTATTTTGTTCCGGAAGGGGAGGTGGGCAAGTTGTTTCTGTCGCTCCCGTCGCATTTGATGTGTACGCGGCTGGAACAGAATAAAGGCTGTCCACGATAAAGTACAAACTTTAGAAATCAACCTTCGAAAAAAAATCACCGGCCGTTTACTGCACATGTGATCATCCAGTACACACTGTCATGTAGGGACCCAGTCAAATTGGCAGCGAATTTATGGAAAATAGTTCCAAGTCTTGACGTTGTGCTGCGAGTGAAATGTTTAAATTTATAAGAAAGTTAACTTATTTCTGCTTCATACATATTAGAGTGCGAAATGGCTATTTTTTCACATTTACGTTACAAAAAATTCCACATTTACACTTGACTGAGGCAATGAACAAAGTGATTAGGTCCACGGCAATGTTAATTTTACATATGGCGGAAGAATACAAAATGAGGAAACAAGAAGATATTAAGCATGGCTCAGGTTACTTCTACTACAGGTTGGGAAGATCAATGTTAAAGTTCGGCAAAGGGAAAATTATCGCCACTAGGTAAGCGCTAGTGTCAGCAATGTATCAGATGTTCTCAGTTTTATGCGTTAAAAACCAGGATAATTAATAATCATAAATCAAATATAAAATAAACTTAGTAAATAAGCAAAATCTTTCTCTTTTACTATTATTTATTATTCACGTAACTTAAAATTTAAATTTTAAGTTACCTTTTGGAACACTGCGCACCTAGCGGCGGAAATTTTCCCTGTGCCAAACTCTCCCATAAGAAATCTCGTTTTGTTGTAAACCTGAGTATAGTAAACCGTAAACACCCTATAGTCAAGAATTCAGACGTGAAACAACGCGTTTTACCGCAAACGCCAGCAAAATGACGCCACTGGCCAAGAAAATGGCGCGACTCCGTACGCCAATGAGCACAAGGTAACTTACTTCGTAGGTGGTAGCTGAGTCAGTAGGGAATGTTTGGCAGCCTGCAGTGGCCAATCAGACAAAGGGCCCACTCCTAGAGCTTCGCCCAGCCAATCGGACAAATCGGCGCGCTCACATCAAAGGAACCGGCACGCTATTTCGCCTCTATGTGCCTACGTACTATATGTTCGTAATAGTAATTGTTCAATGTTAATTGCGAAATTAAATAGAGAAATGAGTTTGGCATATACTGGGTCAGGAAATGTATAGTCATGTCACTGTGCTGGTGTAAAAAAAAATCGAAAAATAAATTCTGCGCAGAATATCAACATAGTTTTGCCTGATGTCGCTCCTATTCCGCATAATCTTGTTCACGGCCCTGCAGGATTCTAAATGAATAAGTTTGATTAAAGGACAAGCCCGCAGGAAACGAAAAGGAATTCATCAGTGGATCGGATGAAGGCGAGAGATGTCCAGTTTAGCGACAGAAGAGGGTAATTAATTAAGAGGAGTTACAAAGCCGAGCGAAATTACTCCAAAGCTTTCTTCGGCACTAGCCCCTGGGGGGTGGGGTGGAGTGGAATGGAGTGGAGTGGAGTGGAGAGGTTTCGGTGGTTCTTAACATCGTGGTATTAAGAGCGGATGAGGGTGAAGTGAGGTGAGTATAGAGCAGCGCCGGAATGCAAGAGTGGGATAAACGGGAGATCCCCGAGAAAACCCACTGACCAGCGGCATCGTCCGGCACGATTCCCACTTGCGAAAATCCGGAGTGACCCAGCCGGGGATTGAACCCGGTTCGCCTTGGTGGGAGGCGAGCAGTCTAACCTCTCGGCCACTGTGGCCCCTCAGTGTTCTGGTGCTTCGCCTTGAATTGGGGAAGGTTGGCAATACTGACGTTGAGGGGAGGGTTGAAGAGGAGAGGAGGGGTCACAAGCTTACGCCGTCCATCAGTCCCGCCCTCCAGTCTTGTTCGGTGCTACCCCGCCGGCCAGGCGAAATGTGCTGGTACGCGTGACGCATTGTGGAACGAGCGATCATCGCTATCGACTCCTGCAAGATTGATGCCCGTCCATCTCTCCCCGCCTCCTCCCCTGGGGTCAACAGCAACCTCACAGCGTAGCCAATCCTCGTAATTGGCGCCAGCGTGTGGAGTAAAAAAAAAGTACGAAAATGTTTTGCGCTCGTGCTGTACCGCGCTGTTTTTTTTTTCCTTCCTGTCTCCAGTACGCCTGCAGGGCAGACGAGTACAAAGCAAAATGAAAAACGTAAACATGCGAATGCACGAAATGAGCGAATTATTCACGTTTGAAATTAAAAACCCGGGTAAAGAATTGCGTTTCACGGGGCGGGCCGCCACATTCGTTCACTCGTCTGTCTGCTGGTAGCATTTTTTGACTGCCCGTAAGATACGCTGGTGGTAGGTCCGTTAATTACGGAGGGCGATATGAGAGCGCTCAATGAGTCAACAGAATACATTATCTACAAAGGCATTAAGCTTGGTGGAAACAGTAAAAATATACACATGTTAGAATCTTCATGAAGAGAAAACGTTTTGAGCTTGAGTATACAACTGACAGCCTTCCTGCACACACGCATGTAATCATGTATGCAACTTTCAACCCGCTCGAGGTCATCAAATATGGAAACGTTGCAATTGGATACGGTCGCGTGCATTTCAAGCCTGCAGGTCTACCCGAACAAACTGAAGGATGCGACGGATTGGAACACTGGATATGCAGCAACGAAGAGGACTGCTTCACCTTAGTTCCAGTACCGTGCAGTTTCGTCGTCCGTCCAGTGTATCATTTGCGCCCGGACTCCAAACTGACCACTACTAGCAACCTGATATCGAGAGCTGACGAAGAAAACATACGTCAAATTGGGTCTACTCAAAGAATCAGCTACGAGATCAAACGGCCGGAAAGCAACATCATTACCAGGTGGACGGAGCACTGCAACGGAGATCGTCACACCACCATTTTGAACTGAGGGTAGACGACGTGGGAGACCATGTGCTGCCCCTAACGTGTGAAGTCTACTGTGGCAACGATATTTTGAAGAAAAGAAGCAATACAGTCGTCAGTCATCTTCACCGCCTGCTACCGTGAGGATTATTGCAGCCAGCTGCTTCCAAGAGATGTACGATTCGCATAACTGTGTTCCATTCAAGCCAGAAGATGCGGACGACTACACGAGTTATTTTATCGGCTACGGCAGAGTTACACCGTAAAAAAAGCTTTCTTTGCTGCAATACATGATTTGTTGCCACAAAGAAAAAATTTGTTTAAATATGAACCACTGCAAAGTAGGCTTGCCACAAGCATAATAACTGTTTGATATATATATAGTAATGACTATGATAACCTTGCATTGTCGTTACAATGGTTCACCAGACGTCTTTTTGGTAATATAAGTTACACTGTAAAGAAAATTTGTGCTCTGAAAAAGAACCATTACTAGTAAATAAGAAATAAGTAACAAATCTTTCAGTATTATTCACTAAAAAAAAATACTATGAAAGCTTCGAGATTCGAACCTGCACTCCTCTGGGTTACTAGTCTAACGCCCCTTACCCAACGACCACTGTGCCTTACTGTGTTCCAATTACTTTTGATCGTGGCACGTTATGTAAGTTAATAAAATGGGCCAGAATCTAATGTCACCACTTGGGAGGAATTGAGGTTAGTGATTTGGTGAATCAGTGCACTTCAGAATAAATTATAAACTTATAAGCGTTGCGGTGGTGTGCAATTCCAATCTATTATACGAAGTTTCCCTGATGTAGTCATTGTTAATGATTGAATCTACTATGTTATCTGGTATTGCTTTTTATACATTTTCCTGACAATTTCTGCACTTGCTTTTCAATTTATATGAGTAAGGGGAAAAACTTCGTAATTGAACGTTGCTTGTGAACTAAATGGTAAAACCGCTTATTAGTATTTCTCTGTTATAGATAGATAAATGCTACCCCGGATTTTTTTTACTGCTTTTTATTCTACGCAATTCTTTACTTCATGATATTGTTCCAGCTTTAAAGGTTTAGACAGCGTATTGCAAGAGAGCGCGCTGGCGGCAAACTTTTTCCCGACTTGATTCACTATTATCGTCACTGCTTATTCCTTATGTTACTTTACGTAACAAAATATATACTAAAAACCTGGCCAGAAAACATAGCTATGAATTAAAAAAAAAAACAACACGTAAATTGGATACGTGGTTCTCGAATGATAAGCTCACTAACGGACAGACAGAGAGACGTTGAGTTTTATAATATGTATAGATGCATATATTTTCGTGGCTCCAATACTAACTGCAAAAGCGAAAATGGATGTTTTTTATATGCTGTACTGAATATAGCTGCACGCAATGTGTGTTTATATTATGTCTGTGCAGGTACTTGTTGTGTGGCAGTTTTATTCTTTTTTGAGGCGGTGACAAAACATTGGAAACTGCGTTGTTCTATTTTCAAAATCCACAGTGGCTGCACGGAGAATAAAATAAGTATGTGAACCTCTTTAAATGAGAGTTTTCCTTACTTAAACAATGGGAAAAGGATATTAAGGTTCTAATCGTAGGTATCGCCATACTCTGTAATGTAAAATGCATACTGGTGTAACAGCCGGCTAGGCATGTAAAACGTTAAGTAAACTGACAATGTTTTGGTACAATTATAGACTACATGTGCAATTTCCTAATGCTTGGTTAGAAAACTTACGAAACACGGGAGTGGGTAGTAAATGTTATACAGGGTGAATCTGAATATCTAAACTATAGCAACAATCTTCGGTAGGAGATTCCTGGTATCAAAACAAGCACAAATGTTCGTGTGAACGTATGTCCTAAAACGCGTTGTTATTAAGTTACTTGACGTACATTGGCCATCTGTGTACGGGAAACTAATTTCGCCCCTGATGTACATTTTAAAACACTACGTAAACTGCTGCTGTGTGGTAATGCATTCGTGGGTTGGTACATTCGTTTTCAAACCAAACATAACGCAGTAAATGGCGGTAGTGATACACGTTACCACAATGTGAAACATTTGTAACTCAATAACAACGCTTTGTCGGACATGTGATCATAGGACCATTTTTGCTTGTTTCTATCCCAGAAATCACCTTCCGAAGTTTTTTTTTTACAATAACCTAGATACATCGTGCATATTTTAGTTCCTATACCTGCCTAACACATGTTGTCAGGATGTATTTCTGAATAAAAGGAAATCATACAAATTAAAGGCCACATGCAGATAATTATTAAACATAAATGGATTGCAATACATAATAACACAGTGTTATTCTCCCGCGCTCTCTGCCCTTACGAAGTGAAACATCACGATTTTCGTCGCGATTATTCCATGAACTATGATTTTCTTGTGTCCACATATTACTCATTCCAGTGGGTGTTCTTGTATTTACATCTCCTTTTGTGTATTATACATATCACTGTATGGGGAAAATGCCTTGGATGTCTCAACTTTAAACTGATTTAACTCAAGAGCAAAAACAATGGCGTTAATTGTTTTCTCCTGTACTGCACAAATGACGCCTGATGAATTTTTGACAGTAATATATATACATAGTATACATTCATACAAATGTATATATAATTATTATTGCAGTCTAAATAATTAACCTCCCTTATAAACATACAGCGAGAATAAATTTACTTAGCTAGAGTAATACGAAACTTAAAATATATAACAATAAAGATACGTTTCATTAGAAATTTATTCTCCTGATACACCAGTTTTGTACGTTTTTTTGTACACTTATACGTGTATTGTGAATTTAAATAAGTTTGATAAATTATATTTCATCGCAATTTTTATACGGTAGAATTATTTCTCAAAATTCCTGTAATATAATAATTATTGTGTACCTTGTGTTTCACCATGCAATTCACTTAAGTAATAGGATGAAGGACCATTCCCGTAATGTAATAATAATAATAATAAATTCTTGTTGTATTATACACGAATAGGCAGCCATAAATAATATAATCACCTGTTTATAAAAGAACAACCAACTAATGAATGAAACAGTGAAATTACCTTTCTTTATAAGTTCATCAACAAATGATGATAATTTCGAATATATATATCCATATCCATTGTAACATTATAATCTACATTCTTATTATATTACAGTAATGGTGCTTCGTAGAGCCCTTTACTGAATTGCATGGTGAATCACCTACCAAAGACGTATCACAGAAACTTGAATGCAGTCATCAACTTACTGATTTGCATGGTGAAACACCTACCAAGAACGTATCAAACAAACGTAAAAACAGTCGCCGACTTACCTATTTGCAGAGGGAAACAGCTGCCAACAATGATCATACAACATACAGCAGTGCTCATCAAACTGCCCTACAGTATGGCCCACCCTGCTGCAAGTAGGATGCAGAGGTATTGCCTGTAGATGCAGTCTAGGTAGGCCGTGTGTAACACACTGCTGTGTGACGTCACCAGTTGGGACGTCACTAACGTTTTACGTGCCTAGCAGCCTGTAACACCATTGTGCATTTTAGAATAACCGCGTATGGTTGTGTTTATAGTGTTATCCTGTACTGATGTGTTTCGTAATTATTGTGTGTCCTATATGTAATCAGACAGGGCATGTGAAATAAGTATGTGTTTAACTGCTATCAAAATATATAAATAGTGTAGCAACGTACTGCACTTTGCACCTAAAAGTACGTCGATCGGAAAGCAGTAACATATATTATTAGGAGACGCAGCCAAAATAATTGCACTAGGATATAACGGTTGGAACCTTGTCCCTGTTTCCCCATTGTTTAAGTAAGGAAAACACTTATTTAAAGAGGTCATGTCCTTATTTTTATCAGTGTACCTTCTACATACGAGAACGAGTGATCGCCAGACATGGGCGCAGGACTTCGAAAACCGCCTGCTCGCAACAACAAACGGAAAATCAGCGATAGGAATCTGCGACCTCCAGCAAGAATAGAACCCAGTTCACCTAGGTGGGAGGCGAGTAGTCTGACCACTACATCGCCGTGGCCCCTAAAATATAGAAAAACCATGAATCCAACATGACGAAGGAAGGTTCCTCTTAAGGAACGATGAGTAAATTAACAGACCTACTGAAGGTTACCTGTGAGAGATGGGAAACTTGAGACAGAATGAATATTTGCAGCATGGAACAGATCCCAACAAGAACACGGGTGTGGTGGCCAGCAACGCTGAGTAAAGGAGTTGTGAATGGACGATAGAGACGTTAGGAAAAAATCGATATATCGAAATATTATATAAAAAATAATCGATATAAATCGTAGATATATTTCAACTATATTTTATTGAAATCAGTATATTTTTCCAGGTATCAGAAATAAATATTTCTTAAATGCTCTTTTAAAAAATTGTTCTGAACACAAAACTTTGATTAAAAAATTGCTATGTTTACTTTGGCAACATGCACTGAAAACAGGCGCCACATCTTTCTGCCATGCCTCGTGTCCTCAATATGTAATATTCTACTCAATTTAAAATTTTTAATGTTCTTTAATACATAAAATATATAATTCCGATGCACCAAAAATCGGTATGTTTATTTCGATACATTGTTTCGTAAACCGGATACATAATATCGAATTTTTTTCCCGATATCAACATCCCTAATGGACGAGTCCATCACAGGGGGTTGAGGGTAGTTTTCCGCTCCCAACACTTATCGCTGGAAGGCGAGGGAAAAGGGTGCATGCTGTAACCGCAAGGAGGGACGGACATCATGCGTTTTACGAGAGGCCGTTGGAATGTTTTAATTAAGTGGAGAGCTTGGTCCTTTGGCGAGAGCAGGGTTGGATGGGGGAGGGTATGGCGCATTTTAGCTCAGTGAGAAGGGCGGGAGCCGAGCGCGTGCCCAAGAGTTACGAGCGACAGTCATTTGTCGTCGAGTGGGTGAGTCGCCGCCGTAGTGTGAATATGGGGGTAGAGAGCGCATGCCAACTGCGCAGTAAACACTCCCTGTTACACCACTGGACTGCGTTTTTGTCAATAGCACTTTCAAAATAACGTGGATACCTATGACTTAAGATTAGAACAACGTTTCATGCAAAAAAAAATTAGTCAGTTGTTCATGAACAAACTTATTTTAGTAAAATAAAAGTTATGAACTTAAAACCGGAAAAAGTATAGCTGTATCAAAATTGAACTTTTCGGCTAAGTTGTAAGGTTTAAATAAAGTAATGAATTGTTAATCCAGTGTTTTGCTAAATTCAGTTTTACGACGTGTATTAAGCAACATGTGGACGTATTTCGTTAAATGTTCACTGTAGTGTAAAGAATATAGCTTTTTATTTGTATAAGTTTTAACAAGATACCAAACTAAAAATTTTATATATAGTTTTTTTTTGTGAAAACTGAAAATATTTCATTTGATTACGTACAAAACGGTAAAATCCGGTACACGATGTTATGGTGTGGTCAGGCCTTAGCTGAACGGCTTGTCTGATCACACCTTCAAACATAAACGAGCGGCATTGCAGCGCCACCATTTGGTCGTCAACAGTTGCAGAAATCCCCTCCACCGGCCGTCGCTAACCGTCTCCTAGAATCAGCCTGCGGCAACATTAACAAGGTGATGACTTTCCAGTAGGGTTAAATAAAATGGCGTGAATCGTAATAATTAATATTAAACATCATCTTAAATTCAATGTAAAGCTCCCCCGGTCAATGGTGACATAAATAGTTATTGTAAAAGCTTAATCATGTAATAAAACTCCTATTATACTGTTGTGCTCTACCAAATCATGAGTCGTTATTTGAGATACGCCCCCAGCATACTCTCATACTTTCATGTACGAGCTAGCTGAAAAACTAGTTCGTAACAATGGTGGAGGCTTGGTTCCTCCCTACCCTCTCGCTGCCTTGCATCAGCTTCTCTACCATCCACCCCCATTTAAATAAATTCCCCACCCACCCATGCTAATTTCCGTATTAATAATAGCACAATTTCAGCCACGTCCGCTTTTAACCTTAAAACTTTAAAGTGGCAGTCCAATTTAAATAATGTCATAATATTTACTTTTAAAATGCCTTAGGTTTAAATATTAATTTACCTTTTACGGCCCCATATCTCAACATACAAAGCTGAAACCTAATTAACAAACGTTATTAAAATGTAAACAATTTTCGTGTAAACCGCAAGTCCCTAGTTGCGTATATTCACGTGTAAACAATTTATCTCAGCTATACCAAGCAGGTAATATAAATTAAATTGTAAATCACCTGTGTGCGCTGGATATAGTTATTTGAAATTTAACTATTACTATAAATGAAATCGTAATCCTGTAAGCATTTTCNACCTGTGTGCGCTGGATATAGTTATTTGAAATTTAACTATTACTATAAATGAAATCGTAATCCTGTAAGCATTTTCAGTACTCATTGAAAGTTGAGTACGATTAAAATTATTTGAGGTACGTCATGTCCATATTGTACGTAGTTCACCATTACTGTGCGCAGATAAAATAAATAAAGATATATTTTATTCAACTTTCCTCTCAGTATACATACTATAAATTTAAGAAACGTCTCATATCATGCTTAGGAATAAGGTATGCCAGTTAACATATGACAATTTTTGTACGCTGATAGAAAGCCCGTATTGCGGTACGAGTTACCAACCGGAAGGACGATATGTCGTTGACTTGACCAAAGTGCCCAGATGGCACATTCCCTCGTCAGCGCTTCCTCGCGGCTCAAGCGCNCGCAGTTAGAAATTGCCGAGACGACATATTAACTTGTCAACATTCTCCGCGGCTCGACAGCCGCTGTGTTGCATAGCAACGTGCAAAAGCACGCCAAGCAGTTTTCTTCCCGCCACATCCGCCTTTAAACTTAAGTTTAATATTCTAGTTTTAAGTTTCTCATACTATCGATATTTTCACGTATTTCCCCACAAACCTGTGCTATAAGGAAACGAGGAGAAAGAATTCTGTTGGGTTTATGCATTTCTGTGATCCGAGGACTTAGCCAATCCTCGTGGCTTTCGGACGTGCTAGCGACACGCCATGCCAGTCATACTGTATTGCTTGATGCGCAGACTGCTAAACCTGATGTGAGAAGGATTAATTGTGTGCAATGTTAAGGATATTTAACGAAATGGGAATAGTGCCTGAGACGCACCCACTTCGACTGTGTTTGTCCGTTCACGGTTTACCCTCATCCACCCAATTGTAAGGAGTACTTACACAGGAGGTTAAACCTTTCGTTTCGCGTGAGACGCGGAGCAATCTTGGGCCTCTGGCGGAGTTGTGACCCGACCAGAGCGGCCTATTTTTCTGTGCTCTACTAGCCATGACAGAGGTCAGGCAGTAGGGGTGCAATTGGATTTTGCTGTGATCTTCTCTTTAAGACACAGTACTTTGAAAGTATACCCCGCGGGTACTTTCGTTTCTGACCTCCAGGGAGTAAGTCATGAGTGCAGATTTCCCCAATAATAAATTAGAATAATTACTCATATATGTTCTTTCCCTCTCTANACTTCTACTTTCACACAAAGGGGTGGCATACAGATGCCACCCCTTTGTGTGAAAGTAGAAGTGTAATTATTCTGTCTTTAATTACTCATATATGTTCTTTCCCTCTCTACTATATTCTATTTGCATAATAAGTGTCGTTATGTTTTAATTATGATATGTTTTTATGTCCCTCGGTTTTTGTTAACATGCTATGCGTTCTGCTACTTTTCATTCCAACCTTAACTTTTTATTAATCAATTTAATTATTTAATAATTATGATGTGTGTTGTCCAGCGTACATATTAACATTATAATAATTATGAGTTTATCCGCGCACACAGCCAACTAAAATAATTTATTTTCTGAAAAAGAAACAGAACAAAAACTTGTATGAAAATAGGCATTAACTAAGAACTAGAGTTACAAGCGTAACGTAACTATAAAATTGTAACGTAAGTTACTATTCATATAAAGCCCAAGAGATCACTTGACAGTTTAAAAATAAATGAGCTTTAATTCGCGTTTAAATACATAAACTTCTAAGGTCGGACAACCCACTCCACCCTACGCCACACCCAAGTAAATATAATAAAATCAGGAATTAAAAACCCAATTTATTTTTGAATAACAGTAATCTGCAAAATAACTGTAGGAGCCTTAATTTTAAGGAAACTTTTTATAAGATGTTTTGACAAACTGTGCAGGCATTCTGCTAATACATTGTATTGTAAGTTTCAGAACAACGGTACCGCAAGCTTCATGTTCCACACCAACCAGCAGTGAGGTCACACACCTCTCAAGCAACGTTCCTCCGGAGGTCGGCGCATGCAACGCCCATGTGAACACCAGTCCTGACGTCACGCGCAACAACCTCAACACCGCGCTCACAGCCGTCAGCACTACCGCTAAACCCAGCTCGCGAGTCATACGTAAAAATTTATATACAGGTAACCAGCGGTTCACATATTTTACATACACCACTCACACTGCACCCTGCAGGTACCTAACACGTACATAACAAACTTTACTTTACTCAGAAGTTCCAACATAACACAAATCATCAATTGAATAAAACTTTAATGTTATTGCTAATATGAGGCCTCCGAACCATATTTGCACGGTATGATTTATAATACAAGGAAATTTTTTTAACCAGTTTTAAGATACGAAAGAATTAAAAAAAAAAAAACTAATACTCTACTGCTTGTAAAAAAAAGGATTTTTTTTAATGTATCTACTCACTTAAAGACTTATATATATATAAATCAATAAATTGTAGGAATTTCCATCATATAGTATAGACGTATCACTTATAATACTTTGTATTACTGTAATTTAAGATTTAAAATTTTATAGCAAACCAATAATTTGTACAATTTTTTACATTCAATAGATATTATTATTACATGTTATTGACATATTCCTTAAATAATAAGTAACATTTATTACGTCAACAATTTTGTTTTCCTATATTTAAAATAATTATGTAAATGTACTTTAAGTATCCGCTCCATTTCCCTCTTAGGTATTGAAACGTAGAAAAAAGCAGCTGCAACATTTAATTTCCTTTTACATTTTTCTAATTAATAATTCAATAATATTCTACGTTTTGATACCATCCCATCAGTGTCCTAACCCAGTGACGTCACGTACCGTTTAGTATGTAATATTATCTAAACACCTCAGTATTTTTAGGACAGTGCTGTAACGTGTATTTATTTCCAGCAAGTGTAGTTTCTGTACAAACAAAACACAATAATTGTAACGGGGAGGGCAGTTAACTTACAAAATTTAAATTCTTTTCATTGTTAAATTTTTTTATTTATTTTCATTGTGGTAACGAGCCACGCCAAGTAGGGCTAGAGACTTACGAACTCAAGAAAGGCTGACGCGTTCGGCGAACCACCTGCGAGGCGTCTGCCGTGCTCGCGTGGAAGACGATCTGCACACCCAGCGGAAATGCAAGTGCAAGGCGCACAAGGCCACTGTAACACCTTGCCCAAGGATTGCACGATAGCAACTGGCAGTTCCCTATACCTAAATTATCCGTCTATTTTAAATCATTTCAAATATGTTTCCTACCGTAGCGAAGAGGACTTCAACCCGATACATATTCCTGCTGCCACAAGATAAGCCTTGCAACTCCCTGTCATCTACATAATCCACACGGACTCTAGGGCGAGATGAGGACATCTCGCTAGTGAACATTGGGGGAGATGTTATGGTGTGGTCAGGTCTTAGCTGAACGGCTTGCCTGATCACACCTTCAAACATAAACGAGCGGGATTGCAACGCCACCATTTGGTCGTCGACAGTTGCAGAAATCCCCTCCACCGGTCACTGAGCGCGGCCGCCGAACCGCGCGCTTGATATAGGCCGTCGTTAACCGTCTCGTNACCACGCGCTTGATATAGGCCGTCGTTAACGGTCTCGTCGTCGTCATTCATCATTAGACCTTTGGGAGACCCTACCAGCCAAGCTGACCAGGAAGATGGGTGTCCGGCCGTCGCTAACAGTCTGCCGTAGAATCAGCCTCCGGCAACATTAACAAGGTGATGACGTTCCGGTTAGGTTTGTTTAAAATGGCGTGAGTGAAGTAACAATAAACATAATATTAAATTCAATGTAAAGCTCCCCCGGTCAATGGTTACATAAATAATAATTGTATAACAGTAAATTGTAATAAACTCATCAGATACTGTTTTGCTCTACCAAATCATGAGTAATTATATGAGATACGCCCCCAGCATACTCTCATACTTTCAAGTACGAATTGGCTGAAAAGGTAGTTCGTAACAACATGTAGCATCAGTGCCATTTGGTGGCGAAAAGTTTTATTTGACAAACTATGAGTGTCGAGCTTCCCGATCTGAGAAGACAAAACTTTAACCATGTGATATAGAAAGTTCGATTGGCGATGGGCGAGTCAATTTTGCTGACATGCTTGGACGGCGAAAAACGTCCTAACACATTTGTTAGTCTCTGGATGCCACCGCCCACTGCAGTTCGTGCATTTGAAGGAAAGAATTTCACACGTCAATTTGTGCATGGAAATGTTTAATTTTATTAAACTGAAGGACGTGAATTAACGTAGACCTACTGTCATAGTTTCTTCGATGTTAACTGAACTCTTCTAAAATCAACCTTCGGAGAAAAAAAAATCCTAACCCGTAACCACTCGTGTTCTTACCAAACACTGATTGGAGTATTTACAGTAGTTTTGACAGCGTAATGTAGAATAAGCTCAAAAAAAAGTTTAATTTTAAAACTAATGTTGGTAACTGTTGAAAACGAAGTATTTACGTAACACAACTAGTAAAAATTCCACAAGGTCAGTCGACATGGATACAAGTCACTTGGGCTGCGAAAAATTTTGCATGTGGCATTGGGTTATAGAGATGGCTGGAAAAATAAACGTAGACCTTCCAAAAGTGTGCTCAACTAACCGGAAAACATCATATGTTGTAAGAAACTATGCAATGATGAAATAATTTCATGATCTGGTACGGTCTTGCTCTATCTCCATAAAACGAAGTGAACTGTGCACATTTTGCATACTACGTTGAATTTTACTCGGGCCTCGCAGGTAACTGGGAGAGGTTACATTTTATTATAATGCATAAAATGGTGTAAGTATAGGACGAATCACCTAAACTAAAACTTGCACCGCTTATATTTCTGAAATTAAGTGCTATTGAAACACTGGTTTCGCAGAATTGAAGTTTAGACAAGGGCTTATAACTACAGCCCAGTCACAGATTTTAGTAAGCATTAGAAAGTATATTTCTTGAACAAAGTTACATTTTTTTTTCACTTGGAACAACGCCTATCCACATTAAGAAATTAAAACTAGAGGAAATTAGACTGTTAATGGTATATTTTTTGCAGAATTCTAGTGCAAGTAGTTGACGTGCTATCGTGATATGACAATTTTAAATACAGACCGTTGTCTGCTCCATGTAACTGCTTAGTAACTTGGCTACGACCTTCGTACGTGTGTGTAGATTCTGCTTCCTTTACACTGACCTTGTCAGTACTTTGTGATACTTCATACTACCTAGACTGGAAACTTCTATTGTAGCTGGTAGTCTTCATTTTGAACACAACCTGTGAAGGACAGTTATCTGTGTCCTCTTCGAAATTCACATAATTTGTTTATTCTTTTTTTGTATTTCCTAAGGGAGTGCTGATACATGGTGCAGTTAAATGCAGCAGACAACTGTGGTTATTTAACATTGTCATTCACGATAGAATGTAAACTACTTACACTATAATCCTGTGAAAACCCCATTTACATCCTAATTTCCTGTAGTATTAATTACTTGATGTGAATAGGCATTGTTCCACTTGAAAAAAAAATGACTTTGTTCAATAAATACAAATTCTAATAAGTATTACAATCTGGGTTTGGGCTGCAATTATGAGCCCTTGTCTAAACTTCACTTCTGTAAAATCAGCACATCAATGGCACCTTCCATGTCAGAACTATCTACGTTTCAAGTTTTAGGTGATTAACCCGGTATACAAATGCACATACGAGGGCTGATTCAGAAGTCATGACAGCTATTGTCTATCTCCCGAACACTGGAAAGGTGCTATGTACAGTTGAAAGTGTACGGCATGTACGTTTTAAAGGTGACACCACATGAGGTATGGATGCAGGAATGTCCGGCAAGGAACAAAGACAAACGTGGCTGCTTGGAATCACCGTTTACTTGATATATTCTCGTACAAACTGTATACACTCATGTGAACGGGTACGTATCGTACACGGTACGAGCTGTTTGACATCCTTCAAAGTGGTCTCCGAGGTTGCCCACGGTACGTTGCCAGTGATGAGGCAGACGGGAAATACCATCGGTTGCACGAGATCCGTGCGTCACCTCTCGTCAAAATGCTGTGACGATGTCTGCCTCATCGCCGGCAACGAACCATGGACAACCTCGGAGACTACTTTGAAGGATGTCAAACAGCTCATACACGTACGATACGTACCCGTTTACATGAGTGTAAACAGTTTGAAGGAGAATGTATCAATCAAACCATGGGTTCTCAAACTGCGACCCGCGGGCCTATTCTTTGTGGCCCGCGCTCACCGGCTTCAGTAAATACAAGTTACCAAATTCTTATTGTTAGGGTGTCTGTTACAAAAATAAAAAAGCAATAAATAATACGAATATATTAAAAATTTTAAGTCACTAATAAAACTAAACGATATTTTTTATTATTTTATTATAATCCGGTTTCCTTGTGTTGCATGCAATTCTTACAATATCGTCGAGGTGTTTATCAGTCAGGCGACTCCTGTACATTTTTTTGATGTACGACCTCCACCCGCCATCACCGTATCGAACTAATAAACAAACGACTTGCAAGACGATACACGACACACTGAATTTTAAATGTCATCGAATTACCTACCTACTAGTTGGTTCACAAATATTATTATCTCAAGTGTCGTGAGTGCGGCCCGCGGCGGTCTTAGTTTTTCTTAATATGGCCACCTAAAAAAAAGTCTGAGTACCACTGAATTAAACGGTGATCTCAAGCAGCCATATTTGTCTTTTTTCCTTGCCGGACATTCCTGCATCCATACCCCATGCGGTGTCATCTTTACAACGTACATCTCGTACACTTTCAACTGTACATAGCACCTTTCTAGTGTTCGGGAAATAAAAAAAAGTTGCCATACCTTCTGAATAAGCCCTCGTATAATGGGGTAAATACTGGCATAAGCAAATATCCGATTAGCAACCATTATTAAACTCGATAAGTGGAAAAAGGGTACCCATTTTTTATTCATTCACATAGATTCGTCCAATCCTTCTAAGTTACACAAAAATCAAAGCAGATATAAAGGCGATAAAATTCTTGCGATTGGCATAAAATAAATGCACCAGAAGTTATTTCTTGCGGTAGATATAAATTTTCATACTTTCGTTTAGTATAAAAATGGGTTTTTCAGCAAACGTGATAGCTAACAAGTCGGGCTCATATGTTGAAGAGCTAGGACCTGTGATCATCCGAGCCCAAATACCGCGGGATGACTACTAAAACAAAGTTGTTCGAAGCCAGAAGGTTTTTTCTCTTTCAGTCTCTGCCCATTATTGCGTTAATAAATCAATACATGAAGTGTTTACATTCATACGTTTTTCAGGTAAATAATTATATTTTAGTTTGAATAATTTTTTACGAAACTTGTAATATCTAAGAAGTGCCAAAACGTTTTACTGTAATAGAGACTGCAAAGTGTTCAGTTCAATTTGGTGCAAGCTGTACTTTTCAAACGTGTGAATTTTTATTTCCTTTTTTTTATTTTAATCGCTGGGCTAACCATTGAACTGTTATTTTTTGGTAAACAGTTACAAGCTATTGTACACAACCAATTATGTAAGTGCCGCCTTTGTTCGAAAGTAAAGAAATCACGAAACAAGCAAGTCTTAACGGTCAGACTACAACAACTTCGTAAGAGGATTATAAAAGGTATTATTTAAATATCCTTTTGGTACAGACCTGCCTGCGGCATCCTGCTGGCGTACCATAATTGCGGTTGCACGCCACAAAGATACCATCAGCTTTAGTGAGATTATATCTTTGGAAAACCCCGCGGAAGAAATAAAAAATACCGGGACAGGAATATAAACTCGGGTGAAGCAATCGACTACAAAATGCGCCGTTACACCGAGTGCAATCTCTTATGCAGAAGTAAAGATGGTAATGGCCCGAGACGAACGCACACTTGTGTTCTGTAACATCGCTTCAGCAATTTTTCCGAAGAGTTCTGTTTACGTTTATTCATACACGGAGATGGATATCGCATTTCGAGGAGCAAGAAGAAAATACTCCCTTTAAAGTCTCGTAAATAAAGTCGTGGGTCCTGATCGTGCAACAGCTGTCGAAATTATAATGCACCTGTACGTTTAGCAAATCTTGCATCTCCTCTAGTGTGCTCCCAGAAGAACAAAGTAGACCGAAGTCGAAATACAGAAAACAGTGAATAATGGAGAATTTCTAAGGCAAACTAATCCATTTTGGTATAGACTGTTCATGGTAAGGTGGAAATTTTCGAAATCAAGCTTTGGAAAAAAAACATTACTGCTCTTAACTGCATAGATGCTACCGTCCACAATCGCACGTAGGCTCACAGTTAAGTTGGCAGCGAATCGAGAAATGCATTTGCAAGTCTTAAAATAGCATTGCGAGTGTGATGTTGAAATTTGTGGCAAATGAAGTTATTGTTTTTCTGCTTAACACACATTATAGCACGAATCGGCATTATTAGTAGCTAGGACTTTAGCACAGCTTCAGCATCGAAGGAAGTAACTATTAATGGGCTATGGTGAGACTGCTGTTGAAACTTGGCTCACTGGACTGTTGTAAACAGTATAGTTTGCGTTTACACCGCATGTTTCGTATAATACACTTGCTCGTATTTACTACTTTCACCTCGTACAGATTAAAAAATATATAAATATCGTTGATTTTTTTTTTTACTAAGTGTAAAAGTTGTATTGTATGAGAACATCTCCACTACGAGACATAAAAATGGGAATTATCTAATGGCCTTTGAAAAGGCCACCACTGTCTTTGNCGTTTTACTGTAATAGAGACTGCAAAGTGTTCAGTTCAATTTGGTGCAAGCTGTACTTTTCAAACGTGTGAATTTTTATTTCCTTTTTTTTATTTTAATCGCTGGGCTAACCATTGAACTGTTATTTTTTGGTAAACAGTTACAAGCTATTGTACACAACCAATTATGTAAGTGCCGCCTTTGTTCGAAAAGTAAAGAAATCACGAAACAAGCAAGTCTTAACGGTCAGAGATGTTGTTGAAGCATTCTCCTAATATTTTCCAATTATTTAAATATCCTTTTGGTACAGACCTGCCTGCGGCATCTTGCTGGCGTACCATAATTGATGTTGCACGCCACAAAGATACCATCAGCTTTAATGAGATTATATCTTTGGAAAACCCCGCGGAAGAAATAAAAAATACCGGGACAGGAATATAAACTCGGGTGAAGCAATCGACGGCAAAATGCGCCGTTACACCGAGTGCAATCTCTTATGCAGAAGTAAAGATGGTAATGGCCTGAGACGAACGCACACTTCTGTTCTGTAACATCGCTTCAGCAATTTTTCCGAAGAGTTCTGTTTACGTGTATTCATACGCGGAGATGAATATCGCATTTCGAGGAGCAAGAGGAAAATACTCCCTTTAAAGTCTCGTAAATAAAGTCGTGGGTCCTGATCGTGCAACAGCTGTCGACATTATAATGCACCTGTACGCTTAGCAAATCTTGCATCTCCTCTAGTGTGCTCCCAGAAGAACAAAGTAGACCGAAGTCGAAATACAGAAAACAGTGAATAATGGAGAATTTCTAAGGCAAACTAATCCATTTTGGTATAGACTGTTCATGGTAAGGTGGAAATTTTCGAAATCAAGCTTTGGAAAAAAAACATTACTGCTCTTAACTGCATAGATGCTACCGTCCACAATCGCACGTAGGCTCACAGTTAAGTTGGCAGCGAATCGAGAAATGCATTTGCAAGTCTTAAAATAGCATTGCGAGTGTGATGTTGAAATTTGTGGCAAATGAAGTTATTGTTTTTCTGCTTAACACACATTATAGCACGAATCGGCATTATTAGTAGCTAGGACTTTAGCACAGCTTCAGCATCGAAGGAAGTAACTATTAATGGGCTATGGTGAGACTGCTGTTGAAACTTGGCTCACTGGACTGTTGTAAACAGTATAGTTTGCGTTTACACCGCATGTTTCGTATAATACACTTGCTCGTATTTACTACTTTCACCTCGTACAGATTAAAAAATATATAAATATCGTTGATTTTTTCTTTTACTAAGTGTAAAAGTTGTATTTTATGAGAACATCTCCACTACGAGACATAAAAATGGGAATTATCTAATGGCCTTTGAAAAGGCCACCACTGTCTTTGNTATGAGAACATCTCCACTACGAGACATAAAAATGGGAATTATCTAATGGCCTTTGAAAAGGCCACCACTGTCTTTGCTGTTAGCATAACTGAATATTGCTGCTAAAAGAAAAACGTATGTTGTGTAATAAATTGTTAAATAGGGACGGCTTTTGTTTATTACGTCGGTGTAATTTTATGTGTTCGCTTAAAGTATAACAAACATGCTGAAAAATATGACTTTGGCTACCTTGTGGCCTAGGTAACCAAAATGTTGGCTTCAGACTACGAAGTACGGAGTTCTAGTCTCATGAAAACCATGAATGTATTTGCCGTTTTTATATTTAATTTTAGCCTAGTTTAGTGCGCAAGGTGTCCTCTGATTAGCCTGCTGGCATAAGGCGGGAGTGTTAATTAAAATACAATGCGGCTTTTGCAACTGCTGCACGTACAACGTAAACTAGAATGGAAAACAATTTGTAGTGTTTTAAAGTAAACGGCGATACGCCCAGCGGAAATTAATTTCAAGGCGCAATACGGCCCGTTATGAAACAAATACTATTTCTGAGCAGAAAAAAAAGTTCATTGTTCACGTGGTGAAGGGAAATTGACGCCGTGAAAATAAATACTTAAAAGTTATCTTTTCCGCACTGTCTGTAGGGACCTATTCAGTGTAGTTATGTATCATCAGACTGCTCCAAAATTACATATTCTTGTCAGGTGCAGGATTAAACTTGGAATGTGATTCAAAAAGTAAACTAACAAGAGCTATCACGAGTGCAATATACCTCCTCTTCTTCAAATTTCCGGCCAGGCAGCAGCAGAATACCATTTATTTGCACACACAGCTGCTAGATGACAAATAAGTTGCGTCAGACCCTCGTAATAACAGTTGTAAGATGGCTGCGCTGACGGAAACATGGTGAAACATGGAAGTGCATAGTGTGATCAAGTTTTTTTTGCATTTTGATGGCTCATGACCAGCCGAAATCCATTGTCAAGTTTTTGAGGTGCACGGTGCCATGCCATGTCACGGAAACAGACGTGGGTTTGGTTNTGCATTTTGATGGCTCCTCACCAGCCGAAATCCATTGTCAAGTTTTTGAGGTGCACGGTGCCATGCCATGTCACGGAAACAGACGTGGGTTTGGTTCAAAGAGTTCGATAAGGTCAGGACAGATGTGCAAGACGAGCGAAGATCTGGTCAGCCAAGAAAGTCCACCACAGAGGGAAATGTGTGCCGTATTGAAGGCCTGATTCAGGACGATCTTCGCATTGGACTTGGCGATATTGCTGAAGAACTCTACACCTCAGTGGTTAGAGTACACAATACCATCATGAGCAACTGGGCTACCAAAAGACGTGGTGTAGAGGTCAGACTACCCGCCTTCCAACAAGGTAAATTGGGTTAGATTCCCGGCGGGGTCGCCCCCAGGATTTTCGCATGAGGGAATCGTGCCGGACGATGTCTTCCCGGGGAAGTCCCGTTCCCCCGTCCTCGCATTCCGGCGCTGCTCCAAGCTCACCTCGCTTCACCGTCATCGGCTCTCGAAACCTCGATGATAATAGCCGCCCAAATCTTAGCACTTCACGTGTTCACGCTGTTTGCCAAGGAGACTCGCAGGTCGCAAAGCCACTAGGACGGGGTTGTCTCTCTTGCACCTGATGCGGTTCCATGGGGAAGGAGAGCCGTTCCTGCACCGTATTGTTGCAGGGGATGAAACTTGTATGCGTCACGTGACACTGAAGGCGAAGCAAGCGTCCATGCCATGGAAACACACATCGTCGCCACCTTCCAAGAAGTTCAGGACCGCTCTGTCCACGAAGATGGCGATGATATTTCGACATCACAAGGACGTGCTTCTGGTTGATTTCCTCACCAGGAGAGCGACAGTGAATGCTGTCAGTTATTTGATGCACTGGTGCGGTCACGGGAGGCAATTCGCAGATAACGACATGAACTTCTCTCAACAGAGATCGTGTTGTTGCACTACAAAGACAGATCACACTCCGCTATAGGCACACGTGGATTGTTACGGCGAACTGTGGGCTGGAATCCCTTCATGGTGCCAAAAATTCTTCTATACTCTACTGCTTACAACACTTGTTTCATATTTGGCATGCTTATCTATCATAAGAATGTGAATAATCTTACGATATAAATTTGAGTTTAATCATAACCGGAAATGATCAAAGGNGTTTTCGCATTTACATTAAACGCTAAATAAATTAAGTTCTACTTTCAACAGTAAACAATACATAACCGAATTCGCAGGAAATTAATTAGTTATGTAGGATTAAAATATTATACACACACAAATTTATGATAGGAGTCCGTTTTTTGTCATGAATTTAATTTATTTAAATGTATGAATTTTTTCTATGGACTTTATTTAATTATTTTTTATTTTAAAACTATACAAAATAAACCTAGTAATATATAAGAAACAAATCTACTCCGGATAATAAAATTAATATGAATCAGCCAATTATTATTATTCGCTGCTGTCCTCAGGATCATCACATTAGTTACATTCACTGTCAACTTCATTTTTATCAGAAATAAGGGTATCTTTAATATTGTTTCAGGGGCAAGTTTCCTTTCTTTTTCCCGGTGATTTGGGTGCAGATAAAATTACCGGATCTGGTATTAATAAAAAATTCTACAAAATGAATCATTTATATTTAATCTAGTTGATTTCCGGCAGAGTAACAAGCGGTGATTTCTAACACATTTATTCCCCACCTCCTGGGCCCCTTCGAACAATTGACTTATTGGTGACAGAGAATGTTTCATGATAGATGCACCATGCTCTTAACACTTCGTGTACAGTAGGTGTCTTGTTCATGCCAACTTTACAGTATGATTAGAAATTTGTCGACATTTGCTTTTTAATCACCAGAAAAAATAATGAGACCAAAAAATTTTGATTAGTTCCTGGTCAATGCATGTTACTTTGAATGCTGTAGGTGGATCACATAAAATGCGTGGAGGTCGGTCGAGGATTATTCCACACCGCATCGTCCTTCCTTGTCAAAAACAAAGGGGCGAAGGAAATTCAGAAAAATCTTTCGTCGCGTTTTCTCTTCCGAGGCGTGTTCGTATGTAGAATGCGCAGACGACCGATCGAAACTCCACATGCACAGCAATGCAAATTCACCTTTAAACCGGACTTCCGAGGTATGCACTATGTTACAGTGTGATCAGGCCTTAGCTGAACGGCTTGCCTGATAACACCTTCAAACATTAAACCTGGAAACGAGCGGGATTGCAACGCCACCATTTGGTCGTCGATCCTTGCGAAACAAGACAGTTGCAGAAATCCCCTCCACCGGTCACTGAGCGGGGCCGCAGAACCACGCGCTTGATATAGGCCGGCGTAACACCCGAAAGAGCGTCTTTCGTCTTTAGTCATTTGGGCGATCCGACCAGCGAAGCAGACCAGGAAGATGGGTGTGTCCGGCCGGCGTTAACCGTCTCGCAGAATCAGCCTCCGGCTGCAACAAGGTGATGACTTTCCAGTTAGGTTTAATTAAAATGGCGTGAATCATAATGTAATTTAATAATCATCTTGGTGTTCAATTTAAAGCTCCCCCGATCAACAATAACGTAAATAATAATTGTATAACCATAATGTTAATAAACCTCAGCTATTACCGTTGTGCTCTACCGAATCATGAGTCATTATTGAGCTACGCCCCTAAACAACTTTCACGTACAAAATGGTTGAAAAGTAGTTCGTAACAACTAGTCTTCGAACAGTATAATCAGGTAGCTATATTTTGCAACGGAGCATCGCAACAAATTACTGAGCACTGAACATCGTCTGGATTGTAACGGCTTCACAAGTTACGTCTACATGTCAGGATGGGGATATTTAATGGCGCGTAGACACACAGAGTGTAACAGATGTAGGAACTTGTCCACGTGACAGATGAACACTCGCCAATAACACAGCCAAATTCAATTGCAAAAACAACAAGAAGTATCACCAGGAAAGAACATCTACTGCTACTGGAAATAACTTACTCAGCAGAGGCATTGTGAGTAAAATGCGGAATTTAAATAGAATTCTTGTAATCAAATTAATTCTCTCAGACAGGAAACGTTAAATCAATTCCCAGGCATGATTTTATCTGTGACTTCAGCCTCTGTAGTGACTGAAGTAATCCACTTACTTTATGCCTGTCAATTAAAAATTCAAACTTCCAGAAAAATGAATAAATTAATTAATTTCTTTCTTTGCTCCAGACTAGCTCATTGTTTAAGCAAAATACTAATAATGCTATTGTATCAGTGGTTAATTCAAACCAGGTTCAATTCAACTCGAATAGAAAAGTTCGTCTCTGCTTGTTAATAAAATATTTCATAGACCTAGCTGATTATAATATAAAACGAAGAATTCCTGAAGTTCTCGACGTTCTTTGCGACCTCATTGTCAGTAGTCGCATCCCCCTGTATGCGGCAGGACCTCTCATCTCGAGCTTCCCTATGCAGGCTCTCCGGCCTGTAGTGCCATTGCAGTCCCAGCACATCTAAGCACACGCAGTAGTTCGAACTAATTAAGGCGCCCGTCTACCTGGCGCTTGAACTGCGTTGCAGAGTGTTCGAAATACACGTTTTTCAACGAAACTATTAAGCGTGTGTCCAACGTGCTGATCTACGAAAAGAAAACACACTTCAGACGAGAGCTTTTAAGTACTTTCAAAATATCACGTACGTTAGAAACATCAATTCAGAGTACTCCAAAACAGCTGAAAACGGCCTTTCCAAGGCGCTGTAGCTCAAAATGCACGCATCAGATACATACAAAACTACTATAGGGGCCTGCACTGAACCTTCCTAAAGACTTCCCACAAATAAAATTATATGTTCACCGCTGAAAGTCCCATAGGTACTGCGTCGTGCTGCTCTTGTGACGTGCGGTCAAGTCAGCCTTGCGCTTAGCGGCGATGGCGTACTTGATGCGCGTCACCCTTATCGCTCCCGCGCTTCTTGGCCTAAACGTGGGAAAAGTTCCAGGTAGACGGGTGCCTTAACCTGAAAATATACGCGGGCGGCGACCGATACAGGCCTGCTTTTTCCTAAATCTTGCCTCGCGTCTTCGTCTCCGTCGAAACGGTCAGTTTTCAGGTTCGAACTCGGGTCCTTATAATAAAAACTAAATTAAAGCCGTGCGTGCTGAACCCACGCGGGTTATCGTCCTGCCTTCGAACACCAAGATGGCTATAAAATCCCTTCAAACACATGATTAAACAACGCCGTCTACGACTGACTAATCACGAGAGTGCTAGCGGAAATAATTACTCATCACGTCACTTAGTTACCACGGCAACGGGTCAATAACTGCTCAAATACTAGGACCTTCTAAACACATTACAAAAGTAACAGCTCGAAAGACATAAATGTGTTGACGATAAAATTAAAAATTTTAACGAGCAATGAAATTACATACTAATAAACACAATTAATGTGCCAATGAAAAATAACACCTGTAAAGCAGATTACGCCTTGCAAATACGTTAACAAGTAAATAATTAAACTCTGCATATAGCCCAATTTTATGACGTTGCATGATATCACAGCCTTCTTTGCTTGAAGCAACTTCGAAAAGCATCTTTGAAACAATAAAACAATAATTAGGCACCAATCATTTTTAGGAGTGACAACGGTTCCTCAGGGGAAAATGAAACGCATGCCTCATCATTAGACTTCAATTTTCAAGAGATTAAAATAATGGCGTACTTACGGGTTAAAACTTTTAACGTAGACGCTACTGTTTTGTTGCCTTTGCCTCTTAGGTGAGCAGAGAAAATTCTTAACTACTTCAAGAGGAATAGAAGTTTTAGATACACGTTACAAATTTTAAGCAAGTAACCCAAGCTCAAGAAAGTTATGTTTTGCTTTCTTTATTATATAGATTTGGTATTCAAGGTATGACAGCTAATCCTGGTAGTGGACTTCTGGAGAAGTGTTTCTATCGTCGTTCACATAACAATCCTGGTGTTGCTGTTAATTACATTAATCAAATTGATGTTCGTGATATAATATGTTGGAAAATTTTTGCATTACATGAAAGTGTTATTAACCAAACTGCTATTGTTTCTGTAGCACATGCTCCTGTATTGTATTCTCGTAAAAAGATTAAAATTGAGTTAGGTGATGAAATTTGGTTGTTTCGTAAATTAGTTGGTACTACTGGTGATATTCATATGTTAGGTCATATACAATATGTTTATACTATTTAAATAAAGGATAAAAAAATTATCAATTGTTATTAAGTACTTTTTCATACTAATACTCCCTTTAAAACGTACGAAATCGGGTTTGACCTTGAACCGGAAGTTCTTATCAACGCGTCCTTCTTAACCTTACCGCAACCTGTAAATACACTCAAGTATTCTAGACGCAGTTCTGCGATAATCAAGGGGACAGTTGACGACTACTCCCTCCTGCTATTCGCGCCAACATGACGTCAACACACGGAGCATTTGTGCTCCAGACCTCGTGCAGTCGATGCGCGAGATTGGCTGGACGTAGAATGACGTAGGAAGTGCACTGATGCGCCAGCAGCGAGGGATCGGAACGAATTCCTTGCGCATGGTTAGAAGTGACGGAATTCGACCAGACTATAATGGCTGGAAACTGTGACGCGCCTACATTGTAAAAATATTTTGTACATTTTACCGAGAAATTCTTCGTACACATTTAGATAGCTTTGAAAAATACAATAATATCCTTTGTAAAATATCTTCTTTGTAATGTTACAAGAGCTGTATTTGTAATTCGTCAACAAAAATTTTGTAACGAAAGTTAAATAAGTCGCGAAAGTCAAAGCTACAAACGATTACATTACATGATAGATATTTCACTTAAAAAGAACGCGCTGTTGAATAATAACCTTTGAATTGGCGGAAAGGGTGGGAATATGCTTACTTTTAACTTTATTCAATTTATTATACATTCCCAGGAAAGATAAACCCACGCTATTAAGCTGCTCTATTTTCCCTGCCCAGTTATCGCTGTAACTAGCCAAAAAGTCCGTAATGATTTATGATAATTTATTGGTTTCCAACGACAGCATCTCTCATCCCGAAGCAAACTTCATAAAACAATATATTCTACATTTAATAAAGTCCAACTGTGCAACTGTTCAACCCACCTGCAGACTTAATGTCCTTCTGAAGTTCAATAACTGCCTAGATCACTAACCTCAATTCTCCCCAAATTGATGAGATCATATTCTTCTTACCGAGTTAATAACGAACAATCAAAATCTGACGTGCAAGATGAAGTGATCTGTGCTAGTAACGTTTATTCAAATAATAAAATTTGAAATATTTCTAATATTTTTCCCTTTGTATTATATTTTCATAACAGTTGTTTTTGGGAGCACCCTAAAATTAAGTTTATTTACCCTTATTCAAGCCTAACATTGTAATATTACAAATATCTGTCTTGCAATTTTTACAAAAAAAAAATTGTAGCGCTAAAAATATGTTTTGCCAAATCAATTGCCAGTTTTTTATTTTGTAAAAGCACAAAAAAAATTCACATTGCAAAGCAGAATGATACTGTGATGGTTTTACATTGACTTTCGCGGTAGTATGGTGTGCCGGAACCACAGATCAATTGAAAANGAATGATACTGTGATGGTTTTACATTGACTTTCGCGGTAGTATGGTGTGCCGGAACCACAGATCAATTGAAAAAATTCACAGAGTGGTGCAGGGAATAGAACATGGTTGCGTCGCAGAGAGTAACAACGCTACGCTACCAACCACACCACGAAGGCGGCCAAACCTAACCTTAAAAAAAAAAATGTACGCAGATCCCCTGAGGTCTAACACAAGGAACCGCGGGACTTGGTCTCAGAGGTCGTCCGAATACAACGTAAAACCACACAGTACTGAAGAATAGAGGGGCGAAGTAGTCGCTTATATCGCGAACGCCAGCAATATAGCGCCACCAGCCAGCGACATTACGGAACGCCGTTCGCCAATCAGCGCCTGGTATCACACTTGCCAACCGGCAGATCAGCCAGTAGGGAATCTTCAGCAACACGTGGTAGCCAGTCAGAAACAAAGCCCATTCCCCAGAGATTTGCGCAGCCAATCACAGAATGGGTGCGCCCACATCAAAGGAGACGCAACGCGATTTCGTCTCTGTGTACCTATTTACTCTGCGGTAAAACCTGAAGAAAGTGTACACAATTTTTGGAAATATCGCTAAAACAACAGCACTGAAACCGAAACTATGGTCCATTTACGGTTACTTCCCACATTTTTTGAAGTCTTGGTAAAGTTCTACTTCCAGGATATACTTCCGCCTCATGCAATCAAAGCCTATCCGAGTCTACAAAATCACATCAAAGGGACAACGCGCCACATTCGTGCGCATTAAACGTAATTATATATTGCATAAGAACTATTTCTTACTAACACATTGTTTTCTCAATGTAGTTTATTCATATTAATTATGAATAAAGTATTATAATATGTAGATAAAATATTTATAAAAGTTCAATTTAACCAAAAATAAGGTGCTTTTATGTTAACAGAAGTATAAAACGTTCGTGATACATGGCATATTTAAGAAAGAATCAACGACGTCATACATGGGGATATTTTTCAAAGGTTAGATGTGAAGNTCAAGAAAGTTATGTTTTGCTTTCTTTATTATATAGATTTGGTATTCAAGGTATGACAGCTAATCCTGGTAGTGGACTTCTGGAGAAGTGTTTCTATCGTCGTTCACATAACAATCCTGGTGTTGCTGTTAATTACATTAATCAAATTGATGTTCGTGATATANGTTCACATAACAATCCTGGTGTTGCTGTTAATTACATTAATCAAATTGATGTTCGTGATATAATATGTTGGAAGATTTTTGCATTACATGAAAGTGTTATTAACCAAACTGCTATTGTTTCTGTAGCACATTCTCGTAAAAAGATTAAAATTGAGTTAGGTGATGAAATTTGGTTGTTTCGTAAATTAGTTGGTACTACTGGTGATATTCATATGTTAGGTCATATACAATATGTTTATACTATTTAAATAAAGGATAAAAAAATTATCAATTGTTATTAAGTACTTTTTCATACTAATACTCCCTTTAAAACGTACGAAATCGGGTTTGACCTTGAACCGGAAGTTCTTATCAACGCGTCCTTCTTAACCTTACCGCAACCTGTAAATACACTCAAGTATTCTAGACGCAGTTCTGCGATAATCAAGGGGACAGTTGACGACTACTCCCTCCTGCTATTCGCGCCAACATGACGTCAACACACGGAGCATTTGTGCTCCAGACCTCGTGCAGTCGATGCGCGAGATTGGCTGGACGTAGAATGACGAAGGAAGTGCACTGATGCGCCAGCAGCGAGGGATCGGAACGAAATCCTTGCGCATGGTTAGAAGTGACGGAATTCCACCAGACTATAATGGCTGGAAACTGTGACGCGCCTACATTGTAAAAAATATTTTGTACATTTTACCGAAAAATTCTTCGTACACATTTAGATAGCTTTGAAAAATACAATAATATCCTTTGTAAAATATCTTCTTTGTAATATTACAAGAGCTGTATTTGTAATTCGTCAACACAAAATTTGTAACGAAAGTTAAATAAGTCGCGAAAGTCAAAGCTACAAACGATTACATTACATGATAGATATTTCACTTAAAAAGAACGCGCTGTTGAATAGTAACCTTTGAATTGGCGGAAAGGGTGGGAATATGCTTACTTTTAACTTTCTGTCAAGTGTAAGAAACTTTATTCCATTTATTATACATTCCCAGGAAAGATAAACCCACGCTATTAAGCTGCTCTATTTTCCCTGCCCAGTTATCGCTGAAACCAGCCAAACAGTCCGTAATGATTTATGATAATTTATTGGTTTCCAACGACAGTATCTCTCATCCCGAAACAAACTTCATAGAACAATATATTCTACATTTAATAAAGTCCAACTGTGCAACTGTTCAACTCAACCCACCTGCAGACTTAATGTCCTTCTGAAGTTTAATAACTGCCTAGATAACTAAACTCAAACCCCCCCCCCCNATCATATTCTTCTTGCCGAGTTAATAACGAACAATCAAAATCTGACGTGCAGGATTAAGTGGTTGGTGCTAGTAACGTTTATTTAAGTAATAAAATTTGAAATATTGCTAGTATTTTTTCCTTGGTATTATATTTTCATAACAGTTGTTTTTAGGAGCATTCTAAAATTAAGTTTATTTGCCCTTATCGATGAAGTAATTTTAAATTCAAGCCTAACATCGTAATATTACAAATATCTGTTTTGCAATTTTTACAAAAAAAAATTATTTGTAGCTCTAAAAATATTTTTTGCCATCAATTGCCAATTTTTTATTTTGTAAAAGCACAAAAAAAATTCACATTGCAAGGCAGAATGATACTGTGATGGTTTTACATTGACTTTCGCGGTAGTATGGTGTGCCGGAACCACAGATCAATTGAAAAAAGTCACAGAGTGGTGCAGGGAATAGAACCCGGTTGCGTCGCAGAGAGTAACAACGCTACGCTACCTACCACACCACGAAGGCGGCCAAACCTAACCTTAAAAAAAAAATGTACGCAGATCCCCTGAGGTGTAACACAACAAGGAACCTCGGGACTTGGTCCCAGAAGTCGTCCGAATACAACGTAAAACCACACAGTACTGAAGAGTAGAGAGGCGAATTAGCCGCTTATATCGCGAACGCCAGCAATATAGATAGCGCCACCAGCCAGCAACATTACGGAACGCCGTTCGCCAATCAGCGTCTGGTATCACACTTGCCAACCGGCAGATCAGCCAGTAGGGAATCTTCCGTAACACGAGGTAACCGGTCAGAAACAAAGCCCATTCCCCAGAGCTTTGCGCGGCCAATCGCAGAGTGGGTGCGCCCACATCAAAGGAACCGCAACGCGATTTCGTCTCCGTGTACCTATTTACTCTGTGTGTAAAACCTGATAAAAGTGTAGACAATTTTTGGAAATATCGATAAAACAACAGCACTGAAACCGAAACTATGGTCCATTGACGGTTACTTCCCACATTTTCTGAAGTCCTGGTAAAGTTCTACTTCCAGGATATACTTCCACCTCATGCAATCAAAGCCTATCCGAGTCTACAAAATCACACCAAAGGGACAACGCACCACATTCGTGCGCATTAAACGTAATCATATATTGCATAAGAACTATTTCTTACTAGGCATTACCAACACATTGTTTTCTCACTGTAGTTTATTCGTATTTATTATGCATAAAGTATTATAATTTATAAATAAAATATTTATAACATTTCAATTTAACCAAAAATAAGGTACTTTTATGTTAACAGAAGTATAAAACGCTCGTGATACATGGCATATTTAAGAAAGAATCAACGACGTCATACATGGGGATATTTTTCAAAGGTTAGATGTGAAGAAACAGCGAATAGACTATGTATACCTGAAGCTGGGGCATCTCCGAGAAACCCTGTTTACAGTGCATGCAACATTACGGCACCCATAAATTCCCCTCTTCGGGGCAACAGGTGGGGCGAAACGTTTTATGTTGATAGACGTGGAAGATAGGGCGCCGTGCGAAGTAATTACCTTTCGCGCCAGCTGTTGCCGCAAGTCGGCGGTGTGTCGTAAAAGGTGATAAACTGATATTCGTATCATCCGTGTTAGCACAGACGCAGTTGGGGCTTGTGTTTCAGGGAGGTGAAACTGCTGAATGAACTTTCTTGGAAAATTATTGTCCATGTCTGAATTTCATTTGGTTCTAAAATTATTTTATCTAAGATATACTATATCGTCTTTGACTTCTGGGTAAAATATGTAGGTACGCCTAGTTTGTGGTTAAGAGGGCGATTAAAGGCACAATTTTAACCTGTTCTGGAAGGTAATGAGGCAGTAAATAGAGGTTAGACTGGTTACTGCAGAAGGAGGAGATTTTCGCATGCTGTTAAGGCACGTTAAAATAATGAAAACCAGTTTTCGATATTTTATTGATACTGATTTGATAATGATATTTAAATAATACAAACCGATAAATTTTGAGCACATTTGGAAATTCACAAGAAAATACGTATTGCGTCGAATAATTAATAACTAACGAAATTACATATGACCTTCCTACACAGCTGATTATTTATTATAATAATATTAGTCAGAGAGAGCAGAGAGATGATTTACTTGGAGCCCCACGGTACACTGCAATTATACATCTAAACAGAAATTATTACGTCCCACTACCTGGAGATAAGGATCTTTCCATCCTCTCGTTTCAGCTTGTTATGTCAGTTGTCCATTCTCTTCGTACAGACAAATGCAGTCTAACACTAACATTTCCTTTGATAATACGTCC
>NQII01001603.1:365841-386212 GCA_002778355.1 Clitarchus hookeri
TCACCAACAAAAAAAGTTACAAATGTTTACATCCTGAGCAAAACAGTAATGCTGGAAACGCAAGAGAACCTCTTTTGTCCTCACTCCCTCACAATTATATGTGTATATAAGTATATATATATTTATTACACAAGTGCTTCCATTGGAAGAATTGCTGACTCCGTATCGTATCCACACCTGCAGCATTTTCTGTGCAATGCGTATTTAACAATCTTAAGAAACTGGGATTTGCAACAAGCAATTAGAATTTTTTATTATTATTTAATGCTTTCTTGTTTAAGATATATAAAAATCAGTTTAAAATATACGTACTCGCAATTCCATGCAGTTTAGTGTGATAACTGCGTAGCATGCTAAAGTAATTTTGTTGGCGAATTCTCAAAAGTACAGGTTGTCCGAAAAGTCTTTCTCTGATCACAAACGTTATTTATATACTCTACATGCAAGATAGATGTGTAAAACTGGTGCCAAAATGTTGGACAACTAACACAGTTTTTTTGTTGCAGGTTTCAGTAACGTGACTGTAGTGTAGCGTTTGCAGTGCCCAGGCAACCGGACATGTTCACAAACCAGGAAAATACTCAGTGTGTCCTCTGGTGCCTCGAGACCCGGTCACCAATAACAGTACGGAGGGACTTTCAGACAACGCATGGAAAGATGCCGCCCGATGTCAGTAGCTTTAAGTCGCTGTATGACAAGTTCAAGAACACAGGATCTGTTGCCGACTTGCCGAGAACTGGCCGACCATCAACCTCAGCTGAAAGGGTGGAAAGCAGTGAGGCAGTCTATCGTGCGAAGTCCCAAGAAATCCGCGCGTAGGGCCTCGCGTGAATTAAAACAGATGCCAAAAAAGTTCTCTTCGCGATATCTTGCACAAACGCTTGTTGTTTCGTGCACGCGAGTGCTTTATTGCCCAATGACGTCACGCGTCGGGTATGACTTTGAAGTCGAGATGTTATCGCGTGCTGAGGGCGATGACGGCTCTCTTCAAGCGTGTTGCTTTTCCTGACGAGGTGACCTTCTTTGTCGGTGGTGTAGTGAATGGGCATGACGTGCGCATTTGGAGTTCAGAGCCCCCTGGCGAGGTGTCGGATCCCTCCTGTGATGTTGGCTAATGTATGGACAGAAATGTAATACCGACTGTATGTGCTACGTGCTACCAAGGTTGCTCACGTGGAGACTTACTGATGTGTTGTCCTGTTGCAACAACAATCTTGGTTAGTTTGCCAACATTTTGGCACCTATTTTGCATCTCCGTCTTAAATATAGTGGGTATGTATAAAATTTGTAATCACAGAAATACTTTTCGGACATCCGGTATTTCTTAGTTTTAACGTTTTTTCGAATGTAATATATTCAACACTAGTGGCAAATGAAATTAGTTTAATTTTATTTGATAACCATAAGAGTAAAACCTGGTGTCGTAGAAAGATATTTGTAACAATTTACCACTGTCAATTGACCGAAGCATAGATAATATTAACTGCGTTCATATCGATATACAGTTTTTCATGCAGCATAAGAATACACAATAGGGTAAAAAAATGAAACTAAGCAAGCCTCAAAATAGTGGCCTAATAATAACGGTCTCTTTTCACGCCTACAGGAAGTGGAAACTTTTGCAAATTCCTTTCAGAACAAGCTAGGCTTCAAACACTTTTACATTTTTAAGTTTGCAGCTGGATCGCAGTTTATTACACACACCCAGATGGACATTGAGCCGATAACAGACTTGCAAGGAAAGAAACACCGAATCCCGTGCCACCCGGTCTGTGGTGTAACTGGCTGCACACACTGCGGCGGCAGCCAATCTGCAGGAAGTACGTAGGACAGTGAAGTGTCTAGCCTGAAGGTCGTTCCACTCACGAAACTTTCCTGTCCCGGTCATAAGTTTCGCCATTGTGCAACAAGCGAAGATTTTTTAACACGTGTAAATAGTAGACCATGTCTTCGCCCGAGCGTGGCACATTCAAATGTAGGCCTACTCTTATTTTCTGGGTGTTTTTTATTAGTTTCCTTATATCTAGTGATTTTGTAAATAGTTTACAGTATTTTGAAAGTCTATAAAGTGGCACAAGATAAAATACAACTTAAACTAGTGAATTGCCGTTAACATGTTTTTTTTTTTTACTTGAGCGTTTTCTTAATGCGTGATACTAAACAAAGTTATGTATTAAGAAAATTAACAAATCCCAACGTTTTAATACTGTGCAGTGTAATCGTGATTTTGCACTACCCTCTTCTCGTAAGAGCCTAAGCAATGAACTGCGAGTTATTTGACATACAATTAAGTTAATTAATAAGCACTGCATTTTGGGACCTTTACGAGCGTACGAGCGAAGACTTTGGCATTCATTAAATTCTTGAAACAGCAATGTGAATAATTCATGAACCACAACAACGCCACTAGCAATGGGAGCAAATATTTATTTTATTCAGAATTGTTAAAATAAGCGACATATTCATATCTGTTACTTTGTGAAGCTAATTCGCAAAGCCTGAAGGCTATGAATTACAACCATAGTGTTTTTATTTTATTTGCAATAATAATCATGTCTGGATGAATGTCTTGAGTGCCACTGTAGTATTTTACTGGTAGCTGTATCAGTAAAGAAAGCTTTCTTTATTTTCTCTAGAACCAGTCCTTTACTTTGACAGTGTGTTAGACAGTGAAGTAGNGGCCACCATGTTACCAGCCCAACCGCGAGGAGGTGGAGATGGACTTGAGCAGTGCTAGGCTATGTATTCGCATCAGTGCCCCATTAAGGAGTTGAGTCGGCAGCCTTCACAGCAGCAGGGGAACACCCAATCATCAATGAGCAGGCCTCACCGGAGCTTTCGCTCTTACACTTACGCCGGTTGNGCCTCACCGGAGCTTTCGCTCTTACACTTACGCCGGTTGCGAACTGCTAGAGCTTTAGCCGGGGGATGGACCGACTAGAACTGACATTCCATCCGTCACGTCAGCTCAACCAGGTTGCCAGGACCTTGCTCCTCCCCTACACACGCAGACTGGAACACCACAGTCAGGATTTCAGGGCACCTGGTCCCTTCACCTTACATCCTTTACAGGCTGGTTGCCGGAGCCACAGCCCAGCCCCAACCCGGCCCCACAGGGCCCGTGAATTAAACAGATGCCAAAAAGTTCTCTTCGTGACATCTTGCACAAACGTTTGTTGTTTCGTGCACGCGAGTGCTTTGTTGACCAATGACGTCACGCGTCGGGTATGACTTTGATGACGAAATGTTATCGCGTGCTGAGGGCGATGACGGCTTTCCTCGAGCGTGTTGCTTTTTCTGACGAGGCGACCTTCTTTGTCAGTGGTGTAGTGAATGGGCATGACGTGCGTATTTGGAGTTCAGAGCCTCCTGTTGAGGTGTCGGATCCCTCCTGTGATGTTGGCTAATGTATGGACATAACTATAGTATCGCCTAGAAGTGCTACGTGCTACCAAGGGTGCTCACGTGGAGACTTACTGATGTGTTGTCCTGTCGCAACACACAAACTTGGTTAGTTTGACAACATTTTGGCACCAATTTTACATCTCCGTCTTAAATATAGTGGATATATAAAACGTTTGTAATCACGGAAATACTTTTCGGACATCCGGTATTTTTTAGTTTTAACGTTTTTTTAAATGTAATATATTCGACACTAGTGGCAAATGAAATTAGTTTATTTTTATTTGATAACCATAAGAGTAAAACCTGGTGTCGTAGAAAGATATTTGTAACAATTTAACACTGTCAATTGACCGAAGCATAAATAATATTAACTGCGTTCATAACGGTATCCAGTTTTTCATGCAGCATAAGAATACACAATAGGGTAAAAAAATGAAACTAAGCAAGCCTCAAAATAGTGGCCTAATAATAACGGTCTCTTTTCACGCCTACAGGAAGTGGAAACTTTCGCGAATTCCTTTCAGAACAAGCTAGGCTTCAAACACTTTTACATTTTTTTTGCGTTTGCAGCTGGATCGCAGTTTATTACACACGCCCAGATGAACACTGAGCCGATAACAGACCTGCAAGGAAACAAACACCGAATCCCGTGCCACCCGGTCTGTGGCAACTGGCTGCACACACTGCGACAGCAGCCAATCAGCAGGAAGTACGTAGGACAGTGAAATGTCTAGCCTGAAGGTCGTTCCACTCACGAAACTTTCCTGTCCTGGTCATAAGTTTCGCCATTGTACAACAAGCGAAGGTTTTAACACGTGTAATTAGTAGACCATGTCTTCGCGCGAGCGTGGCACATTCAAATGTAGGCCTACTCTTATTTTCTGGGTGTTTTTTTATTAGTTTCCTTATATCTAGTGATTTTGTAAATAGTTTACAGTATTTTGAAAGTCTATAAAGTGGCACAAGATAAAATACAACTTAAACTAGTGAATTGCCGTTAACATGTTTTTTTTTTTACTTAAGCGTTTTCTTAATGCGTGATACTAAACAAAGTTACGTAGTAAGAAAATTAACAAATCGCAATGTTTTGTGTAATAGTGATTTTGCACTGCCCTCTTCTCGTAAGAGCCTAAGCATTGAACTGCAAGTTATTTGACATACAATTAAGTTAATTAACAAACACTGAATTTTGGGACCTTTACGAGCGTACGAGCGAAGACTTTGGCATTCATTAAATTCTTGAAACAGCAATGTGAATAATTCAAGAACCACAAGAACGCCACTAGCAATGGGAGCTAATATTTATTTTATTCAGAATTGTTAAAATAAGCGACATATTCATATCTATTACTTTGTGAAGCTAATTCGCAAAGCCTGAAGGCTATGAATTACAACCATAGTGTTTTTATTTTATTTGCAATAATAATCATGTCTGGATGAATGTCTTGAGTGCCACTGTAGTATTTTACTGGTAGCTTTATCAGTAAAGAAAGCTTTCTTTATTTTCTCTAGAACCAGTCCTTTACTTTGACAGTGTGTTAGACAGTGAAGTAGTTTTCAAGACGCTTAGAGCCATTACTCTCTCTCCCCCCCTCCCTCTACCCCTCTCTCTCTCATTATTACTTCCTCTTCGAATAACTTCATCTCCTATATCCATTCACGGTTCGTACACCTAATTTACATCAACTTCCCCTACCATCAAGTAACGACCGTCTGCTCCAATTAGTTACTAACCCAGTTCATTATGCAGCCACTCTATCCTCCTATTATAGCGTCATATAAGTTTTCATAGGCGTTATGAGTAAGTAATTTCTAATTAATTTCATCCCACTTGGGTTTTTTCATAGGAGTATACGCTTATTTAGTCTTAAGAGATATATGCTTTATACCGAACTCTATAATCACACATTATCCAAGACGTGCACAAGATATTTATAGTTTACGCATATTTATAACTACATATTTGCAGCACATCTGGCGCATATTAAAACAAGTTGAATAGGCCACGTAAGGACCTGGCTAGAACATAAAATCCAATACTTTATATTTATTACTAACATTGTACAACTTCTAGTCGTTATATATAATATTATTTTCTTAAAGTAAACATATTCTCTATTATTAATAATAAGTTATAATTTTTGCCACTTTTGGAACACAGAAATAAATAAAATATAATTTCCAGAAATTAGATCAATCGTACGGATTCTTAGAGAAAAAAAACTCCCTCTCCCTTTTTTTTTCTTTAAACTGTTTTAAATAAGGAAATATCTACATATTTCTAATATATGTCTGTCTTTTGCAACATAACTTTTGCTTAGAATATCTTAAAATTAATCAAGATAATGCAGTTCAGCTTGCAGTCTTAAATTTTTCTAAAGGTTTCGGTTATGTATCTGCGTGTTACAAAAACAAAAACATTGTGATTTTCGTACATTAATGTTCCAAAACTATAAAGCATAATTTCTTTTATTTGCTTTAAATGACATCTCGTACACTATCTACATGTTGAAAAGAGCATAGTAAATATATAACAATTATGTATTATTAAAATATTATTTTCATTATTTTTATTTATGTTTGTTATATAACGCTTTTTTATGTCACACTTTATTTTATTCTGAAGACGGACATAGATCTCAGAACTACACAGATTATACTTCTAAAAAGTTCAACCATATGGAAACATTTTGCATATAAAATACGGACGTAAGGTATAGGATTATCCTTAACTCCGGGTAGGTTTACTAACTTTGTGAGATAGTTTGATGGTGAAAATTAGGAAGGAAACGTAATACGACCTGAGGTCTAAAGTAATTATTAAGGGGGAGAAACATCCTTGAAAATTTTTAATTAAACTAGTTATTTGCAAAATGTCGGAAACTACGCGAGATGAAACAAGTTCGTGAATAGTTTTAGCCCATTTGATATCTGCCGGCTGAGCAAATCTGCTGTGCACCAAAATTGTTATTACACAACAAACGTGTTTTACCCGTGGGAGTTTATATCGATTGTTATGATGTGATAATCATGTGGACATTAAAGTAACACAAAACGCTGCCGTAGGTATAACACTCGCAAGCGAATGATTCTCGAGAAAACATGCCAAGTTTTAAACTGTACCATAGGTTACCTGTCAGGTATGCAACCTGTACTGCTAGACCGGTTGTAATATTAAAAAAAAATAGTTTTGATCACGTCATTGCTCAGTATAGCAAAATGTTTTTACTTAAAGCTGTTCCTAAAGCAACACTTTTTGAACACCTAGTTACAAAATTATTAATTACTACGATAAATAAAGTGCCGTTTCTAGTATTTATTGTTCAAGAAATAAATTAAATATCTTTACAATTATTTTAATTCCGTCGTATATCCCCTTTATAGTATTTTGAAAACATTATTCATAAGCAATGAGAATTTTTTTTTAAAAATCAAAAATGAGTATCATTTCTTAAAACTTCAAAGGAAGAAATAAATCTATCAATAATTCCCAAAACCATTATTTTAATTTTAAACTACCCTTTGCATTAAAATATTAATTACAATAAATATAATATTAAATATAATATTTCTATGAATAAAACATCCAATATCTATAGGAACAATTATTATTACACAAACAGTTATTATCTCAATAATAACAGGAATAATATATAAATCATTCTGATTTGCATATATCCTATTCTTAATATATACTGGAGGAATAATAGCATTATTCCTGGCGTTAGAGACGGGAAACCGAATTCGCCATCAGAGGATAAGGACCAGGAACTACGGTGCGGCTTTGGCCAAGAAAAAAAGTTATTTAATTTCACTCCAAATAAGTCCTACGTCGACGCAGAAGAAAGTCCAAGGATGTCAAGTATAAGAAATCCTTAGGGTTGAAAACCACGTAATTTGGCGGGCTTTCACTCACAGCTCTGTAAACCCAATTCCGCCACGGAAAGCGCTCTTCAAGAGCTGAAGCTTTTCTTGACTCTACATTTCTCCCTTGACGGAAGGACGGGAAGGTTTACTCTGCTGTCCATCCAAGACATTGTGTGATTCCTCCGCCTAACTTGTTTTATCAGATAAACTACCGTTTACAGCATACACCAAGACCCATTAGCGCTCGGGTATTCGTGTTAAAGTGGAAAAAAAGTGGTTACAAGGTAATTTAATTCACTACTCGCCGTTGAAACTGAGTTATCTAAGTTAAACACTATACATTTGAAACACACGTTTAAAATAAAAAATAAATACCACTAAATTAGCAACGTGAACCACGCTCTAAAAGTGTCCTGATTTAATAAAGGTACTGACAGGAATCTAATTGAAAATGGTACCAATTCAATAAAATTTGCGGGAGTTGGTCGATTAACAGATTAAAACAAGGGCAGCTATTACGAAATTCCATTTTGGAAGTTACGCAAATATTCGAACTAAATGTTTCACAATTCAGTTACATCATTATTTATTACGCCACATTTGCGGTAACTGTTTTGTTTAGTTTATTTAATTAAAATCTACTCATGAAATAAAGGTTTTTTTTAAAGGGAGAACGTTCTGTTGTTTTATGTACTGAGCATTATCTCATGTAGCCTGTTTACCAGTCGTTCATGTGATTGATTTGTATACCTGGGCGTAAATGTAATAGACATTACCTCCGAAATGATATTCGAAAATTCGAACACTAATTATTTCTACTAAATTACGGGGCACGACTCCAAATTGGCAGCACATTTGGAAGAAACAGAAATATTTTTTTTTGAACCTTACAAATTTTGCACCGCTTTTTAAAGGGGGTTTGGTATTATCATATTGCTTACACACCACACGTTTATGCAAATCATCCTTTCGCCTTAGTGGGGATGAATATTAACACCATTATTTAATTGTAGTGAGGAGACTATGAATCGATAGTTTCTGTTAGTTGAGAATGCAGTGTCGTTTGGAAATAATAGGTTGCCGATATTAACGACTTCATAAGAAGTGATGAAACTTACCGAAAAATGTGCTATTAATACGCCCCTTGAAATTTACCTACAAATTAATACCCTGCAAACCCAGTGCAACCATCTCGTGCTCATTTCTAAGTGAATCAAAGTTATCAGCTCATGTTAAGGTACTACCTTGTTTTAAGTGATTACTTTAGTAGTTTCACCTGATTAAATGGACATGATCTGCAAGGGCGATACAAAACGGATGATTTAAACATGGTAATTACACACTGGCCAGAATCTCTACAGAGTGATGTGTTTACATCATTCCTGTTATAGAATATTTACGGTTGGATTTATTTCAAATGGTTTTGTGAATACATGCGATCCGCTTAGCATTTGAATTAAAACTCGCCGTGTAAAGTAATAACGTGGCCATATTTAAAACGATTCTAAATCATGTCTCNAAAAAAAAAAAAAAAAAAAAAAAAAAAAAACAACGAGGGAAGGTATTTAGCCCAAATTTTGATTCTGAAAGGTTACAGGTCGGATAGTGCAACAGGGTGCAGATGTGGCGTTTTCCCGGGAAAGATGGACTCATAAATTATTTAATAACTTGGCACTATAGGAGTATATATTTATTTCAGACACAACTCTTGACATTTAAACGAAAATCGCAAAATGTCAAACCCAAGAAACTGTTCGCATGATAACAGTGCCACATCCAGTTTGCTCGGTCGAAAATACACCGTTGCTAAGCTATAGTTCTGTAGAGTCAAGAAACCCGATGGAACACAACAATGCATTCGTTACTCGTGAAGGCTGTGCACGGCTTATTGAGCAACTTTGGAAATCAACATTTCGAATACGTCACGGGCCTTGCGTGCATGCATTTAGAGCAGCACGCTGACTGGCATGCACCCCGTAAAGTTGGTAACGACGGAGGGAAAGTAGTTCCACGTTTTGACGTTCAAGTTAAAATATTAAAATAAATATTTATCAATACTGAAATTATTTATTTCGCTTTCTGTATTTCTATGCTTATAAGTACGAGAATTAGCAAATCTGCTAAATGTTTATTTTTATTTAAAAAAATTTACAGTTTAACTTGGCCTGCGCATGAATGATGTGATCAGGCCCATGTCAATGTTGCGTATGGCGGAAGAATACACTACGTGTATACAAGTAGAACAGAAAGCAGGGAGTTTACCACGAACAGCCTAACCATGCTGCATATTACATTACAACTGCGAAAAGAGATCAGATATCTGAAAATTATTTTTGTGTGGGTTAGTCACGAAACATCTTTCCTATGGTATGCATATACTAAGAGTGACAAGTACTAGGCATTTTATGAAGAAAAAATCGTTTGTTGGTTTCGAGCAACAGCACGTGTTGTGCCGTTTTAAAATACGTCACGACTATTTCGACTATTATCGTCATACAGCCAAGTTACAACGGGACTTATCCAAAAATAATGTGTTTTTTGAATCAATATTTTTTTTTAATCAAGCTCATGTGACATGGACAGTTTTGTTTCGTATTACTAATTTTGGTTTCAAACTATAATCGTAAATAACTTATTAGTTTTTAAGTGTTGATATCACATCTCAATATAAGATTTGCATTAAGTTTAAGGTTAACACTTCTTAATTTAATACAAATTAGCATAATTAGTTGTTAGGGATGCATCCCATGGTCCTCATAATACTTATAAGGCACATTAATTGGAATAATTTATATTTAGAAAATTGCGTCATTTTTTGTCATGAAAGACAATTTCAAATATTATAATTTTTTGATTTAATGTTATAAATATTAATAATTGAACCATACTGTTATAAAAAAAATATTAACGGTCAATTTTCATTTTTGAGGACTGATCTTTTATGTTAAATTGCGTTCTCTCTTTTATGGTTATTTAAACTGTCAATGATTTATTTTGAAAGAAAATAATTATTTATTCTGATGACAGTCGTTCGNTTTTTTGTCATGAAAGACAATTTCAAATATTATAATTTTTTGATTTAATGTTATAAATATTAATAATTGAACCATAATGTTATAAAAAAAATATTAACGGTCAATTTTCATTTTTGAGGACTGATCTTTTATGTTAAATTGCGTTCTCTCTTTTATGGTTATTTAAACTGTCAATGATTTATTTTGAAAGAAAATAATTATTTATTCTGATGACAGTCGTTCGTTTACCTCTTTATTTTTGGGAGAAAATAAAATAAATTTGCAATATAAAGAATTTTTAGTAACACACAACCACAAGTTTTCCTCTGGGCCTATATGTTGTATAATCATACAAGTAAGACTTGCACTTATATATTTTTTTTATTCTCTCTGTTTTGTGCCATGTACGGTCACCCAGCATGATTATTTATTACCGCTTCCTATTGTGTATATCGCTTCCTTTTATATTTGTTTGTGCCGGGTCCGTTTGGTTATTTGCTTATTCTTTACTAGCGAACCGGCCCGGCTTCGCCCGGTAACAATTTAGTTTTTACAGCGATACTTGAAAGACAAAAATGATTACTGTGGATCATCCTTAAAAGATAAACATATGCTATCGTGGACGTTTCTGTAGACCTTTTTGAGAGCTACAATTCTGTAGCACATTAATTTGATGTATCTCTTATGGTTTAGTCCGCGCAAGCCATGTAAGCGCCCTAAAAGCGGTTTTTCACCACTTGATTACAAATGGTTCGACATTTCTCTACTATCCTTACCTTAAATATAAATGAATTATACATCGAAACCTTCCTCAAGAAATTCTCTAAATGATGTTGAAAACCGCATCTAAATCCGTCAGGTAGTTTAGAAGAACTGAGCGAATACACATACAGACGCGGATAAACGACTTTGTTTTGTACTATTTAGAGATCATGCCACTTTGTATGCTATTTTTTGTGGCATTTTGTTTGCGCCAATGACTCGTGACACTTCTGTGTCTGTTGGAAGTAAGTATAATGTTTTATTAATTTCTTATCTTTAAGGCGTACATGGGGACAGTGTCCACAGTGACGTTCTACACAACTTGCAAGCAGCTGTTATTCAGGGTGGTGCAAGTAGCATACTTCTGTCAAGATGCCACCAACAAAAACATTGTCGACTTATGTAGAAAAAATGTCAGCAATGATATTATTTTTTCAAATATTTCTTTAAAGTCGAAACTTAAGTCAGGTTCCTGCAGTATAATTTCATGAAGTCTGTTGTAGTATGTCACTGTTCATAGATGGCATCCATAGCAAAGAATTAATTTAATTATTAAATTGTTTTAAATTAAACATTAAATTGAATTATTTTGTTTTCTATTTTAAAACCTCTATAGTTTAGCGCTACCTTTCGGTTTATTTCCAAACTACATCTGTTTGATGACGTTTAGAGTAAAATTAACTTTTAAATTCACAAAACATCGTTATAAGCACGTACATCAACCATCGCAGAGAGTTACATCAACGTACGTTGATAATCCGTGGAATTATTGGTGCGAAGCATGTGAAACGGCGGATCTCTGGGGAGCACAGGCGAAGTCTGCTCTTTCTACGAGGAGAAATGTCAGCCGTGAACTGAACTTTTCGGCGTGGTTTCGTGCGTGAAACGAGGACTGTTTATGATTGGCTGTTCTAACTTCCCACTCTGTTTGTTCGGGCGTGCACGTGAACTGGCGGCTTATGCTGCTTTTACAACACGCAAAACGTACTTCGTGCGAGGCCTTGCATGAGATTTCTCGTGATGTCAGGATAACTCCACGATACATTAGTCCACAGATCAAACATTAAGCGAAAACCCACTTTGCGCGAGAAAAGTTGATTACCTGCGAATATCTTTACTTGCAAAAATTTCAATAATTAAATCTCATAAACATGTGCAGTTTTAAAGTAGTAACTTTTAAATAGAACACTATATTTATCGTATCGTGTCCAACATTCTCACAACGGTTTCTTTATTGCACTCCATTTCCAAAACAAAACTTCCAATAGTTCGACACAAAGAATTTTTTTCGCCAGATTCCTCTTCGCACAGCTACGTGTGTAAGTCAAAAAGTAAGTTTCCTTATTTTTTGTAAGTGAACAGGTAAAGAAAGATAGATCAAGATACAAAACACCTTTTTAATTTCGGCGCCGTTCCTTAATTTTCCTACATAATCTTCAAACTTGTTAAAGCATTTATCATTGCGTAAAATGAGCTTTTACATTCTCTGGCGATAGAAAGTGGCATTCTGCTCGTCAAGCCATTTCACCACTTCGTGTTTCCTTCTTCGTCGCTAGAAAATTGTCTGCCCCATTGATGCCATACAGGACTGTACGGTGGTTGGATAAAAAAATTGCCAATGCCAGGTGTGTAGTAAGGCTGTTGCGGTGCGAACAACTTGAGGTCTGGCATTATCGTGTATAGTTCAGTCACAGTTTCTTCACATGTTTTGAAACAAACATTTGAAAAATCACCTTAGGAGTAACATGCCAACCTGTTTTTAAAATAACTTGTATAGCACAAATATATAACGCTGTGATTTAACTTTAAAGTATTATATTTTTTAATAAATTAAACTTTAAATTAGTATCTTCAATATCTTGTAATATGTATTTCGTATTAAATAAGAATTAAAAATAGTGAGAGCAGTGATGTGTTGGCAACGGCTAGTAAGAAATAGTTCACAGTAAAAATATTGTTTTAACCAATTGTTAGGTATTACTATTTGTAAATTAAACGTTGTCCATTGAAATATTTAAATTTTTAGGTAGCACTGATTGGATACATATTTAATTGTTACAATTAAAACAAGAAGTTACTGATAACTAATGAGCCTATTTTCCTCTACATGGGTGTAAATAAATTTTAGGAAAGTTCTTGAAAACTTAGATAGTAGGTAGGCACTGACGTCTCATTAACAGCAATATCATTAGAAATGAAACGTGAAACAGTACAAAGACAATTAAAATACACGAGTAACTTGCCCGGAAATCTAATTTTAAAAAAATCGTAAAATTAAGCTATCTTGCAATCAACTGCATCACGGAGGTAGGATTCAGAGCATCATCTTCGATGTAATCAGTCTAATGTTTTGAATGAGAGGGCTCACTTAACTGAAATATAAGTGTTTGAGCCACTAAAAAACCTAATTTTACATTGCCTACCATAGCTCTACTAGTGTGAAAAATTTGATTGAAATCTGTTGATTGGTCTCCGAGATATGGCTTAAAAACTTTATTTTCTTAAATGGGGCTATCTTACGAAATTGCTTAAAAAGAGGCGCTGTACACGATGTTTGTAATAGATAGTGTCAGCATGAAAAGTTTGATTGAAATTGTTAAATTGTTAAATAGATATGCCAAACACATCAAGATATTTATATGGCCGCCATTATTTAAATAATTGTCTGACCCCATTTAAATTATGTAACTTTACATGGGCTTCTTTAGGTGTGCAAAATTTTGTGGAAATGAGTCAAATTATTCCGCAAATATGACAAAATGTTCCGCTTACTCATCTGACACTATTTTGTAAAAAAATATGGCAAAAGAGGATCTCTGTATGCATATCGGTTGATTGGTCTTCGAAATATGGCATAAAACCTCCATTGATCATGTGACGATATTCATAAATGGAGGGGGAAAAGTTTATATATTAGCACATTCGGTCTTTGTCATAGATAAAATAAAAAAAGTTAAATTTATATCCGTTACATATTTTCGTAGAAATAGCACACCAAGCTAAAATGTTTGTATACAAGCTAAAATGTTTGTATACGCGCCATTCAGAAAATAATAGACTTACATACATTAAACATATAAATTAATATAGCCTGCCACAAAACAACTTCTTCACCAAATTTGAAAAAAATCGGTGTATTGTTTCCCGAGATACGGCATAAAAACTTTATTATTTCACGTATGGCTATCTTACAAAATGGCGTAGAAATGAGGCTTTGCATAAGCAATTTTGATGGATACAACTGATACTGTCAGCATACAAATTTAAGTTGAAATTTGTTTTGCAGTTACGTAGATAAAAAATTCGGAGCTAAAATGTTTACATGGCCTCCATTTTGAAAATATGTTTGTCCGACCCACTCAAAATTTATTAGTTTACATAGACTACCATAGTGATAATTGTTTGCCAAATTTGGTAGAAATAAGCTGATTTTTCGGAGATCACATAATTTCAATTTGTCAAGTGATACTATTTTACAGAAAGGTGGACAATCGAGATTTTTGTGTGTACATATAACATTGTTGTAATATACAAAGCAATAGTAGAAAGTTACTTTGAAATAACTACATGGTTTCGACAACATAACATACAAAAATAAAATAGCTATATGTCTGCCATTCTGAAAATAAGTGTCTCACATACCTAAAACATATTAGTTTACATAACCTACAGCAGTACTACTTGTTTGCCATATTTGATGGGAATCGGGAAATTGTTTCCTGAGATATGACAAAAACTTTATTTACTCGTAAAATACTATCTTAAAAAATGGAGGACAAAAGAGGCACCATGTAGAAATATTTGAAGTTTGTTATATATACTCCCAGCATACAAAGTTAAGTTGGAATTGCTTAAACGTTTTCGATGATACAGCATACTATTCTAAATTATCTATATGGTTGCCATTTTGAAAATAAGTATGTGTACTTGAAAAATATTTGTACATATCAACTGCGGCAGTACTAAATGACTGCCAAATTAGGTAGGAATCTGGCAATTGTTTCCCAAGAAATTACACAATAATTTAATTAATTCACGTAGTGCTCTCTTACAAAATGGCGGACATACGTTTGATATATTTGATGTTTGTAATAGGTACTGTCAGCATACAAATTTCGCTTGAAATTGGTCAAATGGTATGGTAGTTACACCAAATAAACCTTAAATATTGTTATAGCCACGATTTTGAAAATAACCGCGTTGTAAATTTTAATTACTCATGTTTCCCATGCTTATTATAGTATCTGGCGTGCTAAATTTGGCGAAAATAGGTTAAGTAATTTTCGAGATATAACAAAAAAGCTTTATTTTTTTATGTGGCGCTATCTTTCAAAATTGCTGACTATTAGCAATATTCGTCTCTAAATTTAGTGCTTACAACTTACGCTGTCAGCATACAAAATTTATTTATAATCGGTTGAATGGTTTCTGAGATGACATGTTCTAAATTTTAAAATGGCCACCGTTTTGAAAGTAAGTGTTCAGCGTGGTCGAAAACTATAAAAACTATAAAAGTCAGGTGTCCTTACTTAGTACTATATGTGTGCCAAGTTTGCTAAATTTCGGTTTACGCGTTTAAAAACATGACCAGACACACACACGTACACACTCACACACACATCCAAACATATAGGAAAGTGATTTCATAAGCCTTTCTTTCCTTCGGAAAGTAGGCTAAAAATACCAGCGCAAATTAAGGTGCGTAGGCCCAAGGACATGGTGTTTTTCTTTTCGCCCGAGGAAGAAACTTGAATAGACTGCCCTCTCTCCCTCCCTCGCCATCCCCCAGAGGTGTGTTGTGGTTGGCTGACAGGTTCTCCCACCCCTTTTAAGGTGTGTTGTGATTGGCCATTGCTTGTGGGTTACCCTTTCGGTGGACAAAGCGCCCAAGTGACATTTGCGGGACGTTGAAATTTTTCGAGGAAGTCTGGAGGCCGAGAGGCTAGGAGCGGGGTAAGGGCGGTGTAGCGTTGGACCAGGAGGGTTGAGGAATCTGTCAGTTCTTGGTTCGAGACCCGTGGAGGGTAAATAGGTGTAATTAGATGTAATTGCACAATGAATAATTGCGTAATGAGAAATTGCGTAATGAGAAATTGCATAATAAACAATTGCTAGTACAGAGATTCATAGCATGTACCGAGAGTAAGTACATGTACCGAGACTAATTACAGGTACCAAGAGAGTAGTTACACATTAAATACACATGTTCACCCATCTGTTGCCGAAACAAAACTGTGCGGCTAGAGCTGTTAACGGACGTGGAAAAGTATTTATTTGTAGAGCGCGGGGTCAGGGGTGGTATTACCCAGGTATCCAAAAGGCACACACAAGCTAATAATATTTACATAGGTGAAAAGTGCGACCCCAGAGTAGCAGATAAATATATTTGTTACTTCGACTTAAAGGATCGTACAGCCACACGATGAAGTGCAAGTTACCTATTGGTAGTTTCGAGTGGGTTCAGGCAGACAAATTTTCAATGCGGGATTTTGCCAACATAGATAATGCCGGGGGTACCAGTTTTTTTTTCACGGAAGTTGATCTGTGTTTTCCTGTTGAATACCATGATGTCCTAACGGATCTGCCATTTGCTCCAGTCCATGTCGTACCTCCGAACGGCAAGATTGAGAAATTACTTTTGACATTCGCGCCGCGGAAAAATTACGTTGTACATGGGGAAACACTTAAGCACTATTTGATGTATGGAGCCAAACTCGATGCTGTTCACCACGATCTGCGCTTTGTGCAAAAGGCGTAGATGGCTCCGTACATTACTATCAATACTGAAAAACTTGCCCAGGCTGCGAACGCATTCGAGAAATAGTTTTTTTAATTGATGAATAATTCCGTATATGGAAAGACGTTGCAAAGCGTCAGCCGGGAACGGGACATCAGAGTCGTATCGAGGTATGATACGATGTATGGGGCCGCAGAATTGATTGGGCGTCCGACATTCAAGGCAAAGCAGATACTCGATGAGAATTTAGTATTGATTGAAGTGGACAAGGTATTTGTACATTTAACAGGCCTTCGTATACCGGCGTTACTATTCTCGATTTGTCAAAACTGTTTTTATATGACTTTCATTACAATTACGTGCATAAAAAATATCCTCAGCCAGCCTTGCACCTGCTATATTGCGATACCGACAAGCTGATATATCAAGTAGACTGTCACGAAATATACGACGCTATTTCCTCTGATTTGGCTACACGGTTTGACACTTACAATTATGCGTCAAATAATTCGCGAAAGTTCCCCTTAGGGAACAAAGGCATTACAGCTTTGAGTAAAGATATACCTAGAGTGAACTTCCCCAGGTTGAAGTTTCTGACCACTCCAGCAGGTAAGAATCTGTAGTTCTTGGTATGAACACCACGTAGCGCTAGTCCATTTTCGTGGTGGCTGCGTTGGCACTGTGATATCTACCCTCTCTCTCACTCATACTCCATCTCTGTTGCTCCCAGACCAAACCCCACAACAGTAGAACGTGTTCTGAATTTCTGCTATGACCACGAAGCTGGGACAGACAAAATGGCGGACACACGAGTAATTACCTCAAGCCGTATATGTCCGTTTACGAAAATATTACATGTTCTGTAAAACGTATGTATGTACAAAATGAAACTTAATGTACGTGCAAGTAACGGGAAACGCTGCAAATTTCTAACACGGTCATAATAAAAAATAAACGTACCTTTATAAATACGCGATAAATGTGGTGTTAGGTATTATATATACATGATCACACGGACATTCTGTAGGCTATATGTGTAGCTCAGTGGGTTAGTACTCGGGTCTACGACATATTGTGTTAGGCTTAAGAGTTCAAGTCTCCATCGTCCAACAAAAATTTTTATGTGATACATTACTGCTGTTAATAAATTATTTTATTGTTACAAAAAGTTTATTTCAAGAATTACTTTGCCTAATTGCAATAATACGTAAGTAACAGCACAGTGCAATCTACTAGCTGTGGTTGTTTGCTAATCAAATCGATTGGTTTCAAAAGTAGATAACTTGAGCTGCGTAGCATGAGTAATGTTAACAGGCACACATAAAAGCCTTCAGTTTAATATTATGATAGGAGTGTTAAATTACGGAAAGCATAAGATTGATTATTATGATCATTAAAGTTTCATATGAAAAAAAGTGGCATTAAAATATTCAAAAATAAAATTTGAAAACAAAATTACAACTTTTATTTTATTTTAATATAAGAAATGTGGGATCCCCCTTGAACATGAAGGTTTATAGCATTTTGTGGTTCCATATCCGTTTTTGTAGGTCGACGTGAGTATAGCCACACCTGTTGACATCTTTGTGGAGTACTGAACAAGACACACAGCGAAAGCTACAAGCAACAGCCAATAAATGTTTAGTTCTTTACGGACACACATAAATATTTAGCGTATGTTTTGTTGAAAGCGATAATTTCGCCATTTAATTTCGCCGAGGGTTGAAAGTGTTAAAAAAGGAGGGAGTGTATCTACGCTTTCAAGGTCAATAACCGAGGGCGCGATACGGGCGACACTAACACGCACCCCTAGCGCATCATCGCTCCTACGCGCAAGGGGTGCAGTGTTTTCGAACAGTGGGACTTGACTACACGCGATGAAAACCCGCAGATTAAACTGCACCCGTACAATCATGTATTTCTCTCACTGCTTAAGAAAACTGCATAGGCAAGCATTAAAAATGCGATATTTAAATAGTTTCACTAATTTTTTTCTTTATGAATACAATGAATGTGATAAAAGTAAAAATGCGATATTTAAATATTTTCACTGATTTTTTCTTTATGAAGTGAATATAATAAAGGTAAAAAAAAAAATAGGAGCATAGATAATTCTTTTCTACCTTTTCTGGCAGAAAATTGCATTTCCAGAACACTTATTTGCCAAGATACGTGTATAAGTGCAAATAACGATTTTACAGAAAATGTTTCAGTACATACTCTTCTTAAGGCTCCCGCCTCTACCTGATGTTTGAACTGCGTTGCAGTGTTTTTTAAATAAGTACAAGTTTTCCCACGCGTCATACACATACAGAGCTATACTCAAGATCCCTGCATTGAACCTTCCTGCAGACTTTTCACCAATAAAATAATATGGTCACCGCTGAAAGTCCCATAGGTGCACGCAGCGCGACGAGAACACTGCGCGCCAGTTGAGAGCCTTGCGCTTAGCGGCGATGGCGTACTTGATGCGCGTGGCAGTGTCGCCCTTATCGCTCCCGCGCTTCTCTGCCTCAAACGCGGGAAAAACCTCCAGGTTGACATGGGCCTTAACGGTAAACAAAGAAGAGGAGAGGAGTCATTAAAATTGGCAAGATTTTTTGATGCGCTAGTATTCTTCCAGAAATGTCACGTAGAATAATTTTTGTTCGAAACGGCTATCTTTAAAATTGATGCACTGTGAAGGAATTTATCAAACAATTATTCGCAATTTATAAAATCTTCCGCTGCTACAGGTTTGGTATACAGCGCTCTTAAAGGCTGATCACGTTAAAGTGAGCACTTTTGAAAGCCCTACTTCGGATCTAATTTAGTTTCCTGGACTGTGTATCCTTCCACCATTTGTAAAATTAATATTGTCGTAAAGTTCATCACTTTATTCTCGAGTTAGTCAGGTGTAGCTGCGAAATCGTCAGGATTGCAACAGTCAGAAACTAAATCAAATAAATTCACTTTCCAGTGTGCTCGTTGGAATGCGCGCATTGAAGGGCAGCCATTTTTTTTTTTTTCAAATGTTGATATTTTAAGTGCTCACGTTATCGTGAACAGCCCATCAACAGTAAAACAACAAAAGGGAGAGAAGGCGGGGAGGTTGGACCATAGACTAGAAATGTGGTAGACCGGTCTCGCTGGCTGCGCACAACCAATCTCCGTGTCCCAACACTGAACTGATTTTCCGCGTATACGGCTAGCCAAAACGGCATGGATTGGAATTGAGGTTATAATACTGTTTAGTAAACAAATGTTGTGAGATTTTTTTTTTTTAATATCTAACCAATCTGTAATGCAGTTTGATTAAATTCAAACTGGTGAAAGTATTTTATTGATATCAAAGAGCTTGTCTTTTGAAGCTGAGATGTAAACAATCACACTCACCGCTGTCGACCATGTGACTGACAGTTGTGTAGTGGTGTTAGCGGTTTCCGAGTTATGTGTGTTATTTAGGGTTATTCCGATAGTGAATTACGAAGCCGAATTACCGACTGCAAGAGGTTATAGGTAATCCTCTTCTGAACCGTTTGATACTGACCTCGACCTGTTTTTTTTTAAAACAGCTTTTCGGGCCTACAAACTTTTTCCGCTGGGG
>NQII01001603.1:386327-431268 GCA_002778355.1 Clitarchus hookeri
GGCGTCGACCGCCCGCTCCGCCAGGACGGCGAGCGACGCGTCGAGGTGGCCCTCCGCCTGCCGCATGTCGTCCTCGTCGGGCATCGCCGCCAGCACCCCTTCCTCGGCGTCCTGCCGGAACCAGTAGAGCGTGCTCTTGTCCTTGAACGGCTGCTCGCCCGTCACTGCCGGCAGTCAACACCCGCGCGTCACACACTTCTCCCGCGTGCGTGCGTACATACAGTGGGGCTTCTCAGCCGTCGCACTTTTCTATCTTTACCTGTAGTCTATTCGCGGTTTCTTCACACTTTTTTGAATCGAACCTTTGCCGTGTTTAGTTATTTCCTAAATATCTTATTTATCACAAGCGTATTATACCTCCGTTAACATAAAACTACCTTATTTTTCATTAAACGGACATTTTACCTATATTTTATTTATAAATTATAATATTTCTTAAAATAATAAATATTCATAATAACAGTGAGAAAACACGTGTGTTGGTAGCGAAATACTTCAAATGAGTGCGCACGAATTCGGTGCGTTGTCCTTTGGTGTAATTTTCTAGACTTGGTTAAGCTTAGTTTGCGTGAGGCGGAGGAATATCCTGGAAGTAGAACTTCAGCAGGACTTCAGAAAAGTGTGAAGTAACCGTGAATGGATTCACAGCGCTCTCGCCCGACAGGCTTTTCCGCGCTACGAGCGCCCGATCGGAGGGGAGAGAGAGGGGTCACGCCCTCTCATCGCAGGTGTCCCAGCTTAGCACCGGAGTTGACCAGATCCAAAAGACCCAACCTGATTCACAAGTACGGCAAGAGAACACCCTACCACAAGTACTGAGACCCAAGCACACAGCATAAAGAGTGTGGTCTGGAGTAGTGTGTAAATGCCGAAGCTGGCGCAATGTATTTTTAATTGGAGTGTGCGGCTTGAGTGGCTTTGAGGAGGGTAGGGGAGGGGCTGTCTTCGTCTCGACTCGGGATTACTGGCCTACCCGAAGGAGCTAAGCGGTATGTCCAATAACCTTCAAGCATATATGTATGTTTATGGTAGCCATATTAGTTTTAATAGGCATTGGGTATGCCAAATCGAATATCTTTATTTATTAAAAATATTTTTTTTTGTCTGGCAGAGAATCTACGAAAAAAAATGTACATGATGTAAATTTTTTGCTACCTGTAATTATAGGATTTATTAAGTAATTTTTTCTTTAAAAAAATTTAATGTAACTAACAGGTAAATTTTTCTAACAAATTAGGAATTAAGCTATTTTTAAAATTTGTATGTGCATCGACTTTTGCGAAACCATGCAGGACTATTTCTCCACCCTCTCTATTTCTTCCAGCCTCTCCATTCATGCCAGTTTACTATCAATCTATATATTTTACTCTAACCATTTTAATTCATTGAGTAGGTTTTTTCTATAAGTAATGATTGCCTAACTAACTTAAAACCGACCACCTCCCTTCCACGAGTCGCGCTGTAAGCATAGTATGGTTCCCGAAGATCCATCTGCTAAGACATGCATGCCCAACATTAAAACCTAAAAGGACAGCACAAGCAAATTTTAAAAAATACATAATAATCTTAATAGAAAACTTTTTTTTTTTCATGTTTCAAATTTGCACATTAGCACCTGAAAAATAACGTCCATGATTATATACCATAGGCAGCAAAATGCCACCAACAAACATTGCCCCATAAAAGCAATACAGTCGATTATTTTTTTAATTTAGAGGGAAGATAAAACGACGTATTCAAATGCTTTGGGATTGGCACTTTAGTGTATATGCACACTGAGAAAGTACACCAATTATAATATACTTGCATGCTAGCTTTCTATATGTTTGTTTAGGTACATGCGAGATGCGCGGTACTTTATTTTTTCCCCTATACAAGCAAAGGTTAAAAATATATGTAGATATTTTAGTGTTTGTAGTGTTTTATGAAGATGGAAAATATATAATTTATTTTAAGGACGCTACTGTGTAACCGTTGTAACTGATGTATTTTCCAAAACTTATTATTTCAACTGTGAGTCTTTCTCTCTCTTTATCTGGGCACAAGCAGCAGTAGGAAACTAGCATCGAGGGCATCGAAGACCAGCTCCTCGACTATGTGATTTCTGGCCAGCATAACATGACCATGCGAACAAGCATGCATGCACACACACACACCTTTCAGTTATAATATTTGCCCGACTGCTACAGTTTCCATCATTTCTAGTTTTGGTGCGACGATGAAAAAAAAATTATGACTACTTCAAATGGCATCTCAGGTTCTACGGATATGTAAGGCGATTAGAGTTGCCCAGATTCGTAGTTCATCTGATATCAGAACGTCTTCCGTTTCCTGGCCTTCGTGGCTATCATTATGGTTAGTTATTTCAATCTAAACTGCTCGCTCATGTGTGGCTGTTAGTCATGCGACACCTCGGATGCAGCAGGTTTATAAGGTGGGCAGAGTCGCCCAACGTCACAGTTCTTCGTATGATGCGGCAGGTGACAGATCGTAGTCTCTCTCCTAATCTTCTTAGCGATAATTTTGGTAAGTTATATTGCGTTCGGCTCATCCATAACAGTATGCATGGTATAGTTGGTCGTGCTCGTAATTACGCATACGTATCTTCGCACCAAAGTAAAAAATCTTATAAAATTTAAAATACCTGCCCGAGCCAGGGAACCATTGTGGCATATATTCCGTGATATATGACATGCAATGCTCGTAGATTTAAATCAAACTTACTGCAACACCTATTCAATTTTGTTAGTAAAGGACCATTTATTTAGCTTCCTATGCCATCTGTGTGAAGTTAATTTATTGCTCTGTTCCAAAAATATTTTCCCATATTAATTTTTTTTTATATTCCCCCTAGAGATCAAGATGAAGCATACATTTAATGGTGTGCCTGTGACCGGCGTCCCGAAGTCGTCTTCGACTGTACGATGGCTGGCTCCAGCTGGAATGCCTAGGTCTTCGACGATGCCATTCTCTCCACCGTCGATTGGATCTGCAAATGCGATACATCGACACCCCTGTTGCTTCTGCAATAAAACCTTCGTGTTAAACCACCATGCTCAAAGGCGCAAGAAGTATGGCTGCACGAAGAATGCAGATCGAATGACACACAAGTGTGGAAATTGCCACATGGCATTTCCTAGATGCGATAATCTGCGGACACACGTGAAAACCTGTACGCTTACAGGTCCTTCGCCTACCAAAATGCATTGTGTACAGTCTCCATAGTCATTTAAACTAATATCTCGAAAAAATACTTCATAGTCATGTGAATATCAGCCACACCCAAGAATCATGGAAAGGTCTGGGAAGACTAATGCTAATGGTTTCATGGAAGCCGAAACCGCTTTCCTTGGCAATTTAAAGACGTATATCGTACATAACATGAGCATTTCATCAAAAGATGTTGGTATATTTTTGGCTTTCACGAAGAAAAACATTGTCAGACAACTCACCAAGGAAGTATGAGGGCAAGGCCCAATAAAAGTTAGTGCGTGGCTTGAGTGTGATTATGCGAAACCGAAAATTCCAAACGAACATACAGACAAAAGAGTATCCAAGACTGCTAATGTACCTGTGTATGAGACTGGTGAAATAAACAAAGTCGTGAAGTCCTGTATAGGGAAAATACGCAAAGAGGAAGAAACGTACAAAGAGCACGGTTCGGGATGGGCGTTGACAAAAGTTAACCACCTACAGCTCCGAATCAACAAGCTGGATCCCCTCCGTGCCTCGTCTTACATAGAGATGACTGTAGCTATCAAACATTAATCTGCAAAACACCAGCGACCACGTGTGTTTTAAGAGGTCGATTTTCGCACATCATATTGAAGGTACAGATCCTCAACGAGTCGACCACAGCTACAAAGCCATCGAATCGAAATTTGATTTATCCGGACTTGAATTCCCGACACTGCTGCGTCAAATAAAAGTCTTCGAGAAGGTCAACCCTACTGTATCGGTCAATGTTTGCTCGCTCACCGACGAGAATTTCGTACCCGTACGAATTGTGAAAGAAGAAAAAGAAAATCATTTTGACCTACTACTGCTGACAACCGAAGATGGGAACCCCCACTATACCTACATCAAGAATTTTGAGCGTTTGGTGAGCTCACAATTGACAGCCCACAGCCACAAGATCCATATATGTAAGCGGTGCGTTACATTTTACCATGACCCGCCACGAAATTCCGGGCTGACAGAGCAGCAGTGTTTAGAACAACACATTAAATACTGCAAGAAAAATGCCCCACTGTGTGCTTAATTGCAACAGCCAGGGCAAGATAGACAGCCGCCAGTTTTTAAATTTAAAAATTTTAATTTTGGAGATAAATTGCTAATCGCTGTTTATGCTGATTTCTAGGCCTTGCTCAAACCAGTTTCCACCAGCCAGCCAGACCCCAGTCGCTCGAACGCATATGCATACCAAAAGCACGAGGCCTACAGCTATTGTATATACGTGCAAGTTGATAACAATGTAATTCCTGAATCGTTCACCTCGTCACTGCCTAAAGTACCGGTACTGTATAGGGGGCTGGACGCGGAGAAGCACTTCGTGGAGCAATAGTGGATATTGGCAATGCGCTCAAAGATATTCACGCCACTTCAAAGAAAATACTACCACTCACACCATCTTAAAAGGCAAGCTACTCCAGGGCGACGAGATGCTGCTACTGCGAATTTACGTTCACAGCGGACAATTATAAAGTATGTGACCATGACCACTTCACAGGGTGGTACATCGGGCTTGCATGCACAAGCTGCAATCAACTGTGCCGAAAACCGAAGAAACTCGTAGTTTTCTTCCATAACCTGAGCTACGACGAGAATTTCATCATCAGGCAGCTGGGATACGATACAAAATACATCTTCATTATTATTCCGCACACGAGCGAGAAACTGATTACGTTTTCGAAGCTGTTGGGAGCAGATTTTCGGTGCAGTTTGTCGATGCATTCAGGTTCCTGGCCTGCAGTCAAGCATCTCTGGCAGAGTACCTGCCGCCTTCAAAATTTAACAACTCGAATACGTTCTTTGGGCCTAAAAAACTGTCACTTGTCACACACAAACACGTGTTTCCATACGATTACATCGTCAGCTGGGAGAAGTTGGAAGAGCCGTAGCTGCCTATGAAAGAAGCATTCCACAGCCGGATGACCGACACCGACATCACTGGCGAAGATTACGCCCATGTCCAGATGGTATGGGAAACGTTCAACTGTGTGAACCTGGAGAAGTATTCAGACTTGTACCTGAAAACAGATGCGCTCATCCTGGCCGATGTCTTTGAAAATTTCAGGGACTTGTGCATTTCCACGTACAAGCTCGACTGTGCTCACTAAGACAGCGTCCCAGGGTTCGCTTTTGATGCCATGCTTCGGATGACATGGGGTAAATCTGGAGTTACTCACCGATTACGACATGCACATTGTTACTGAAGAAGGTATCCGCGGTGGTGTTACACAGTGCATCAAACGACATGTGGCAAACAACATCTATGCACCAGAAACATACGATCCAAGCAAGTCTTCCATCTTCCTGCAGTACCTAGACGTCAACAACCTGTACGGATGGGCCATGTCGCTGCCGCTCCCGGTACGCAAATTCAGGTGGGTCAGCAGAGACATTGATGTAATGGATGTGCCCGACGATGGTAACACCGGATACATCCCAGTGGTAAATGTCGTTTATCCCGCAGCCCTGCATGAAGACCACAAAGACATGCCATTCCTACCTGTCAAACAGCGTCCTCTGGGATCCAAGAATCCACAACTTACGAATATACTAGAAGACATATCGTTCCATAGCTCAACCTGAAACAGGGGCTATGTCACGGATCGAGACTCGTAAAAATTCATTGTGTACTAGAATTCGAACAAGAAGCATGGCTGGAGCCTTATACCGAGCTCAATACTGCGAAGCGACAGGCGGCCACCAACGACTTAGAGAAGGAATTCTTTAAATTAACTAATAATGCAAGGTTCAGGAAATTGATGGAGAACAAAAGAAAACGACAAAAATGGAGCTGCTCTGCAGCGAAAACGACTTAAAAACTGATAACCAAGGCTACTTTACTGGACCGATCGATTTACGATCAATCTCTTTCCCTGATTCGACTACAGCACGAAGCCATACTTTTCGACAAACCCACATATGCAGGGTTAGCGGTGCTCGACTTGTCAAAAATGCTTATGTACAGGTTCCATTACGATGTCATCCTCGTGCAATATTTTTATGCAGTAACTGTTCTGCACAGCATTCGTGCGGTGAAACCATAAACGTATTTCGGAAAGACATTATAGATATATCGCATTCAAAACATTAATGTCCTTATGATCTTTAAGATGCAGTGATAATATGGACATAAATCAGTGTTGATGTCTTAAAGATCTCTGTAACGATTACGTCCAGTCACATCCCTTGATCAGTAAATAATGCTATAGGCTCCTTACATCCTTTGCTGAAACACGCCCTTGCTTATGAAGGTCGGGGATTTCAAATCCATGCAACATTCGCTACCAATTTAAATAAACAGACCTTAAATTAAGCCCTCTTTCCCCCTGCATACATATTTGTAAAAAAAAAAAAATTATTCTGTGTAAAACAAGTTGCCCATCATCTCAGAGAAACTCAAAACGAGACAGCAAATCAAATGAAGGCAAACACGTCAGGCGTCATTCCAATAATTATTTTTCCGCACAGACAACAGACAGACGCAGGGTTGAACAGCCAAGGAACTACAATACATCCCAATCCCTGAGCTTCACTAAAATTGCTTTGGAATGAGTAAGTTGCTAACCACGATATTTTCGCAGTTAAAAAAAAAATCCGGCCATTACCAACACTTATCAGTACAGCTCACTCGCGAAGTAACTGGAATGTGAAGAAAAAAATATATTTCCTTGTTTTTTTTTGCAAACATCCAGCTCCTTGCTACCCTCCGTTCAGTGAACTAACCCGGGACTGGAAAAATTAGATGACGAAATAGCAGGAAAATGAAAAGTGTTCTCGGTACAGCGCTAAGAAAAACCAGGCACACCCGATCAGTTTTTTCCAGCAGATGAGATCACGAATATTGGAATTAGCTGGACAATATCAGGCAGCTTATCACCCGGAAAGAGGGCTGACAGTCAACAGGTTGTTTTACTGTGTCGAGTTCGGAGAGAAAACGCGTAAGATAAACGAAAACGAGACAAAGAGAAAGCCAGCATATTTTTTGTAAATTGAAAGGCCATGTACGCACATTGAGAAAACCCACGTTTCCTTTTCGCACAAGCAGACGTTCCTAGATAATTCACAGTTGGCATTGCCATTGTGAATTAACTTTTTTTATATAGCATGTGCATATGAACAGGTATACATTCTGAAAGCCACGATCATACATCTACAAAATAAAAATTCTGAAACTCTCTTCGTTATTCGAACTGCGAATATCACTGACTGATAATATTGACGACATAAATTACATTCTGAGAGCGCAGATAGCTCGGACGATCTTGTCTACTCTGCAAGGTATATTTCACACCCAGTCAGAGTTATTATTTATATTCTTATTATTTTTTTTAGACGAACGATGTTCCAAAGTTTGACTTAAGGTTATTTTTAATCCTTACATCGGCCCTGTTCCAATTATCACGGCAAACGATCGATTACCATTTTCGTTTACAAGCTTTTCCTTTTATTTTATAGTTTTTTATTTATACTCAAACACACAAAAATTTTTTTTTCCCCATCACTCGGAAACTGCTATCCGATATTTTCTAAGACCGAGAGAATGAATTTAAAAAAGCAACTCGATAAGTTAAATTTGTTAAAGAAAATTTATAGATTTGATGGTAAACTGGCGTGAATGGAGAGGCTGAAAGAAAGAGAGTGCCAAAGAGTGTGGGAAAGAGAGAGGGAGGAGAAAGAGTCCTGCATGGTTTCGCAAAAGTCGATTCACATACGAATTTTAAAAATTNTCTAATTAAAAAAAAAAAAAAAAAAAAAAATCCTGTCAGTTACATTAAGTTTTTTTTTAAAGAAAGAATTTACTTAATAAATCCAATAATTATAGTAGGCAAAAAATTTACACCATGTACATTTTATGCATTGGTGCTCCGCCAGATGAAAAAAAATCATTTATAAAATAGGATAATAAATACAGATGTTCGATTTGGCATACCCTATGCCTATACAAGTAATATGGCTACTATAAACATACATATATGCTTGTTTGAAGGGTTATTGNGTTCTATCCATACCCTTAGTGTCTGTAGGACACAACCGGAGCCGGTTGCCGCTCACCGCCCGGTCTTTCTTTGAGGGAGGGAATCTCTCCAGACCTTCTCCAGCATACCTCTCTACGTGCACTCGAACACTTTGTAAGATTGTAATTAATATTAAAGGCTGTTCGCGGTAAAGTGAGCTCTTTTGAAAACAGCCCTGGAAAATTGTCACTGTCCCTAACTGCTTTTTGTTTGAACTGGCACCACTGACCGACGCGCCCAGTAAAGCTGGATACGACGGAGNGTCACTGTCCCTAACTGCTTTTTGTTTGAACTGGCACCACTGACCGACGCGCCCAGTAAAGCTGGATACGACGGAGGGAAAGTAGTTCAATGTCTTAACGTTAAATTTACAAACGTTAAGTGAACATTTTTGAGTACTGAAATATTATATTATACTTTTTTTTATGCATATTTACTTTTTTTTTTTTTACATTTACAGTTGACATTAACCGACGCATGAATCGTGATCAAGCCCATGGTTAAGTTAACTGTNTTTTTTTTTTTTTACATTTACAGTTGACATTAACCGACGCATGAATCGTGATCAAGCCCATGGTTAAGTTAACTGTACATATGGTGGAAGAATACACAATGTACATGCAAGTCGATCATAAGCAGGGCTTTCGAAAGTGCGTATTTTACCGTGAACATCCTATAGTATCATAGACTAAAGATGAGGTATAGGCTGATCACGGTTATTTGAGCACCTTTTAAATCAACCATTAAAAATGTCACTGCCCCTAACTGCATGTAGTTTAACAGGCAAACTGACTGGCAAGTGTCCAGTAAATTTGGCAACAACGGAGGGAAAGTAGTACCATGTCTTAACGTTGAATTAAGAGTGTTAGATTAACATTTGTGAATAATTAAATGACATCTTTATCTTTCTGTATTTGCTAATGCATCTAACCTTAATAATTAGTATATTCGTAAAATATTTACTTTTCTGATAATTTCACAGTTCCATTTGACTGACGCATGAAAGAAAGTGATCAGGATCATGACAATGTTAATGTTATATAAGACGAAAGAATACACAATGTAGAACTTAAGCAGAGCTTTACATAGTGCTCAGTTTACCACGAAAAACCTATAGATCTGTTTCCTGTTTCCGTTTTCTACGCATGTATAACACAGACCAGCCCACTCTACCAGTACAACAAGGGACTGCGGTGGTGCAGCGGCTAGAGTATTCGCCTCACACCAGGGCGAACCGGGTTCGATTCCCGACGGGGTCATTCACGGATTTTCGTACGAAGAAATTATGCCGAACAATGCTGCTGGTCGGCGGGTTTTATCGGGGGTATCCCGTTTCCCCCACCCTTGCTTTACGGCGCTGCTCCATACTCGCCTCGCTTCACCCTCAGTTGCTCATAAGACCCCAGAACTATCGAATAAACATGAAGACGGAACAGAACTAGAAAACATTACCGATGAAAATTATTTTTTTATTTACTAGGTGTTTTGAGTGTTCCCGAATGGCGAACAGGCTTTGATAGGGGAACAACAGAAAATTGGAAATGAGAGAAGAATCAGCCNTCCCGAATGGCGAACAGGCTTTGATAGGGGAACAACAGAAAATTGGAAATGAGAGAAGAATCAGCCAGGGCGTATTTTGAGGAATCGTCCAAACATTCACCTGGAGTGAATTCAAATGAGTTAAGAGATTTGGGCGGGCCTAACATCAAGGTTTTCAGAGCCGATGAGGGTGAAGGGAGGTGAGTACGGAGCAGCGTCGGAATATAAGAACGGGGAAGCGGGAGATCCCGGAGAAACCCCGCCGACCAGTGGCATCGTCCGGCACGATTCCCATGTGCGAAAATCCGGGGGCAACCACGCCGGGAATCGAAACCCGGTTCTTCTTGGTGGGAGGCGAGTGGTCTAACCACCACACCACCGCGGCCCAGAAAGGGGAGGGTGTTCTCACCGTGCGAAAGGACTCCTTCCTCGAGCAGCGCCTGCCACATGCCTACGGCGTGGTGTCTTGAGGGCACGGCGGGGCCGCCCGCCGACAGAAGCCAGTTGACGAGGTCGGCGCCCGTCGCCGAGCGCCGGTACAGGCGTCCCGACGCCTTGCGGTCCCTCAGGACGCCGCCGCACGACAGCAGCAGCGCGTGCAGCGTCCAGCCCGCCCGCACCATCTGCGGGATCAGCGCCTACACACACACACACACACACCGNGCGCCTGCAAGCACACACACACACACACACACCGCTACCTATCGCATACGACACATGCCTATAGTGGCGACAGTTCAATTGGTACAAACACAGATATAGTAGAGTGGGGATATTTGGGCGGCTCTTAACATAGAGGTTTTTGAGAGCCGACGAGGGTTAAACGAGGTGAATGTTGTTACGAGGTGTGGTCAGGCCCTTAGCTTAGCGGCCTGCCTGATCATACCTTCACTTATTTATCCAGGACACGGGCCGTGATCACTGAAATTAGTTATTAAATCGCAAACCACAGAAACCCCCTTCACCGGCCAGTAAATTGGGACAACGCAGCCGATATAGGACAGTGTAGTACGCGGGCGGTGTCTTTTGTCGTCGGGCCATTGGAACGAGAATACCACTGAAGATGGGTGTGTCCAGCCGTCGACTTGCGCGCCCATCTTAATCAGCCTCCGGAATCATGAACAAGGTGGGGACTCTCCAATTAGGCTTTACTAAGAACGTGGCTGGTTAAATCTTCATAATTTAATATAATTTAATATTTCAGTGTATTACTATTTCAGAATATGAACCGCGGGTGGGGAGGGGGGAAGGGTTTATATTCAATCATATATATATTTAAATAATATTGTACAACCTTAATGTTAAATAAACTTCTTTTATATAGTGTTCATTAAATAACTCTTACCAATAACTTGTTACGCCCCTATATCCCCGTTAAGGATAAATATCAACAAAGTATCAACATCATAACAATGTGGGGCAGCGCCAGAATGCAAGGGCGGGAGAATGGAAATTCTCGAGAAAACCTAGCGGCATCGTCCGGCACGATTCCCACATGCAAAAATCCGGGAGTGGGTCACATTTATGACACACGCCTGTCATATGTGAAATATTTGGGAAACGACCAAACACTTCATATATGGTGTGATTTTTCAAAATTTTAATTCATAAAGAGTGGATAAAGCGCAAAAAAAGTATACATCAAATCTGCAATAAAAATCCCTCAGTAGCACCACTTAAAACTTTACGTTTTTGGGTAGACATAAAAAAAAATGTTCATATTCCTTGCCAACATAACATTGTCTTAGATAAAATACATGCATTGAAGGACCATTATTTTATGTTTCTTTGGGGCCGCGGTGGCTGAGCGGTTGGCCTAATCGCCTCTCATCAAGGAGAACCGGGTTAAATCCCCAGCCGGGTCACAGGATTTTCGCAAGTGGGAATCGTGCCGGACTATGCTGCTGATCGGCGTGTTTTCTCGGGGATCTCCCGTTTCCCCCACAATTTCATTCCGGCGCTGCTCCATACTCAACTCAATCATCCTCATCGGCTCTCAAGACCTCGCTGCTAAGAGCCACCCAAATCACTTCACTCTCTTCACTCACTTTATTTCCGTCCTTTAATGTCTAATTAGAAGTGAGCCTTAAATTAATGTAATTTACAGTAGATCACTGCATTGGAACATATTTCATTCGCAAATGAATTAGGCCTCTTCGATATTTCAGCCTAATCTGACAGTGACTAGTTTCCTGCATTTAGAATATTTTTTATTTCAGTACAACTTACTTAAAATACTAAATACTTAAAAAATCAGGGCTTGTTAAAACACACATTAAAGGTAACTTCGAAATATAAAGAGCCCACCTATTGATTTGGCCGCATCTGCAACCGTAATCTAACACAGATTACCATTTTTATTTCAATGGAAAAATAAAGACACACATTTGTTTACAGCAGATTCTGATGCAAAATGCCATAACAAGATTTAAGTTTTATTAACAAATAATAAATATTAATTACGATGGTATTCAAGTAAATAAGATACGTATGGGATTTATCGGCTCGTAAATGTTTTACCAACAATTCACATTGTATCGCCGGGATCATAATTTCGAATTTTTCTTTCGACGCCTCTGCAGTATACAGTGACTTTGGACATAAGGTTTGAACTACCCCCACTATTTTACTGATAATTTAAGTGAATAACAGTAGAAACATAAATCAGCCGATATAAATCATATCACAGTCTTTTGGGGGTGAGATATGGAGTTTCTCTTGACATTTTACATACCCCTATGTCAAACTTCCGAACAAGGTGCATCAAATAACGCAACGAAAACAAGTCTTGCTAAAATTCAGTCTCCATGTACGGAGCTCGTGGAATAACTAAACATAGACGAAATTTTAACACTGGTAAATAATGCGAGTCCAGTAAATATAAAAGTCATCGTATGAACCTTGCTGATAACTTACTATTTGTATTTTCGTGTTCTTGTTAAAGCCTGCTGATAAATTATTGCGTTCGAAACAAGAAAAGAAAGAAAGGGAGATAGGGAGATAGAGAGAGAAAGATAGAGAGAGAAAGAGAGAGAAAGAGAGAGAGAGACTCTCTACAGTGTCACATCTCTGCTGAAATGGAAAAACTGCAACGAATTAACAGTCATATATTTTCTCTGGGTGGCAGCAGCTCCACATGTCCTTATGCGAGTTTTATCTGTCAAAAAGCAAGGACGTAAAAAAAATTATATTCACACACTCGTTACCGTTAAAAGTGACAAAGGCGCCTTGAATTTAATGTCCACCGACACAAGCGGTACAATTTTCGCCAGATATTTATCAACGTTTACATTTTCATGAAGGACTTGTATATTTTGAATTAGTCGTCGGACCTGCATATGCAAGGCAAGGTTTTTTTTCACTTATATGCCACTCTATGTAAATGCTACGACATTAATGAAGCCTTGGAAGCTGTTACGTGATGATCATAACTATTATTTACTATTTTTATATCAAGCTNATAACTATTATTTACTATTTTTATATCAAGCTGAATATTTATGTCAATTTGTTTTAAATTTACTGTGAATCGATAGCTTTCGGTTACACGAGACTTAATCATATTCTGATATTTTTGGAGGACATTTATTTGCAAAGATTAATTCCTAAAATTTTAACAAATTTCACTTGCAAAATGTAGCATGCACTAAAAATAAAAATTGAAAAAATTTCAGCACTTCTAGGGATTGATGTCTAAAATAATTCATAAGCTATCGAGGGAACGGTATGCAGGTCAGCAATAACTGAACTTCCATACCTACAAAGCTTTCTATTTTAGCTAAGTTGAACAGTGTTTTTACCTTCTATGTGCGGTATTAACTCCATAAATACACCACGAGGTACATCTAAGAGATATTCTAATTAACACCTAATTTCACTTTGCAATAATAAATACATTTAATATCTATCATTACAGCGTTCACTTTGGTACATAAACGTAATGAATAAAATTTATATTAAATGCCTTTTGTATAGTAATTGCTTAGTCTAGATATGACTGCAATGCATATAGATATATACTTTATATAAACACGTTTAAGTGATTTTTTTAATACTGTTGTAGCAGAATTTGCCTTATCGTAAATGTACTGAGCCAACCCCGTGTCTCAGCAAGTCATTTTCAGAACCGTAATCTATCTGAGAAATGTTATTTATTTAGTTAGTAAAATAATTTTACCTAGCACCGATACAGCTGACATTCATGACCGCTTTATTGGCGACGTAGTGATCCACCCGTATTTTACTTTATCAAAAGTAAGGCGCAGACACTACTGCGAACAAGTCACGTATGCGAGTTGCCAGTAGCAGGTAGTCTTGGGCGAACAGTTCGGAAAAGTGTAGCCTTGGAGCATTAACTGAATAAAAGGTGATTTATCACAAGTACCTGCACATACGCACTCCTCGGTACTCATTTACACTACCGAGTTTATGTGATAGAACAAGGACGGCGGATACGTTGGACTCAATAGACACTATTAATATCAATGTTGCCGTAAAACTCGCCCGTCTGTGCTTATCGGTCATGGACTTCTAGTGGTTGTAGCTAACCGAAAGCGAGAAGCTATGCCGTAGCTGATCAAGCCACGGGAGTTTGCTTCGCTTTAGCACGTTAATAAATCAGTGGCTCGGAGCTACCGCAAAATATCGGACATTTTCCGCCCTCTAACATATCGGCGGGTTAACCCATCCGGTCGCGGCTATTCCCGCTCAACATCCCTCATATAACTCTTTTTTTAACATTCAAATATTTGAGAGGGGAGGGAAATTGTACGTCGGAAGGCACAGCATGAACGTGGATTTCATTTATAACAGAAAGGAAGAGTCTGTGATTCAATATTAGTCCTTCAGACGCAATCGTTGAGTATCTTGAACCAACATGTCAGACACCTCAAACCAGCGACCAGATTCCAACCAAATTTGGGTATGCAGTCGCAAACTTAGTGTAAAATATACACTTCATCTTCNTCAAACCAGCGACCAGATTCCAACCAAATTTGGGTATGCAGTCGCAAACTTAGTGTAAAATATACACTTCATCTTGTGATATTTTCCGTGCGTTGCAATACGAACTGTAGGCCACCTCAATTGAAAATATACAATCGATTTTTTTTTGCGAAATGTTTTAACATTATCGCAAATTTTAATACGAACACTTTTTACGGATNAAAATATACAATCGATTTTTTTTTGCGAAATGTTTTAACATTATCGCAAATTTTAATACGAACACTTTTTACGGATCTAACATTTTCAGCTGAATGGTGATGGACAAATAGTTTTATTTTAAATTAATAAACATTTGTCAATCAAAATATGTCCCATTTTTTAAATTAATTCATTAGTGGTGACCATCTTGATTTTTTAATTATTTTAGGCATGTATTATTAAAAATCTTAAAAAAATATCATGCAAAAACTATTCATATTTTCACTCCTTAATTTTTAAATTTTTTATTAAAAACTGTTTCTTACTTTGATACGAAATGACAAGCAATGCAGATTCATATTTATATTTAAAATATATAAATATCTGAAAACCTCAAGAGCGCTATGGGGGATAAAAAAAACCAGAAGAAGATTTTCCGTTACTCTTGAACTTTTTCCTGAAAACAGACATATTTTCGAACATGAATATCATTAAAACTTGACGGTAATATATCTTGTAATTTTTATCGCACAAATACGGGTTTATAGAAATATAGGAAAATAGGATGAGTTCTTTTAGAATGGTGGTTGTATCTTACGTGATATTCAGGATATTTAATGTCATTATGTTATCCGGACATAAAATCAAAAATCCGAACACTTAAAGTTAAAGAAATCGCAGTTTCTCAGGCACACTTGCAGAAAATATACAAAGGCGAATCACATTATTAGTATCCAGAGAAACCGCCCTTCGCGTCACAAACGGCTAGACGAGCTGGCAGTAACTCAGCCAGGCGCTGATAAGTCTCCACGGGTATCCGGAGCCATGCTGTTTGCAGTGCGTCCCATAACTATTGAAGGGTGCTTGGAAGAAGAGATAGGAGGCGAACACGACGATTGAGGTGGTCCCACACATGTTCCATTGGATTAAGATCGGGGCTGTTTGGAGGCCCGGGATGAATTTTGAAGTCCTGATCGTGCTCTTCCAGCCACGTGCGGACACTTCTAGCCGTGTGGCAAGGCGCATTATGGTGCTGGAAGATCGCATCCTCCAGAGGAAAGACAATAATCATGCACAGGTGGACGTGATCGCCGAGGTTGGATTCATAACCAAATCGATCAAGAGTGCCTTCCACGCGAATGATGGGACCTAGAGAATACCACGAGAACATTCCCCAGACAATAACACTGCCCCCACCTCCTTTTGTTCGTCCAGCAATGGATGCAGGGTGTTGGTTCTTCGACGTTTCTCGCCGGACATGCTGACGTCCATCCATTCTATGAAGCTGAAATCGTGACTCGTCAGAGAAGGCTACCCGTCGCCAATCAGCGGCGGTCCAGTCGCAATACTGTCGAGCAAATTCCAGTCGTTTTCGTCGATGCACCTGTGTTATAAAAGGTGCATGGGTGCAGTCATCCTCCGTCTACTCCGGAGCCCCATTCGCAGAAGGGTTCGCTCAACTGGTGTGGTAGACACATGTCGGGATGCCCCCTGGTTCATTTAGACGGTGAGCTGTTCCACTGTAGCCTGTCGGTTGGCTTTCACGCACCGTCGTAGTTGACGTTCACCTTGGACATCAATGGCGCGTGGAGCTCCGCAGTTTCCACGATGGTTATTCCCAATGGTGCCATTCGTCCACTCACGATACCGAAAGCCGATGATCACCCCTTTTTGCAACTCGGTTAAATGGCTTCCCTTACCCATGACAGCAGGAAGCGCACTGTGAACGGCCGCCATTTTGCATCATCGGGACGCTACTCCCTCGGCGCGGGGGAGGTACAAGCCCTTGCGAGAGCTCTTGTCCCATATACCCGCTTCACCAGCCCACGTCACGGGCCATACATCATAGGCTACGGNAAGCCCTTGCGAGAGCTCTTGTCCCATATACCCGCTTCACCAGCCCACGTCACGGGCCATACATCATAGGCTACGCGCGGCAGATAGAACTTCTAGCAAGTGGCCATAATAATGTGATTCGACTGTGCATATCTGTATTAGTGCGGATAACAGATTTTTACTGCCATAGACACACACACGTGTGCATTTGACTGTGTATCAGTTAAAAAATTTTTACGGGAATATGTCTACAAAATTAGACCGACAAATGGGTTACTAGGATGGAAACGGTGATCCATTCTGGCACTACAACTTCGTGACTAATAACACGATTGAAAAAATAATACGGTGTTGTTCGATCGGGTGTATGACTACAATGCGAGTATGACCTTGAATTGGCGCCACGCATGCGCGAGTTCTGGGTGGGGGCCCACGCTGTGTGGTGGGAAATTTTGCGCGCTGTACCAGCACACTGGATTTGGTGTCGAACGAAATATCTCATCTATATCCGGCGATTTAAGACATAAAACCCAAGTTTCCATTTCGTTACTTTCATTTTATTTCCATATCNAGACGTATTCACTAAAATCTATGGCAGTGTCCCCGACGCAGCAACATCCTGATTTTTTTCCCACGCATTTCATCACTTCAGTTTATTAAAGACCTATGGCTAATGAACTAAGTATAGTTTAATTAGAAATAGTGGCAGATTTATACGCATTTAAGATAAGAATTAAAATATTGTTGGCAGACTTCAAATAACACTATTTATCGTAAAGTGAATGTGCAATAAGTGCAATGCGATAAATATATAATTAGTTCATTCACGATTACTTCAATCTTTCCTGAAGCCCTGCTAAAGATCTATTTCCTGCATATTCCTCCGCCTCATAAAAACAAAGTTTAACCGAGTCTAGAAAATTACACCAAAAGGACAAACAACGCACCGCAGTCATGCGCACTCAGTATAATAATATTTTGCATAAGAACAATTTATTACTAGGTATTACCAAAACACCTATTTTCTCCCAGTCTTATACATATTAATTATAAATGAAATATTAAAATTTACATATGTATAAAACATAAGTAAAAGTTCATTTTAACCAAAATAGTAACATTTAAGTTAATTCGAACATAAAGCGCTTGTGTTGCATGATATATGTGAGGGACAACCAAAACACGTCATACATGGGGTGATTTTTCAAAGGTTTGATTCAAAAAGTGTGAAGATAACGTGAATAGACTATATAACAAATTCGTGACGAGAATTATGCTTGTAATTTCGGTGAGTTAGCGTTGAATAAACATGGGGTGACGTTCAAAATTAACCCTTGAACGTTGACTGCGACGGCAATTTGCTGCGGACCGAGCCAGGGGACGGGTTTAACAGCTGCTTGAAGTTAGTAATCGAGGATCTCCGGCTTAGGAGGCGGTCTTCGCCGCAGGGAGCAATGGCTAAGACATCCGAAAATGAGGGCTGATTATTCCGGAGCGCCAGCAGCCAGTGCCGCAAGGGGACACCACGCNAAGCCCTTGCGAGAGCTCTTGTCCCATATACCCGCTTCACCAGCCCACGTCACGGGCCATACATCATAGGCTACGGCGGCAGATGGAACTTCTAGCAAGTGGCCATAATAATGTGATTCGACTGTGCATATCTGTATTAGTGCGGATAACAGATTTTTACTGCCATAGACACACACACGTGTGCATTTGACTGTGTATGAGTTAAAAATTTTTACGGGAATATGTCTACAAAATTAGACCGACAAATGGGTTACTAGGATGGAAACGGTGATCCATTCTGGCACTATAACTTCGTGACTAACAACACGATTGAAAAAAACAATACGGTATTGTTTGATCGGGTGTATGATTACAATGCGAGCATGACCTTGAATTGGCACCACGCATGCGCGAGTTCTGGGTGGGGGCCCACGGTGTGTGGCGGAAAATTTTGCGCGCTCTACTAGCACACTGGATTTGGTGTCAAACGAAATATCTCATCTATATCTGGCGATTTAAGACATAAAACCCAAGTTTCCATTTCGTTACTTTCATTTTATTTCCACCCCCACCCCCTTTACCTTCTAATGCAGACGTATTCACTAAAATCTATGGCAGTGTCCCCAACGCAGCAACATCCTGATTTTTTCCCACGCTTTTTATCACTTCAGTTTATTAAAGACCTATGGCTAATGAACTAAGTATAGTTTATTTAGGAATAGTGGCAGATTTATACCCATTTAAAATAAGAATTGAAATATTGTTGGCAGACTTGAAATAACATTATTGATCTTAAAGTGAATGTGCAATAAGTGCAATGCGATAAATATACAATTAGTTCATTCACGATTACTTCAATCTTTCCTGAAGCCCTGCTAAAGATCTACTTCCTCCATATTCCTCCGCCTCATAAAAACAAAGTTTAACCGAGTCTAGAAAATTACACCAAAGGGACAAACAACGCACCGCAATCATGCGCACTTAGTGTAATAATATTTTGCATAAGAACTATTTCTTACTAGGCATTACCAAAACACCTATTTTCTCCCAGTTTTATACATATTAATTATACATGAAATATTATAATTTACATATGTATAAAATATAAATAAAAGTTCATTTTAACCAAAATAGTAACATTTAAGTTAATTCAAACATAAAACGCTTGTTTACATGATATATTTGAGGGACAACCAAACACGTCATGCATGGGCTGATTTTTTTTCAAAGGTTTGATTCAAAAAGTGTGAAGATAACGTGAATAGACTATATAACGAATTCATGACGAAAATTATGCTGGTAATTTCGGTGAGTTAGCGTTTAATAAACATGGGGTGACGTTCGAAATTAACCCTTGAACGTTGACTGCGACGGCAATTTGCTGCGGACCAAGCTAGGGGACGGGTTTAACAGCTGCTTGAAGTTAGTAATCGAGGATCTCCGGCTTACGAGGCGGTCTTCGCCGTAGGGAGCAATGGCGAAGACATCCGAAAATGAGGGCTGATTATTCCGGCGCGCCAGCAGCCAGTGCCGCAAGGGGACACCACGCGCTACNTATTGCATGACTATAAACTGCAACTAAAATACAAACTTCAGCAGGGTTAAGACAACTTAATTAAAAAAAAAAAAACAGGAAACGTCTCGGTATTATTTACTCAAATAACAATTTAATTGAACGTGAAACTATCCCGAAATGGACTTCAGATATGGCTTAAATCTGAATAATAAATGTTCCTAATATTAACCAGCAGTAAATCTGGCTGTATACAATTTTGTTAAATGAAGAACCGCATTTTCATAGTAGCAAAGCACATGGATACAGGCGCTTGGTTCAAAAACTTTAAATATAAATATATATATATATGTATAACTAATTGTGTGCATTTGAAAAGGGCTTATTAAAAACATTAGGAAACCTTGCAAAAAATCTTTATGGGTCTGTTTAGTTACATTTTCGACAGTTCACCCATTCACTCCATTTACTTTATATTCTGATACCAAAGCCGGCCTCAACTTTAGACATTCTGCGTCATCTTCGTTTTCACTTTAGGGGCTAAATTTGCTCANTCTGATACCAAAGCCGGCCTCAACTTTAGACATTCTGCGTCATCTTCGTTTTCACTTTAGGGGCTAAATTTGCTCAATACACTGAAGAATTTTTTAGAATAATCGCCTGAGATCATATAATCATCAGCATTTTGTGTTTAGAATTTAACATTAATTAAAGGTGCTTGTTTGGCTTGGCTATTTCCCTGCGATTTATTTGCTAAACAAAACCAGTGTAAATTAAAATAATCGAACAGAACCAGGAAATTCACAACAGGTAGTAATATGGCGAAATTGGTATACACAAGAATGCAAAGCGAAGAAAAGATACAGACCACAAGCATGTAATAGCTGGTGGCAGTATTTTTTTTCTTATCTACCTTAAAATTAAGAAGAGAGTTGGGGTTCCTAGGTAAGGATGGGATCTAAGTGAACCTCAGGGCCGAGTCTCATACGTTTAATCATGCAATATAAGTTGTTTAGTCTATTCGCTGTTTCTTCGCACATTTTGAATCAAACCTTGGAAAAAAAAACACCCCATGTAAGACGTGTTCGGTTGCTTCCTAAAAATGTATTCTACCACAAGCGTTTTATAAGTAATTGTGTTAACACGGAAGTACCTTATTTTTGGTTAAATTAAAGTTTTACGTAAGATTCATCTATAAATTTCAATATTTAATTTTTAACTAACATGAATAAAGACAGAGAGAAAATATACGTGTTGGTACTTCTTGTAAGAAATAGTCCTTATGCGACATATTATTACACTGAATGCACACGAAAGCGGTGCATTGACCCTCTGGCGTATTTCTTTAAGCTTTGTTTGCATGAGGCAGAGGGACATCCTCCAAGTGGAACTTTAGCAGGGCTTCAGAAAAGTTAAGGCAACCGTGAATGAACTATAACTACAGGGGCGAACACAGCCGCGATTAGGGCATCGGTTACCTCCCTTGCTATATTATAACCTGAACAACGAAGGGAGGGGGAAACTCGCAGAGGAACAGTAAAAGCCCCTCGACAGAAAAAAAAAATTGCCTGCGATCAGTGTCTACAAACTGGACACGCAGACCTGAAAAACATGTAATCATTATTTTATTGCAAACTTATGGAAATACTTGTAACTCAGCNTTATTGCAAACTTATGGAAATACTTGTAACTCAGCCCTTAACTAGTTAAGAGATTTAAACCGTGCACAGGACATACTAAAAATGCAATTATTAACGTTTGTTTTAAATATTTTAGTTATTCACAGGATTAGTTTAGGCTGTTCATGAAAAATTGAAAACTTTTGAAAGCCTCGTTGAGAATCTACTTTCAGAACACTATTTCGTATCTTCCCAACACAAGAAAATATAAACCTTCTCTTGCAACTTTCACCTATGAAAGTTAATAGTGACTTATATAACTGAAGAGATTATTTAATGTCTGCTTATTATATATGTCTACAGCAAAAAATGTCTACGACGGCGAACAACGTAAATAAATTTACGTTAATTCTGTACTAGCTTGCGACTGTGGTGGTATTTTACATTCATGTTTAGATGTTCACGTTTACACAGTAATATATTTAGATGTTTAGATTTAGACATGTTTACCTTTATCGTATATTTTGGCCTTCCTAGTTCACAAAACATGCATTATTTTTGCTGTACTAACAACTGAGGTCAAATAAACCTACGATGATTATTGTTCATTCTTCCACAAAAAAAANGCATTATTTTTGCTGTACTAACAACTGAGGTCAAATAAACCTACGATGATTATTGTTCATTCTTCCACAAAAAAAATCCATCTTTAAAACGCTTTTAAAAAAAACTTGCACCAACCAAAACATACACATACACTCTCATATAAANAAAAAAAATCCATCTTTAAAACGCTTTTAAAAAAAACTTGCACCAACCAAAACATACACATACACTCTCATATAAAATTCACCCACTGAATAAAGTCGTAATGACATGTTTGCTCCTCTCAAGAAGCGCTATAAAATGTATATTTTAACGTTAAAATTGTGACCGCAATTAATGTGAAAATGTTGTGCACAAACAGATGACATAAATATTAGCTTATGACGTTGGAATTTATGCATGCAGGTACATGGCATACGATTTAATGTCGCGTTTACCCACTTTAATACAAATGAGTTACTGCACTGTCAAACAGACTTTTTAACCAGCCATACAGTATACATTCGAAATGTATTCCTTTTTTAAATGTTTTTAAAGTTTAAGTCTGTCTGGAGTGTATAATATGTAAATACTTTTTGGCCTTTTCGTTTACTGAAATATCGTCATTGTACGTCCTGATTGTTGTTACCGAAGACTGAAGACCAAATGTTTTTCGATCCACAGGCATGGCACAGGGCCGTTACGTTTTATCTCGGCCACAGACTGGTCCGTGATGGAATATTGTAAAGACACGCCGATGGTACGTATCGCAAAATTACTCATTTCCGCTTTAGGGCCACGTAATACATATTAGACCGTGAGCTGACCAAGGCAAGTAGGGGGCAAGTTCTTGGTGGAAAGTGTCCCACTTCCGGAAGTCACGTTTGTAGTATGTCTCTCCAGTACAACGTAACTTCCGCTTTCTGTGCGCTAGTTTAGCCGTTTTTTTTTTTCTCTGTGCGCAAGAGTTTTTTTCTCGTAGTAGTTGCCGCTACGCTACGATACGGAATGACTGGATTCTGAAGACCTTCATTAGGGATTCTTTGACTAAACGACTCAAGCTTCACGTGAGTAAAATTTTTAATAGTTTTACGCCATGCGTCGCCTGCCTTTACCCAGTGCACCTTTTTCGTTTGAATGTCATTGTTCANAAATTTTTAATAGTTTTACGCCATGCGTCGCCTGCCTTTACCCAGTGCACCTTTTTCGTTTGAATGTCATTGTTCACCGTGAACTATTCTGAGCTAGTTAAAGGCGTCATCCGTCTTCACCTACTGTTTCGTCCTCAAAATCAAGTTTACTTTTCTTGCTAGGAATCGCATGGTCGTCATCAGTATTTAGATCCGCCAACCATTTATTCTGACGTTTGTCGACTTCACACGAAAGTCTTGCAAGTGTACATTCCACACAAACAGAATCTACTGCACTTATTCCGTCTTTACCACTAATTGTCTCATCATTATCGCCTGACGAATCAGTACCCACCGATGCAGCAGGCGGTATTGACGGCATCACTAGCTGGCTCTCAAAAGACGAATCTTTGAAGTTCTTGATGTGATTCTTCCAGGGATCACCTTGCATAAACTGTGTGTAACAATTGTCGGAAAGCTTCATCACGCGAAAATGACTTTGTGCAGGTGGTTCTCTCATGTCGCCGAGCATGGTAGTTTTGCTGAAGATATTTCCACAGTAGCAACACTGTTTTACATGCAATTTTCCAGCAGTGGGAGAAGGTATTTCCAAGTAAGCTCTTCAGTAGACTTCGTACAATCATCGGTTTGCATAATTTTCATGAAAAATTAAGTACTTTCCACTGTGGCACATGTTTATTTACTTTGCCTAGTTATTGCTTTATATATATAATTACTAACACATTTCGTCAGTGAGATTTAAGCATTTTTATGCATCCATTCAACCAGACATTGTATCTAGTTCCTTGATCACATTGACATGCAGTTATATCTTCAACAGTTTCTTCCAGACAAGTTTTTCGCTCAGCTTTAAATCATGCTCTACAAATGTCCCATTTTGCTCAAAAAATGACCAACTTGCTCCACAAATTACCCATATTGCTCCACAAAAGACCCATTTTGCTCCACAAAAGACCCATTTTGCTCCATAAATGGCTCAGTCTGCATGGGTTAGCCTGCAGGATCAGTCTGCAGAGGTCAATCGGTTGTTGTAAAGTGTATGAAGTCATGTATGCTTGAAGACGGTACAAACCACTGACGATGTGAAATCGATTATGGCACATACTACAATCAGTGGAATCAGTACCCATCGATGCAGCAAGAGTTATTGGCGTCAACACTTGCTGGCTCTAAAAAGATGAATCCTTGCGGATCTTGGTGAGTTTCTTCAATATATCGTCTTGAATGAACTGCATGTGACCATTGTCGTAATGTTCCGTCGGGTGAAAAGTGCTCTTCATACAGGTTCTCACTAATAGACAGCATTGATGATGACTATGACGATAGCGATGAAGTAGTATCTGATGAGAAGGATGATGATTCTCTTGACGTTCCTGCGCATTTCACCAACGAGTTTCCTTCGATAAGTGCTGTGAAGAAGGCAGAAGGCGTCAATTTCGCTCGTTACATATTTCCCCTATTGTTGCATACTGGCCTTTTCAACTGGGGGTTATTTTCGTAATAATTTGTCATCTAGGCCAAATAACTTGGTAACAGAATACCAGAACATCTCGTGGTTAATTCAAACAGAAATATTGGTTCTAAGAGGGCAACAGATATGAAATTATGCTTCAACAATATTATAGGGCGAAATTTTATAGTTCCTACGTACAATTTCCACGTGAAGACATGATACTCAAACTTTATTTGATCACTATTATAGCCCTCACCGGCGGAAAGACAGTACAACAATCTCACAATACAGCAACAACTCCATAGATTACTTCTGCAAAGCAGGGAAAGGAATTATATTATTTTGAAAATGAATGTATATGTTTTACGTCGAAAGTATTTTTGTTTGTTCTATCCTGGCATTAAACATCGTCCGTCAAAATTTACATTCAAATTTGCCTCCACCCCACAACGTAAACAGAAGGAAATATTTCTTGTTGGTAAAGGAGACGGGAAGAAAAGTAATATTTGCTTCTCAAACAAAATATCTCTCCTGGCTAAATTGTGGTTTCCCGCCTCTGGGCTTGGCGCGCCTAGCATGGGCATCCTACAGAAGGGGAGAGAAAGTCAGCGATGCCGGTTTTAAAGAGGAGCTACAGTTTTCCCTCCATAATTCCCAATCCGCTGATCGCAAAAACAATGTCGGCAGTGACGTATTTCGGCTCATCTCGATCGTGAATTTGCAGTAACGTTANAATCCGCTGATCGCAAAAACAATGTCGGCAGTGACGTATTTCGGCTCATCTCGATCGTGAATTTGCAGTAACGTTAAACTTCAAAACTCTTTCAATTTGAAAAATTGCAGAATGTTTTTAACTTTTAAAATCAGGTAAACATGTTATTTTGAAGTGTAATTTGAAGGCCTCTCGCTATTGTTTCAGTTCAATTTTAGTAAGTACGAAAGCAAATACATACCTCAAATAAAAAGCTAAATAAAGTCCCCAAAAAAAAAATCTAAGAAAATACAAGAAAAATCATATTTACCACTTTTCGTGCGATCGTATCTTAACTGCTACATTCGTTAACATTGATAATGTTATACATACTGAGTGATTCACCTAAACCAGCGGATTGAGATGTTATGCAATCCCGCCGTGTTACAGCCTATGGAGCAAAAACTTGACCCTGACAGCGCCACTAGTCACGGGTTCGATTCCCGGCGGTGACAGTGCTTAAACATGTACAGTATAGAAAAAACAATGGTGATGTGTAATAATCAATTCAAAACAAAATGCGTAATAATATAACTAATAAATAATATACATAACAAACGAATGGGTACTTAATTACGAAGTGTTGACAAGTATAACGATATAAGTAACTTACTAATGTCGTGTACATAATTTTAAGCATGCGATAAGACGGACTTATAAACGGAAATGTAGCAGTGCAGTTGCATGACCAGTATTCGTAAGCCGAGAAACAAGAGCATTTGTCAGTTGTCGCCATAAAGTGTACTATTTACATGGCGTGTGCGTGTGTGTGAGAGAGATTTAGTGCGTAGAACTCCAATTATCCGAATAAATTGGGACCGGACCCCATTCGGATAACAAAAAATTCGGATAATTGGATTTTTACCGAAAAAAGCGTCTATTTTAATTAATTACCGTATGTATGTTGAAAATGGGAGAAAAAAATATTTTGAAAGAAAAAGAGCTTTTAATTAATTTAATGGAAAGGCAACACTTTTACATGTTAAGCGTACTTACAAGTGCTGTACATTAGTACAGTATGTAGTACGTACCGTACTGTAAATGAAAATCATTGCTTGCTGAACATCTCAGTCAAAGTACACTGTTTGACTGTCTTCATCCGTTTTCGGGAAGCCAAGTCGCGCATCCGCTTGACAGAGAGAAGTTGCATGTGGTCACACTCGGGCTGACGCTCCATCCACTTCAGCGCAGTTTCAAGGCCGGCAAATGCTTCACTAGCTGATGGTCCCGTGTCTGCTTCAACTTCGACANAATCCGCTGATCGCAAAAACAATGTCGGCAGTGACGTATTTCGGCTCATCTCGATCGTGAATTTGCAGTAACGTTGAACTTCAAAATTCTTTCAATTTGAAAAATTGCAGAATGTTTTTAACTTTTAAAATCAGGTATACATGTTCTTTTGAAGTGTAATTTGAAGACCTCTCGTTATTGTTTCAGTTAAATTTTAGTAAGTACGAAAGCAAATACATACCTCAAATAAAAAGCTAAATAAAGTCCCCCAAAAAAAATCAAAGAAAATACGTGCGATCGTATCTTAACTGCTACTGACTTAACATTCGTTAACATTGATAATGTTATACATACTGGGCGATTCACCTAAACCAACGGATTGAGATGTTATGCAATCCCGCCGTGTTACAGCCCATGGAGCAAAAACTTGACCCTGACAGCGCCGCTAGTTACGGGTTCGATTCCCGGCGGTGACAGTGCTTAAACATGTACAGTATAGAAAAAACAATGGTGATGTGTAATAATCAATTCAAAACAAAATGCGTAATAATATAACTAATAAATAATATACATAACAAACGAATGGGTACTTAATTACGAAGTGTTGACAAGTATAACGATATAAGTAACTTACTAATGTCGTGTACATAATTTTAAACATGCGATAAGACGGACTTATAAACGGAAATGTAGCAGTGCAGTTGCATGACCAGTATTCGTAAGCCGAGAAACAAGAGCATTTGTCAGTTGTCGCCATAAAGCGTACTATTTACATGGCGTGTGCGTGTGTGTGAGAGAGATTTAGTGCGTAGAACTCCAATTATCCGAATAAATTGGGACCGGACCCCATTCGGATAACAAAAAATTCGGATAATTGGATTTTTACCGAAAAAAGCGTCTATTTTAATTAATTACCGTATGTATGTTGAAAATGGGAGAAAAAAATATTTTGAAAGAAAAAGAGCTTTTAATTAATTTAATGGAAAGGCAACACTTTTACATGTTAAGCGTACTTACAAGTGCTGTACATTAGTACAGTATGTAGTACGTACCGTACTGTAAATGAAAATCATTGCTTGCTGAACATCTCAGTCAAATTACACTGTTTGACTGTCTTCATCCGTTTTCGGGAAGCCAAGTCGTGCATCCGCTTGACAGAGAGAAGTTGCATGTGGTCACACTCGGGCTGACGCTTCATCCACTTCAGCGCAGTTTCAAGGCCGGCAAATGCTTCACTAGCTGATGGTCCCGTGTCTGCTTCAACTTCGACANCATCCACTTCAGCGCAGTTTCAAGGCCGGCAAATGCTTCACTAGCTGATGGTCCCGTGTCTGCTTCAACTTCGACATTGTCATCTTCTTCCTCGACACATTCTTCTCTCACACTTTCAACAAGTTCATCATCATTTAGAATTGGAAACCCAGGGTCTGACGAATCACACACCATCCATTCTCCTATATATTCAGCACTAACTTCTGAACATCCACCTTAAAAGTTTTCTTACAAAGAGTTAAGGAGTTCACTGTGCTCATCCTCATCTTCTCCTGTCTCTTCCCTTTCCTTTTCTTGAGCTTCTTTTTTCCTTTTTATCGTTATCCTTCTCTTCTTCAGTTGATATGNTTTTCCTTTTTCTCCTTTTCCTTCTCTTCTTCAGTTGATATGCCTTTCAACTTGTTCCACGCACATCTTAATGTGACTGCCTTAACCAAGCTCCAAGCTTCCGCCACCATGTAAGCGCAATCTTTCAAATTTATTATTTTTTTTGTGGTTAGCCAACACGCCTTCTTCGTCTTCGCCCTCTACCAAAAGTTTCCTTAAAAGTTGCCTTCTGTAATGGCGTTTCATGGTTTCGATAACAGACTGGTCCATTGGTTGCAATAAGCTTGTGACGTTTGGCGGTAAAAGATTGTTTTTAACTGGCCATTCCCTCTTTCCAACAATTCTTCTGTGGGATGAGTTGGTGCATTATCAACAATTAAAAGCACTTTACTGCCCTCTTTTCCAAAGACATTTTTGGTGCTTTTTCACTTCAGGGATGAACATTTCGTCGTACCACTCGGTAAGCAATGCTGCAGTCATCCAAGCCTTGGGTTGGTTTTTATAAAAGAGGGGAAGCTTTTTCACATTTGTAAATGCTCTTGGGCTGTTTGACTTCCCTATCAACAGAAGGGGTATTTTATGGCTTCCTGTAGAGTTCGCACAGTTAAGGGCCGTAACACGGTCTTTACTAACTTTGTGTCCTGGAGCACTACACTCCCTTTTAGATGCTAAAGTGGTTTTAGGCAGAGCTTTCCAAACAAGACCGGTTTCATCGGCGTTTTATAAAAACTCAGAATCGTAGGAGTCTGATACAACTTTAAATTTTTCAATAAAATGTTCTGCAGCTTTGGAGTCTGCTGATATCTTATCGCCACTTAAATCTAATTCACGAACACCGTACCTGGACTTAAAATTTCTTAGCCAGCCGTTACTTGCTTTAAAGGATGAACAACCAAGCTTCTGAGCTAAGATCTTAGCTTTTTCACAAAGAATCGGACCCGAAATTGGGTTTCCCATAGAACGTTGCTGCAAAAACCACTTGAAAACTGCATCTTCTAAATCTTTGTTTGTTGATGCCTTCATTGATTTTCTTGAAGAACTTCCATCTTCGTTTTCGAGCACTGACACGAAGTTTAAAAGTGTAGGTTTGCTCCTTTTAATGTCTGAAATCGTTGATTGTCCTACACCGTACATCTCAGCCAACTGTTTACCCGTAACTCCTTTATCTGATTGCACTATAATTTTTAGTTTATCCGCTAACGATAACACAGCACGTTTTATTTTAGAAGCCATGGTTAACGACGAAACGCACTCACTAACAAAACAACGCACCGACGCCGTCACGAACAAAACAACGCACCGACGCCGTCACGAACAAAACAACGCACCGACGCCGTCACGAACAAAACAACGCACCGACGCCGTCACGAACAAAACAACGCACCGACGCCGTCACGAACAAAACAACGCACCGACGCCGTCACGAACAAAACAACGCACCGACGCCGTCACGAACAAAACACGGTCACACTGACTGACTAATCAAAACGAACAGTGACAGGTGGGCCGGGCTGGCCACCTGGTGAGGGACGACAGCCAATAATAGAACTGCACTATGAGACGGTGACTCATCATCCCAATAATGTTCGGCGCCTACACTAGCTTCGCGGAGGGAAGGACAATAGCGCGCATAGACAGAATCATTATTTTGCGAATTCGGATACTCAGCGATTCGGACAGTCGGAGTTCGGATAATTGGAGTTCTACTGTAAATGTTTTACGCTTTTTTTAAGTAGTTACTTTTAAGTCGTTAGGTTGCTTGAAAATTCTCTCAGTATTGCCGGATTTGTAAAGAAAATTAAGAGTGTTAGTTGTAACGCTAAGATGCAGCTATTTGCCTTTTTGAAGTGAAACTTCTTTGGGCGTGATGAAAGTAAAATTACAAGGTTATATAATATGAAACGTTCTGCAACATTTGTGACGCAAAAAAGAAGGAATATATCTGCACTCGGCTAGAAAGAATAAGAGAGAGCCATGTTGTATACCTAATAATCGCCAAAGATGTTTCACTTCTGTAACGTGTACTGAGTTACACGCGCTCTTTCTTTGCTTAGCGTCACGGACTCTGGTTTTGGCCGGTGCGCCCAGGTAGGTGTGCTGGACTCCTTTTTGGTGCTGGAAAGTCACTAGACGTGCAGGATATATCCCCGAGACTGAGAACACGCGGGAAGGACGAGGTAAACGGAAGTGAGACCCGCTAATGACCAACCTCGGAAGGCCAATGGCCACGAGAAGTCTTAATTGATTTTCTTTCCGAGAACATCGAGTGGGGTAGAACGTTAAAAAACTAAAAGTGCTGGTGACTCATTTTATCGCCGGGGTTTCGAATACAGACTTATTGACGTTCTTACGACCGAATACGTGAATTAAAACATTATAGTTAACAATGACATATATTACATAGCTTTTCATAAACCTTTACAGAAATGCAGGTATTCCGATTTTAAACTCAAAAACGTAGACCACCAGAGACTAAAAAATTAATTTTCTTAGCATGTCAACTAAAAACCGTCAAAACTTTTTATATTTTTCGGAATTTTTAATATATTTAATGTTTATTAAAGAACTTTGAGATAGCGGCCATAAGTATAGCAGGAATACTAGAGTAAAATAAAAAGAAAGTTAAAAAGATTTTTATTATTTTGAGATTTTCCGAACTATGGTATCTACGAATTTCATAATAGTGTTACCTATCTGAGCCAGAATGACAGAAAAACCACTAAAAATAACTGGTTAATAATAAAAATAAAAATTTAGAAAAGTATTTTTTTTTAATTTTTGTAATTTTTATTGCCAAGGTCACCGAAATATTCTTCTTGGCTGGAAGGAACCAACACACACTAATATCGTCGCACCCGAGTACATTTTTGCCGTTATTTCTTTTCCACAGACATTCACAACATGCACAGCCCAGGCAATTTAAACAGACACCTCGCCAACTACACATGCGTGAAGGTCCTTGTCGCCAAAAAAAATTAAAAGAACTATCCGAATGCCCACCTCTAAATTATACCTACTTGAAAGAAATTCCGTTTCAGCAACCCCTGCCGTAATACAACCAATTAATCTAAAATGAGTTTACATTTCTCCAGTAATAAATTTATATTAGGTTATGTTAAGTTTAAAATAATGTATCCGGTAAAATTTTGTATAAATATAATTTATTTAAGAGGACACTATGCGGAATTTAGCCGGAGAAGCTTAGTAAACGTTAGAGGAAATCCTGACCCTCGCAGTTGAAGAGTACTATCAGAATTCTTTAGAAGCTTCGATGTAGGCTGTTTGCTGGCCACCAAAATCCCTTTATAAGGCAGTGTTATTTCCTTTACTCAACTAACTAAATGTATGGAAGAGACTGTCCTTCATACGTTATGTGCGATTACTACAATTTTTTCAGACTACATTATATGGCGACAGTATAACCTACAGAAGAACAAAAAAACTTTTTTGTGAACAAATTGAAGAGAGAGTATTGTCGATGCGGATGATCGTACGGTTCGCAGTAATAGTGCATGTGGCACCCACAAACCTTGATACAAACACTAAAATGCCGCGATTGATTACACCGCGTGTTTTCATTGTCAGTTGTAACATTTCCCTGCCAAGTTAGTCTTTAATAAAACAGCTTGCAGAAATACTCATCACACTAGTTGCAGTATTTTTGACTGGAAGTTTAAAGATTTTTAAACCTTTCTAAAGTTATCTTTAATATAAGTCGTTTATCTCAAAATATCCACACACTTTTTCCAGGGGTGTAGGGTGGTTCGGATTCCACTATATACATATTTTTTTTAACCTTTTAGTGAATGAGCATGCCACAAACACAAAAAATTCAACTCAAATTTACTTAGGATAAAACAGAGACAGTTAAAAAGGAACACACTTATTGATATCGAACACGTGGATACTTTATTCCAAAAAATATAATGAAGTAACGTGCATACTGGCTGATGTAAAAACATCCTCATGAAAATTAACACGTCCTTGTAAGGGTTACTGTGTGATCTGAAAGCAAAGCGTAGAAAGGGGGAGAATTAAATTTTTACTGGTACGTAGAAAAGCGGAAACGTGAGAATGTGGGAAACGCCCTCCGTGGGGGTGGGGATGGAGAGTGCTGGAAGCTCTCATTTACACCTCCCTCCCCGCACCATACACCCCTCCCCCTGGGATGGCGGAGTCATTAAAACTAAGTGCTCTGCCGGAGAAAGCAAAGAATTCTCCCCGCCCTGCAAGGGCGCGCGCACAGAAAAGCATTCCTGTAATGCAGATGTAATTTCTGTTGTCACAGAACCAGCTCCGCCGTGAGTTATATCTTCCCTTTCCCTAGTCATTGTTCGGGTGTAAGGATCGCCGACGACGGCAGGGGTAGCTTCAGCAACGGCGGAAAAAAGAGGTGGCCTTGGGAAAGCGATCTTGTAGACAAGCCTGCAGAGAAGAGGGAAGGAAGACACCAGTATTTAAAATCGCAAAGGTCATAAACCCTGCATCGCTGCAGGGGTAACTTTCCGTTTGGAGAAATTTTGCCTCAAATCGGCAAAGCAGAATTTTAACACGGTACTGAATAATGGGAATACGCACATTCAGAGGACGTGTTTGTCGCAGGGCAAAAGCTGCCAATGCATTTTTGTTTGTTAGTTCATCAGGCTTCGTGTTTTTTCTGTGTGTGCACAATCAATCCAGTGTCACGCCTGGACAATAGCGCGATAGATACAACGTGATGGGCACGACGCGAATAAAATATTTTTTTCCAGCCAATCAACATCGAGACCGTCGTGACGTCAGAGCGACAGAAAACGTGAGCGTGACAGTGCAGAAAAAAAAAATATTTCACTTAGCATGCGCATGCACAAATAGTATAAACCTGATTAAATATTGCATACATATGGGGTAGGAAGATAATATAAAGTACGATGACCACGCATGTGTGATAACTAATACAGAGGTTCATCATAAAGATTACTATGGCAATTTTTTGAACAAATCACTGCGAATGCTGTCACATCCCATTATCGACAAAAGCGGCAAATTTTTCAATGTCAGTATCCATGACGTTTATCCTCTTTCGAATCATTTTTTGCCCCGTCTTTTGCGAGGTGAACGCCATCGCTCAGCATTCTGCCGTTTAAGGATCTCTCTCCCCCTTCTTGTGTCATCAAATGGGGGTCTGCCCTAGCGCACTTTTGGACTCAAGAGGGTTAGGATAGTGCATTTACGGCGCACGAGGGCATTAAGAACACTGCAGTAAACCTTTCAGTAAAGAAAAAAGTTCTGCGAATGCAGTGGTTCCCAACTTATTTTATTTGTAACCTTTGTTGCCATAATCGTGTTTTCGGTGAGCAGGAAGATATACCCATTGTCGGACTGAAAAAGAATGGGTTACTTTGGGGTGGTACAGTACACCTGATGAAACTACTGACTACTGACAGAGCCAAACATATTTCGGAATACGAGCGCAGGAGACACGGAAGTACATGGGGCACACAATCATTTAAAAGTCGGTAGGATAGCTGTATTTACCACTACAAGTTGTAGCACTTAACAGAGTGGCTATTAGCGGTGAGAACGATTCACTCTTATACAGGTGCCTGAAAAACCATATTATCTTATAGTTGGACTATCTATAGTCCATACTGTATAAGAAGGCCACTTTCTGACAGGACTGCGAAAGTAGCGCCACTGTTTATATCTGACTACATCTGACTACGTATCCTTCCGCCATCAGCTGGTCCGTCAAGTCAGGGCTGTATTTTTTATCAACACGCTGCCAGCTAATCCACTTGCCATTGTACTGTATGCTAAAGAAATGTTAAGATATTTTAAGACTGACATCTGTCTAAAAAAAAACAAGTAGGTTATAAAAGTAAAAATATCAAATGTTGCAAATAATTAAATATTTTCTAACTCTTGTTTGGGCAGAAAAATAATTCACTTATTTTAGCTGTAAACAAACTGTTAACAGGCAAACAAACTTTCCCGTAAATCCCACGTCGCCACTGCTTGGGTTTGGTTTAAGGCGCCACCACGCACTAATCTAGTCTTTTAGGCAGGCAACCAATACTCATATTATCTCTATAACGCTACAACGATATTAAGGTGAATTCGCACTAATGTTTGAACCAATGATTAGCAGACTCACCGGAATATTACGCGTACACAATGTTGGATAGATGGCTACCATCCGCAAGGGGATGGAATCATCTTTCGACACAGTTTGTTTGCGGTATTATTTTTGCCCAAGTTTTTATATACCTCTTTGCGCGCGCCTTCTAACTGGTATCCAAGGGAAATTACTTGCTGTCTATTACAAACTATTTGACTGCAATTCCATTTAATACCCCCACAGGATTATTTTTAAAATATCAATGCATAAAAGTGTTGTATACAAATCTGTCATATAATGCCACATATCACAGACTGTGTAAAATTTCACTTGGTATCGTTTTCTTTATTACTAACGCGTAAAAATAAAGTAGTGGCGTAGACAAAGGGAATCTCCGTGGACCATACATAGAGGCACGTCTCCTCGTTTTCATATTTGCATAAGGGCGGTTTATTCTTATTCCAGCGCCATAAATAGTCCAACCCATGTGAGCATAAAAAAGAGACGCCCCTTGTGTACATACATTTAAAAAAGGAAAAGCAAAGGTAAATAAAAGAAGGAAATATACCTCTAAAATAGATAAAAAAAAGAACTGAAACTTACTTTTGACCGTTTTCCCATTTTTTTTTCAATGTGAAGGTTCATACCTTTGGCAACCAGTCTCATAATGGCGATAGGTTTTAATTATTTCAATGTTATACGCATTTTATAAATTACCGCTGTACGCCTAATTTACATAACGTCACTGTAAAACACTGCTTAATGATATCACAAACATCAATATTTTTAACGAATGTGTAATTGGCATCAGGCACATAATGATGAGGGGAAAAAAAAACAACTCAAGTATATCACTGCCAGCTTGTAAAGCAAATCGAAACAAAAACGGCGAAAATATAGAAATGTTCTGAGCCCACGTAATCAACTTACATAATGTTCGATCTGTTTTGTCCTTGTCCATATGAATATTTCCAGTATTGCAGAATTGCTCGTGGATGGTATATTCTTCGTGTGCTATCTGCAAGACATCATACCGGCGTGTACTGATAAAACAATCTTCTGTACAAGTGAACTACGGAATGTTAGGTAAGGTTTAGCCTACTTTCCGGTGAACCAAACGCGTATATATAAACTATATTCCATTTATACGTGACAAATATGAATTTTGCAGTTCTAACGGCTATTTTACGAAAGCATTGCAGTTCAAATTCACGTTCTTTAGGACAGTACGTAACAAAATCTTGCACGATATTAACTACAGCAGTACTTGTCGCTTTTAAACTTGATCGACGCGCATGCGCCAATCAGTAGATCGCACTACAATATTATTTATTTCTTAAGGCGGAAGTATACATACTGGACAGAAAGTAGAAAATAAGCAGTGCATCTAGACGTGCGTATGGCCGCAAACCAGATGACTTGGAGATTACTTCGAATATGATCACGTGACACCAAGTGCCGCTCGAACGCTCCTGTTCTCGACGCAAACACGAAGCAATGCAATTTTAACTTCAAACAGACAGCCAACTGTTGAAGTAAATCTTAACGGGGCATCAATGCATGCCGCCGCCATCTTGGGTCTACGGAATCTTTGCCACAGCCTACACTGAGAAAAAGGTTTTTGTTGAATCAAACAAAGTTTGCTTGGCGCAACCAAATTAATTGTTTGTGTAGTGGCAATTAAGTATTTTGTTGTTAAAACCAAATTATTACGTTGTTCTTATTTGGTTGCCCCAGACAATGATTTGGTTGCTGCAACTGAGATTTATGAGGCAAAGTAGTTATGCTTCAATTTCTCATTAAGAGAGTAATTGATAAATAAATAGCTATTAAATCGTATTTCCTGTTTTTTTTATCGACGGTAGATAAATGGGAAGATATACATGTGACATTGAACATTTATTTAATTTTCATAAGGTTATGTAGTGGACGAACCAGGAAAGGGGTTTGGACTACTGTTTCAACTCCTTCTTGTTGAAGCAAATCTGAATTTTTTAAAAGCATAAACTCAAGATAAGAAATTTTTATTTTGAAGATATTTTTTCTCTCTCTCCCTCTACGCAGGAACACTTTTTTCGCGCAAAACCATGACGTCATACAGAGTGCCTAGCCAGTAATCTGCAGAGTTCGCAAATTCTACTCTACACACGGTACGCTATTTCTGTACTTGTTACAAACCATTTTTTTTTTAAACTGGTAACCAAACATTTTCTTGTAACTCTGCAGATGAATTTTTGTACATTTACAACACGTTACTTTAGTAAACATACAAAATTGCTAAAGTTTTTCAATGTTTATAACACTTGCTTGTTAAAATTCAACATTACTGTTACACATTCCACACTAAAATTTCGTGAAGTTTACTGTAATTTATTTTTACTGTTACAAAGAATATTTTTTGGCAACTTGTTTCCAATGAATTCCTCTTACAAATAAAAAATAAATTGCAATGCATTTAGGCTACTTCTGCGACAATATGTGTTCCATTCTAGTCGAGATTCATGTCGCTCTGGTTCAGCGTTTAATTAATATTGCAGTTTATAGCAACAAAACAACATTTCTACCTACGGTCAGTTGACAGTTTCTGTACACACTACCACGCTTCGCTTCAGGCGGGCGAAATAAAATGATGTCACCGGCAAAAACGCCCTGACCGAACACACGACGAAGATTTAATTCGAAACAAGCGACAATCAACTAGTATTCAGAAACCTATACCACATGTTGAAATGAAAGTGAAAATTGTAAATGTTTCCCCACGGAAATTTTTTGCTTTAATTTCTCAACATACAAACACCAGTCTGACAGGGGAAGAATTATAACACTCGCATATTTATGTTTACATGTGATGGAACGATACGCGAAGGGATATAATAGATCCTAACTCACAGTTTCCAATTAATTCCGGAACCACCGTGGCTACCGTTCGCTCGGGGACAGCAGCGCTTTCGAAGTGGGCAGGTACCTTTGAAAGGGGACATCCAATTCTGCCAAGCACAGCTGGAACTTCGAGGTCGGGATGAATGGCCCCCCTTGAGCGCACAAAATCCCTTCGAGCTTTCATCTTTCAGTCTCCTAGCGCGCCGGATTTCCCAGTCCAAGACTGCGATTAGTACCTCATCCGACTACAAAACGAAACGCTTGAGAAACTGCCTTGCCACGCTTTTGTGCGACAAAAGTATTCACACAGCGTAGACTCAGTGTTGCAGCGCTTGACTGGCGATTCCGCACGAAGGCTAGAGAATATACGTACGCCTTGTGGCCTTAAGTGATTATTAACGGCGTTATTCACCTTCGAAATGGGGGANGAAGGCTAGAGAATATACGTACGCCTTGTGGCCTTAAGTGATTATTAACGGCGTTATTCACCTTCGAAATGGGGGAAAAAAATAACAAGCTCGTAGTTAAAAATATCGGAAACTGCTGGAGACGAAAGGAAACAAGTTTTCACAAGTTAGATGTTATCCCAAGTCAGAAACTAAATAGAGGTTTGTACGCTCACACACCCGTAAATATTTAGCCCTTAGAATTTGCTGAAATCGCGAGACGAAATATTAATTACCGTGTATGCCATTGTTGTAAGCAACACTCTAACCTGCGACCTCCACCTTTAATTATGAGAGCTCTTTTCTCTCGAAGGGAGCAAGTTAAGTTTGTTACAAGGCAACCTTTTCTTGTTCATTTGGACGTGGTTGGTTAATAATCCATCTAGAAATACAGTATTAGCGAATACGCAAGGCTACAGTTTTTACTGCGATATGAGAGTAGCTACCTCTATTTTGTTTCTTTAGTGAAGATGTTATTTACAATTACCTGTCCATAGGTTGGTGATCGTCATATTATGAAACAATATGCGAATACATTTTCTTTCATTATTAATAGTTTCCGATATTTTTAACGACAAGCTTGTTATTTTCCCATTTTCGTGGATGAATAACATCCTTAATAATCACTTTAAGCCGCAAGACGTACATATATTTTCTACCCGACTTCTCAACCGTTGTGACACACGATAACACACTCTCTCATGCCGTTCGCCTGCAATATCATGTCAAAATCAATTACCGATACAATCTGTCCGGACCAAACATTACACTTCCCATTGTAACATATTGTTTGCGCAGTGAAATAGTTAAAATTGCATACCTTAGTAACTTCAAAAAAAATTCTGCCTTTATCACTTGGCGAGTAAGTGCGTGGAATCGAGAGACTGAGAGANATACCTTAGTAACTTCAAAAAAAATTCTGCCTTTATCACTTGGCGAGTAAGTGCGTGGAATCGAGAGACTGAGAGACGGCTGTTTTAATAGCCGAGGTCTTCAGCACCGACGCGGCAGTGAAGTGATGTGAACATCGAGCCGCGGCGGACTGAAAAAACAGGACACTCCACCCAAGGGCAACGTCTGCCATGTTTCCCAAAAGCAAGACTCGGGGTTTGGCCCCGTCGGAAGTCGAGCCCGGTTCACCGTGGTGTAAGGCGAGCGGACTGATAACTAAAACACCGCGGCGTCCTGTGTCCCTTAAGGCCCGGCTTCACCCCTTTTGCAGAAATTCTTCGTTTTCGCGTCATAATTTCGGATCCATAGTAATAACTGGCAATGTGCGATTATAAAAAATTTACATTTTACGAGGTGCTTAATATTTTTGTGATTAATTTTAATTGTGTGTTACCTGATAGTTGTAAAAAGTCGAGAACATATTTATATTTTATCAACAAATTCCTCCATTTTTGCAAGCAGAAGATAACACACAGTAAAAATTAGATACAAAAGTATTAAACAACTAGTAAATTGTAAATTCTATATAATAAAACATTTCCAGTAATACCTATGAAACTGAAATTATGACACATTGATGACGAATTTCTGCAAAAGGGGTGAAGTCGAGTCATAACGCAAGCCCCTGTTACGCAAGAATTAATTTGCCACTGATATCGACGTAACGNCAAAAGGGGTGAAGTCGAGTCATAACGCAAGCCCCTGTTACGCAAGAATTAATTTGCCACTGATATCGACGTAACGCACTGTAATGTCGAACCACCGAGGGAAAAAATAGAGGCAGNGAAGGCTAGAGAATATACGTACGCCTTGTGGCCTTAAGTGATTATTAACGGCGTTATTCACCTTCGAAATGGGGGGAAAAAATAACAAGCTCGTAGTTAAAAATATCGGAAACTGCTGGAGACGAAAGGAAACAAGTTTTCACAAGTTAGATGTTATCCCCAGTCAGAAAATAAATAGGGGTTTGCACGCTCACGTACCCGTAGATATTTAGCCCTTAGAATTTGCTAAAATCGCGAGACGAAATATTAATTACCATGTATGCCATTGTTGTAAGCAACACTCTAACCTGCGACCTCCACCTTTAATTATGAGAACTCTTTTCTCTCGAACGGAGCAAGTTAAGTGTGTTACAACAAGGCAACCTTTTCTTGTTCATTTGGACGTGGTTGGTTAATAAATCCATCTAGAAATACAGTATTAGAGAATACGCAAGGCCACAGTTTTTACTGCGATATGAGAGTAGCTACCTCAATTTTGTTTCTTTACTGAAGATGTTATTTGCAATCACCTGTCCATAGGTTGGTGGTCGTCATATTATGAAACAATATGTGAACACATTTTATTTCGTCATTAATAGTTTCCTATATTTTTAACGACAAGCTTGTTATTTTCCCATTTTAGTGGATGAATAACATCCTTAATAATCACTTTAAGCCAGAAGACGTACATATATTTTCTACTCGACTTCTAAACCGTTGTGACACACGATAACACACTCTCTCATGCCGTTCGCCTGCAATATCATGTCAAAATCAAGTACCGATGCAATCTGGCGGGCCCGAACATTACACTTCGCATTGTAACATATTGTTCGCGCAGTGAAATAGTTAAAATTGTATACCTTAGTAACTTCAAAAAAAATTCTGCCTTTATCACTTGGCGAGTAAGTGCGTGGAATCGAGAGACTGAGAGACGGCTGTTTTAATAGCCGAGGTCTTCAGCACCGACGGCAGTGAAGTGATGTGAACATCGAGCAGCGGCGGACTGAAAAAAACAGGACACTCCACCCAAGGGCAACGTCCGCCATGTCTCCCAAAATCAAGACTCGGGGTTTGGCCCCGCCGGAAGTCGATCCCGGTTCACCGTGGTGTAAGGCGAGCGGACTGATAACTAAAACACCGCGGCATCCTGTGTCCCTTAAGGCCCGGCTTCACCTCTTTTGCAGAAATTCCACGTTTTCGAGTAATAATTTCGGATTCATAGTAATAACTGGCACTGTGCGATCATAAAAAAATTTACATTTTACGAGGTGCTTAATATTTTTGTGCTTAATTTTAATTGTGTTATACCTGCTGGTTGTAAAAAGTCGAGAACATATTAATATTTTATCAACAAGTTCCTCCCTTTTTGCAAGCAGAAGATAACACACAGTGAAAATTAGATAAAAAAAAGTATTAAAAAACTAGTAAATTGTAAATTCTATATAATTAAACATTTCCAGTAATACCTCTGAAACTGAAATTATGACACGTTGATGACGAATTTCTACAAAAGGGGTGAAGTCGAGTCATAACGCAAGCCCCTGTTACGCAAGAATTAATTTGCCACTGATATCGACGTAACGCACTGTAATGTCGAACCACCGAGGGAAAAAATAGAGGCAGTAATAATGATGAATAAATGCTCTGTGAAGGTATTAGATATTCTCATCGGCAAACCTTGATGCCGGAATTAAATACGTAATTAAGTGTCAGAATTTCTCACCCTCCAGTTCATGAGTTTGGCGTCTTCTCCACGCATTTGAGGGTAGGATACGTATTTTTAAAATCATGAACAAACGTAAAAACAAGGGGGGATGGGGGATTCCATTTCTGGCGCTCCATGGCAGCGTTTGATAGAGAACATTCGCAGAATACTTTCCACTCACACGCGGTTTTCAAACCCTCAGATTTGGAGAAGTGAGCGGAAGGTGCTGTTTGAATTCTAGGATTATTCAAAGAGCACGGTCCATCCCAACAGCACTAATNGAACATTCGCAGAATACTTTCCACTCACACGCGGTTTTCAAACCCTCAGATTTGGAGAAGTGAGCGGAAGGTGCTGTTTGAATTCTAGGATTATTCAAAGAGCACGGTCCATCCCAACAGCACTAATATAGTGATTCAATCTACTTATCAAGTGAATCATGTCTACGAAGATCGCTGTTAAGATACTTTCACAAAACAACAGAATTACCCATTCTAATGTGTGTGGAATCACGAATTCTGTAAGTTTGAGATGTATTACACTTCTAATTCATGCTAGCAAACTAACTGCATTCTGCATCGATGTGTCGGAGTCTGTAGTTAAGAAGATAAAGATGGTGGATGTTATACCTAACGTAAGAAAATAACCGAATTCAGTATATCATACGCCTTAAAATAATAAATCTTTACCTGAGCGCACTGTACTGCTTAACTCTGGCCGATGCCATCACAGCCGCACGATTATTTCACATTTTAGAACAGCAACATTAGGTATTAGAGTGTTTCGGATCTGGTGACGTCACCACATTCAGGAATACAGGACAGTCAATGTTTGATACTAAGCAGACCATATACACTCTTGACCACAGATCATCTTTGTCGCTCCCACATGCCGTCACTATTACTATCGAGATTTCAGGACTGGCGAGCAAACTATAGTGGCAATATATCTTGCTGATAATTTAAATATGTAATTTAATGCAGTCTAGGAGTTAAGGTAGTCCGAAACAGTAGCAAAAACCGCGAAAGGACTTGGAATAGTAATTGTAACACTAAGTTGTTTCACTAAATTTCACAGTTAACATTTGTTGTACGGGGTCGGTAAAGAAGGGGCCCGATCGCTGACACATGACAATGGAGCCACTACAGAGGGGCCCACTCAAGAAAATGCCGATAGAAATGACAGCCAGGAAAATGCAGAGTTTATTAAGTGAGGTGGTTGTGCAAACAGTTTTACTAGTGGGGAAACCGACTTTGAATTTTCGCTTAACGAGCCAGTTTATGAAGTTGTAAACTCACAAGAAACCTTATGTCCTGAGTTAATAGAAATGTCTGCGGATTAAAACTACCGAGTTTGTTGGATAGCGGAGCAGAGATACGCTGCGTTTCAGAGAAGCTTTACAAAAACATTCTGGCTACGGGATATAAATTACCACGTTTACGAATTCTAGCCGCAGCGTCTACAAAAAGCCATGTTGCAAGCCAGCAAGTATTATTGAGCATTGAGAGTTTAGGCAGCATAAGTCAGCTTCAGCATTGGCGATAATTGGGCTGAGTAAACCGTTAATTTTAGGAGCAGAATTCCTTTCCCCAGAATAAAATCAAGCTTGATTTTGGAGGCTGGATGATTAGTGCTAGCGAACCTATGATCAGTGTAATAACTTCACCGGAAGGCTGGAGATTAACATACAATTGTGTAGGCCTGTTAAAAACAGATTGTTTACAACTGATTGGCAATATTGTGAGATCGTCTGATTTCAAAAACCACTCTGCAACGCAGTTCAAGCCTCGGACAGGCGGAAGTCTGTTGCAAGGCGACCCAGGTGGTCGTTGCCTAATTGTCGAGACATTCCACGAGGACTCTCGGGCGCCAAGTTGGCTTTAGAGACGTCTATCGTCGAGCTAATACGCACTCAGGGATTGCGGAGGGGAAGTACCGCGACAAAGTTCCGGTAGGAGGTGTCTCTCTCTCTCTCTCTCTCTCNCGCACTCAGGGATTGCGGAGGGGAAGTACCGCGACAAAGTTCCGGTAGGAGGTGTCTCTCTCTCTCTCTCTCTCTTTCTCTCGCTCTCTCTTTCTCTCGCTCTCTCTTTCTCTCGCTCTCTCTCGCTTTCTCACGCTCTCTCTCGCCCTCTCTCACTCTCTTTCGCTCTCTCTCACTCTCCGCTCTATCTCTCTCTCTCTTCCGTTCTATCTCTCTCCCTCTTCCGCTCTATCTCTCTCCCTCTTCCGCTCTATCTCTCTCCCTCTTCCGCTCTACCTCTCTCCCTCTTCCACTCTATCTCTCCTCTCTCTCTACCCCTCTCTTTCTCTAAGCAAACCTTGTCGAGCAACACGTTCCAGTCGACAGTCCTGACCCCAGCGGTTATCGGGGCGAGAAGTAGTACACACGACAGCGACAGNTCTAAGCAAACCTTGTCGAGCAACACGTTCCAGTCGACAGTCCTGACCCCAGCGGTTATCGGGGCGAGAAGTAGTACACACGACAGCGACAGTCCCGATAAACTTTCATCCCCTCTGACCGACCACGTGTGACCGCTGCCACGGTCGGTATAGTCTATTCACGGTTTCTTCCAACTTTCCTGAAGCCCTGCTCAAGTTATACTTCCAGAATATTCCTTTACCTCCTACAAACAAAGCTTAACCTAGTATAGAAAAGTACACCAAAGGGACAGCGCACCGCATTCGTGCGCACTCAACTATTTCTCACTGTGCATTACCAACACACCTATTTTCCCCTCTATTTTTATACGTATTAGTTATAAATTAAATATTATCATTTATAGATAAAATATGAGTTACATTTCAATTTAACCGAGAAAAAGATACTTTTATGTTAACAGAAGTTTAAAACGCTTGTGTTACGCGACATATTTAAGAAACGACCGAACACGTCATACAAAGGGTGGTTTCAAAGGTTTTTTTTTTTAAGTGCGAAGAAACCTCAAATAGACTATAAGGGGCCTCCCCAGTAAAAAGAGAAATTAACGACTCAAGGTCACGTCTTGCTATAAGTAAACATTGCGACGACGTTGGACATTTGCATAAACAAGCTTCGCGTGTTCGGTTTTATCAGAATTTTAAGGGGTTGCTCGAGGGTTTTAACACAGAAATCTGCTCAGAAAAGATACAGCTTTGTCGCTATAGTTTAAAACACTGTTTTACAGAAGTGGAGTGGAGGGATTTGGGCGACTGACGATGAGGGTGAAGTGGAGTATGGAGCAGCGCCGGAATGCAAGGGTGGGGGAAACGGGAGATCCCCGAGAAAACCCACCAACTAGCAGCATCGTCCGGCACTATTCCCACGTGCGAAAATCCGGGAGCGGCCCCGACGGGATCTAAACCCGGTTCGCCTAGGTGGAAGGTGAGTGGTCTGACATTCACACCACCGCGGCTCCTGTCTTACAGCAGAATAAAAATTTAAAATAGAGGGCTGCTTTCAGAGAATTTTGCTGGCTTTGACACATTTCAACCACCACATTTATGATCCAATAACGAAATTTATAAATTTGCAACAAAATATCGATTTTCATTTCTGTCCAAAAAAAAATATTTAAACTGAAATATTCTGCAATATTTAAAAAATTATAACAGAAACAAATGCATACAATGAGATCTATTTGACAACTAGGACCTACCTGGAACTGTTTTCGCGTTTGAACCCGAGAAGCGCGAGAGCGATAAAGGCGACACTGCCATGCATATCAAGTGCACTAACACCACTACGCGCAAGGCTCTGAACTGGTGTGAGTAGATATAAAAAGTTCCTTTTGGGGCATGCAATCTGGCATGTCGGATCTGGATACGTCTGCCATCTTGGTAGGCGCGACCGGCAACAATGTTGGTCGGTGCCATCTGCCATATTTGTAGGCGTTACAGATGCCATGTTGGATGTTCGTCCCCCCGTTTATACCCT
>NQII01001603.1:435285-465082 GCA_002778355.1 Clitarchus hookeri
GTGTGTGTGCGTGTGTGCACGGACTGGGACTGTGTTTATCGTGCATGGTAATCTGGTGTGGCATAATGGGAAACGAACCTGATTCATCGACTTACTTGTGAGGAAATTGTAACAATATGATAGTATGGGTATTTGCGGCTAATCGCACATTTTTTAAAAGTCCTACACATCTCCTCCTTTCACCTCATGGCCCAGTGGCACCTGACTTTAACCTAATGTTTAGAATCCGCCATTCAGAAAATTCAACTCCATTTACGGAGCTAAAACGTATTAAGTACCTAATAACAACGTTGGTAAAAAAAACCATAAATAGGCTACTTATTATTTAATTCGTTTTTATATGCTGACTGACTTTTTTTGTGTTCAGATATCCACACCATTATTCTGTGTCTGAGGTCACAGAAGCGTAAAAAATTGTTATAATTTTCCCCTGCAGTAATTACAATATACCGCTGGTGAGATGTTTCGTCTTAAAACGCGCAAGAATGGATTGCGTTTTCAACAGTCGCAAACATACGACTGATGAGCTAATAGATAACACCGTATATTAATTCACCCTCTCATACAGCAGATTTAAAATTACAGAAAACGTTTACGAATATAAATAATCCGTGCCATTTTTTAAATGTGTTTAAGTGATAATATTTGAAGAATTGTCAAAATACCCACTAAAATGATTTACTGTACAAACCGTTTACAGTTTACTATTCAAAAACACAAGCTACGTGCAAACAATTCGATGGCATTGCGGGCGTATTGCTTATGCAGGAAATCACTTGTACAAACCAACAGCTGGAACGAATTTCTCCAGAAATTTACAGCACATTTCCGCGGCAACTTCTAACTCTAGATAACAGTTCCGCGTAAACCCATTCAAGCTTTAACTTTCCCGACATTAACACCACAGCAATTTTGCCTATTTTTCTACCGGGAAACAATAACATTTAGCTTTTAAAATCTGAATGCCTTAACCGATAAGAACGTAGTTTCACCAGAATACTATAAATCCTACTTAGCCAATCGCAGTGAGTTTCATGATGAAACTTCGTTCTCGCATTTGACCTAAAATACAATTTTTTTTCCTCCACCCCCTAGATTTGGTGGCATTTGTATCGCCAACTAGGGTAAGGTTTGCCAACAGTGGAAAAAAAATCACTTTTCCTCATAACTGCTAATACAAAATAAACGGCTAAGGAAATATTAGTGGCTATGTATATGTATTACAGTATTCACAACAGTGGAAGAATGTCCAACGTGCAGCTTCAGTCATGTTTGGTGTTGTTTTATAAAACGACTTATATATGGATGTAGCGACCCGTGGTAGACTGGCCAGTGGATTGAGCCACATAAATAATAAATGTATAAGTTGGATCTAACAGAATTGCAACATAATGCCGCCTCTGCTATTTTTTTTTTTTTCCAGGTTTTTAATTAACATCGCCGTTCCCCTGTCACGTTCTAACATTGCATAATTTCGGGGTTATGTTTACCGTTAGTCCTAGACATTTTCGATATATATGATTACACAGTACTTGCTTATGTCGTCCATTCATTTGATATTATTACCAATTCGCTTATGAATTAACAGTATAATCTTCGGTTATTTTAATAATTTATTGACATAGAAATCATGTGTAAGTATTTCTCATTTGTTTGTAGACTGTATTCAGTTTGCTATTTCCATTTTTTTGTAGAGGATAGTCAGTATTAAATGTATATTAAACAAAAGTACTAAATATAATTATCCTGGTTGTCTCTCGTCTCGCATTGCTGATTGGCAGAGAGATGTGTCATGTTCAGACGATAGCCAATCAGAGGACATGAGACAACATAAGTAAAGCAAATNGTTCAGACGATAGCCAATCAGAGGACATGAGACAACATAAGTAAAGCAAATGTAAAATCGAACTAGTTTTTTCTACAGAATAATTCTCACCACCTGTATTATGGACGTGGATATTTACAAGAAGTTTTAATTATATAATAATTAAGAAGATATGTGAATTGTATTTAACTAATTGCAGTAAAGTGTTTTTTAAGGTAAATGTGTATTAACCGAAGATAAGAAATATTGAATTTTATTGTATTGAGAATATTTGTGAATAATTGGTTGAATTTGCTGAAGAGGAAAATCAAGTTAAAATAAAAAAAATTTTGAAGGTGAGAAATTTTATATATTATATTTAATTGAAAACGGCGCCCAACGTGATAATAGTCCATTTGTGAATTGTCTGAACTGTAACAACGTAANTAAACAAAAGTACTAAATATAATTATCCTGGTTGTCTCTCGTCTCGCATTGCTGATTGGCAGAGAGATGTGTCATCTTCAGACGATAGCCAATCAGAGGACATGAGACAACATAAGTAAAGCAAATGTAAAATAGAACTGGTTTTTTCTACAGAATAATTCTCACCACCTGTATTATGGACGTGGATATTTACAAGAAGTTTTAATTATATAATAATTAAGAAGATAGGTGAATTGTATTTAACTAATTGCAGTAAAGTGTTTTTTAAGGTAAATGTGTATTAACCGAAGATAAGAAATATTGAATTTTATTGTATTGAGAATATTTGTGAATAATTGGTTGAATTTGCTGAAGAGGAAGATCAAGTTAAAATAAAAAAAATTTTGAAGGTGAGAAATTTTACATATTATATTTAATTGAAAACGGCGCCCAACGTGATAATAGTCCATTTGTGAATTGTCTGAACTGTAACAACGTAANATATTATATTTAATTGAAAACGGCGCCCAACGTGATAATAGTCCATTTGTGAATTGTCTGAACTGTAACAACGTAAGCACAGCAAATTTTACAAGTGGGCATATTATGTTCGAACCAATAATTACTAAATAAAAATCATATCATACTTTCTTCAAACAGAAACCTGAAAACAAGTGGCAAAAATTCTTCCATTAGGTACTACAATATAAATGTTGAAAAATTCAAACGTGATTCAAGTTTTGTATACAGAAACCATTAAATTAAAAATTAGTACCTGAGCACTGTGCGTGAAACAAAATCAACTTCGACGTACAGCCTTTACGCATATAGTTTATATTAATAACAATCCTCGAAAACTTCAGATATAAAACCAATGCAATCCCTTTTAGGGCAGAACAAGACCTCAGCTACCCTTCGAATGGGTGGAATTTAAAAAAAAAATGGTAACTGGCACGATTTTGTTAGCAGATTTGGTAAATATTTGCAATGGCGCAAACTCTCTATCAATGTCCACAAAGAGATACTCTTGCAAATGAACGAATATTTTACACTTAAAATAACAAATCTTGTGGATATACAAAAGTATATTCTATCAGAATATTTCAATTCCAAGCAAAACAAAATGTGTATGTTGCAATACAATATAAATCAGTTATATATAGCTTCATAAAAGCCGATATTATGCAGGGTTTATTTATCAACCTAGATAATATCAATAAAGGGAGGAATAAACAAAGCAATCGACGACTTGAAATATTGTAATAATGTTGTTTACCGGATAATTTGAAATCGTTAGAAATATGAATATTTGACTACTACGCAAATATTTGCTCTTAATGTGTCATGAAACAAAATGAAACCTAATAAAAGTGCTACTAATTTTATTATTAAACTTACAGAAAGCCTTTAACAACGTAATTATGTCCCCTTACTTGGTGCCAACTTTACAGTGTTTACATTAAAACACATAGGGATTTTGTTTTTCAAATATTGACTTTAAAATATTAAAAACTGTGAAAAACCTCATATAGAAACTTAGGCAATTCAACACCAATAAAAGCTATTTGTTCACATATCTTAACAAAAATTCGTGCGCCGAACACGGAAGTGCAATCTGTTCCACACTTTATTTATATTTTAATGAAAGTTCAAACTTTATGGAAACACAAACAATTGATATTGCCGCCGGGAATAAAATGCGAAAAACATAGGCAGAGCCCATTCCCGATTTTTCAACGTTCATTACGTTGCGAATGTGGATTTTTGATTTTATTAGTGTCACTACTGGTCGAAGCAGTTTTTTTATNTTTCAACGTTCATTACGTTGCGAATGTGGATTTTTGATTTTATTAGTGTCACTACTGGTCGAAGCAGTTTTTTTATAACGTTGTTTTCAGAAAACCTATAAAATGAAAATCGTTAATAAAGAAATCAGCCTTATGATCAATAAATACTTCTGCTTTTATGTCCCTCAGATAAACAAAAATATCGACATAAAGGCTCCTACAGTGCCACATGTCAATGTTCTTTCATAGTGTTGGACTTATTTTAGCANAACAAAAATATCGACATAAAGGCTCCTACAGTGCCACATGTCAATGTTCTTTCATAGTGTTGGACTTATTTTAGCATATTTAACGTATCGTTGTAACGATTACGGAGAGAAATTGCTTGCACTTGCCGAACTCAACGCATTCGTCGGATCCAATAAAAACATATATTATCTCTTAACAGACAGTGGCGAGTAATAGGAAAATAAGCGTTACTAAATAAATTTAATGTATGTCGCTTCTTCCCCACCCTTCGCTGTAAAGCCCATTTTTTATTAATCATCGCACAGGGGCACGTTATGTGGCACGGGACAGTTACCATGTAGGAAACGCAAGGTTTANCCATTTTTTATTAATCATCGCACAGGGGCACGTTATGTGGCACGGGACAGTTACCATGTAGGAAACGCAAGGTTTAATGCCAGAGTACTGACTTTTTACTAGACCAAAACGAAAGAACAAACACGTTAGCAAAAGAATTAGGGTAATGTGCCAAATAGTGCATAACAAGTAAATAATAAGTATACGACTAGTTTTATGCTATCGTGGCAAACTGATCGTTAAGCAGAGAGCAGAGTAGTGCTGCCATAGCCTGCTGGAGAGCAGATAAGTAATTTATTGTTATTTAAAAACTTTTAGGTCCCATCCTTTTGGTAAGATTTAAAATGTAACTTGAGAATGCCAGTTCTGTGTGTCGTTGCGTCTGTTAATAACTCAAGNCCATTTTTTATTAATCATCGCACAGGGGCACGTTATGTGGCACGGGACAGTTACCATGTAGGAAACGCAAGGTTTCAATGCCAGAGTACTGACTTTTTACTAGACCAAAACGAAAGAACAAACACGTTAGCAAAAGAATTAGGGTGATGTGCCAAATAGTGCATAACAAGTAAATAATAAGTATACGACTAGTTTTATGCTATCGTGGCAAACTTATCGTTAAGCAGAGAGCAGAGTAGTGCTGCCATAGCCTGCTGGAGAGCAGATAAGTAATTTATTGTTATTTAAAAACTTTTAGGTCACATCCTTTTGGTAAGATTTAAAATGTAACTTGAGAATGCCAGTTCTGTGTGTCGTTGCGTCTGTTAATAACTCAAGAGTCTTATGGTTGGGGCCAAATTTAAATTTAGGTTTTAGGTCGCACGACTATGACAACGAGACACGATTAAAGTGGGCTCCGAACCAATTAACTAATTAGTGCTGGCAGTTATGCTAGTACTGGGCACAAGCGATCACAATTCCGACCTCCTCGCTACAAAAGCGCAAGACCAAGTTTGTCGTTTTACATAGTGTGATACACAGAAAAACGGTTTTAATATTTTAATGTTAAATATATTCTTTAATTTCAGGAGCATATTAAAGTAAAAAATTTGATTAAGAATTATTTAAAACAAAAATTTAACCTCTGCCCACTTACCAAGTAACGCACCAAGCCGTTATGAGTGAGATGTTTTTATACTACTACGCAAAAACCTAGGCTGTATAAAATTACTAAAAATTAATTCAATTTAATTTAATAGTTTACTATATATAACATTTTGTTTTCTCAATGTTTTAAAATTACTTTTGTGTATAATTGTTTAATTGTCCTCTGTTGAACAAACCAGGTATAAAATTACTATGAAGAATGCTCCTTAAGTATACATAAATTAACTAGATACATTTTAAGTGCAACGAAGTACCATCACATAAATATTTAATTGTATGCAAGGCGTACAGCGTAGCAGTAAAGAAGATCGGTGTAATAACTGTAGACATTTTACATAAAAAACAAACAAAAATTTCTTACTCGAACTGTTGATTTCTGTCGTAGCGCCGCAAATGTTTAAGAAACACGTGTGGCTTAAATACTACCGGAAATATCATACGCAGTCTTACGAGTTGTGGATGCAGCATCCGCATCTCGCAAAAATTACGAAAAACACTATAGTCTTCATACAGTGAACCACTGCATTTTTTTAAAACTCAAAACAGTTAAAACACGTGAGTAAGGGTAATTTGTTTTATACTTGACACGGGAAATTTTTTTTTTTTCAATATTAAAATTAATATTTTAACGGTAAAATATTTTTGTATATTTTAAAAATCTGTAATTCAAGTTTGTTATGAACACAAAAATGTGGGTCATGAAATTCCATAAATTTATTTAATTAAAAGTACTTAGCAGAATGCATGTAAAAGCGTTGTTATTTTTCAGCGTAGGATTAATTTCTGCGTTCGTGCGGAAGCACGAGCGTTCCAAAAGACACCGCGATAACACGCTGCAACAAAACACGAGCAGGACAGCTCTCCAAACTGCCGGGAACCATACGCGGAGCTGTAATTAGTATCACGACCTGGGTGGTGTCCCACATATAAGGGNAGCACCCAGCTTCTAAAACTTGCGACCACTCTCTCTCTCGCACACGTCGTCCCCTGTGCTTCTGCGGCCGTCCGCCGTTTTGAAACAACCCCCTCGACACACTGCAGCGAGCGGTGCCCGCAAGGCTTCAGGCGCTGGCACACACGCGACCACTTCCTCACTCCTCGTCACACCCACGGCACGGTAACCCTCGCAGAATCCTTCAGCCTCTACCCTCCCTCCGTCTCACAACTACAGGCTGGTTTGCGGAGGGGCTTCGTCGTGCCGTGGTGTGGTCCCGAACTCATCATCTCCTTCTACTAGGACGCGCCTGATACAGAATGTTCCACGTAGAAGCAGCTCTAGAAACGACGCAAAGGAGAATGAGAGATTCTGATTATTGAAGATGCGGACCACTTTGTATAGTCTGTTCACGATAAAGTAAGCACGTTTGAGATCAACATTTGAAAAAACCTGCTCATTTACTACATGTATACTGCCATAGAGTACACACCAGCAAAATGGCGTCACTGGCCGGCAAAATGTTGGAACTCTGTTCTCCCATCGGCACCTGGTAACCTACTAGCCAGCCAGCAGCAAACTTCTCGTAGGTGGCAGTAGTCGGCCAGACACAAGACTCGTGCATACAGCCTCGTGCAACCAATCAAATAATAAGTAAACTCACATCAAAGCAACTATTACAACGCCATTTCGTCTCTGTGTGCTAATCTACTCTGTGCCGGCGCACTGCAGCCCGCAGGGGCCACGACGGTGTAATGGTCAGACTACTCGCCTCCCACCAAAGTGAATCGGGTTGGATTTCTAGCGATACCGCTGGTCGGCGGGTTCCCTCGGGGATATCCCGTTTCTCCCGCTTTTGTCCGTCGTTGCTCCATACTCACCTCACTTCACCCTCATCGGCTCTCAAGACCTCGATTTTAAGAGCTGCTCAAATATTTCCATTCTCCGCTACAGCCCGTAGCGCCCGCGAGGCTTCAGGCGCTGGCACACACGCGAACACTTTCTCACCCCACTCCTAAACACACACGCACACGCACGCGCACGCACACGCACACGCACGGGCACGCACGCACACGCACACGCGCACACACAGAGCGCGGTACCCCTTGCAGAATTCTTCAACCTCTCCCCTCAATTCACACAAGTCAACTACCAGCTTGTTTGCAGCCGGGCTTCGTCGAACTACTGTGTGGTGCCGAACTCATCAGCTTCATCTACTACGACGCGCCGGCTACAGTATCTCCCACATAAAAGTAACGCTAGAAACATGCAACATTCTGATTATTGAAGATGCTGAAAATCAATTTGCAGGCTGTTCGAGGTTAGTTGAGCCCTTTTGCACGCTCTTCTTACAATCTAATTTTCTCACGATTTTTTGTTCTTCCATCATATACAAAATTTACATTGTCATGGGTCTACTTCATTCGTGCGTCGGTCAAGTGAAACTGTGAAATTACTAGAAAAATAAATATTTTACGAACTAGCTAATTTTACTCTTTATGCGCATTAGAACGATAGAAAGCAAAATAAATAATTTCAATATTCACACACATTTACCTTAAACTTCTAATTCAACGTTAATATATGAAACTACTTTCTTTCTGTCGTTGCCGACTTTATTAGACACTTGCCAGCCAGCGTAGACGTCAAAATACATGCAAGAGTAGGGTTAGAAATATTTTCGAAATGTTGATTTCATAAGTGTTCAAATAACCGTGAACAGCCTATACCGAGCAGTTTTTTTTTTTAACGTTGATTTCAAAAGTGCCCACTTCATCGTGAGCAACCTATAAGAAGAAATATTACGTCTTGACATCTCTCGCAGTTTACATTTTTTTCCCCCTCCATCTCACGCGTTTGTAACCGGACCACTTTTAAGTGGGATATGCTGTACGTCCGGAACATTCCCTTGGCNGGGCGACCGCTTGTGTGGCTTCGACGAACAGTTGTTTCATCGACACCGTGAAGCGTCTGCAGTGACCCTGTAAATATTTCGCATAAACCCGAGATATATTATACGTAATGTAGCATCGAACAAATTTAAAAGTCAATGTTGAAAAAAAACAAAAGCAATCCTACAACTTTTTTTTTTTTTTTTTTTTTTTTTTTTCCCAATATTTATAAGTAATAGAATTGCAAGCGTAATGAACAAAGGTTCAGTTTTTTCTAAAGCGCCGTATAATTGTAAATTTTTATGTGGCGAAAGGAAATGTTTGAATGAAATCTAACTGGCAGAAGAATCATCTCAACGAGACCGCGTGTGATCGTTTCTAGTTGATTCAATTTATTCATCAGTTTACAGCGACTTACGAAGATAATTTTCAGCGATTTGATAGAGATTTGATTATACGAGTAACATGGACTCCAAATACAGTGGTGAAACGTCACATGCCAAATCAGAACACGTCATACGCCATGACAAATTCTGATAGGATCTGTTATTCTTTGTTAACGGCATTTGCTTAGTGTTTCCCATCTTTTCTTTTCCCTAGGTGCGTGGAATGACACGGATANGTTATTCTTTGTTAACGGCATTTGCTTAGTGTTTCCCATCTTTTCTTTTCCCTAGGTGCGTGGAATGACACGGATAAGATGGCTTACGTATGAAAAAAACGTACCCTTAATTCTAATAAACGTTAGAGGTACCAGTGTTTGAGAAGGGACTTGAGTCTTGCATCGCCTTGCTGTTATGCCAGCACTCTCATCGCGACAGCATTTCCGGTCAGTTACCTCTAAGGTAAAGAAGCATTTCCGTGTACATGCCGCATAATTTACTTGAGCTATCCAAGCCTGGTTCCAATAGAAAAAATTGCCCAAGCAGGAAGTGAATTCAAGTTGTACAATGTAACATCTCGGCTTGCTAAGCGAATATCCTGCTAAGGTTTCATAAACAAATTAATTGACACCCATGAGTAACAATCAGTATTCTACACAATAAACGCGAAATAATTTCATTGATTTTTGGTGGGATCTAGAAATAAAGTTGAAATTCCAAAATTATTATAAATGTAAGTCCGTATTCTCTAACCTTGAATGCGTAATGCTGTAATGTCTTCTCGCTATTCTTTTGAGTAAGTGAAAAGAAACTTAACTAAATTCTAGTATAAGAGCTACAGCTCGATATCATAAAAGTTATGAATAAAGAATGGTAAAACCATAAGTTTTTTTTTCCTCGAAAGGTTTAGCAAAATTCCATGAACGTACTCGCTTGTCACAATTAGTCTTACTTTAGGAAGAAAAAATTTCACCATTATAGTAATGCTCGAATCCCATTTTACTTTTAGTTTACCGGCTGCTAATAGACCAGTATTAATTTCAGGCGCATGTGAAAAACTTTTTAATATGCCACAAAATAAAAAGCTATATGTAGTTAGTTACGTTACAAGAGAGTGTAGATGAACGGAACTAATCTTAAGACTGCTACATAGAGACATGCGTCGCGGGTTAATAGACGTTAGAATTTGGGTTTCACTTCATACTTGTACAGTAGTACAGAGAAAGGCGGGAAGACAACTTGGCCTCCATGGTTATAAGAAGCTTCGTAACCCCTCGTGTTGGTGCTTTTGAATGAGTGGAGTAGTTACAGGAGGGGGTTCGGGTAACTTGTCACCTTGCTAAAGTAATATACTATTTTTGATTTAAAAAAAAAATAAGTTTTAAGAACTTATATGCTAAATTAGTTTATATCTAACAGTGTATGATATTTTAAAGTGTATAAATTCTCTAACCTAAGTCAATTTTATTCCTAACTGGAACGTTTGCTTAGTCCCTCATACATGCTACCCTTCATGAAACAGTTTTCAAAAAAATATTATGCTCGTCCAGATACAGGGAATACCTGCGTCATGTCGACGTACTCAAGTGGCCAGAATGCTCTTAAGGAGTTTTAAAATTGTCAATTTAAAATAAATAATGTAAAATACTAGTCACGTTAGATAAGGCTAAGCGTAAGCGCACTATTTTGGCATGTTATGCGTAGAAATAATATCATTCACGCATAAAGAAATTATATATATATATATAATGTAAAATTTATNATGTAAACTTTATGCTCACAAACGTAAAAGTTTCTGCATATAATTTGGTAACTTACCTCACTAAGCAGAATAAATTGTTTGAACGCAAAAATTGCATATCAGACTCTAGCACCTTCTTTGGGTATATTTTCGCGATGCCGAGACACATTATTCTTAAATATGTTCTGGAATAAAGTAGTTAAGAAGTAGAATTAAAAGACTCAGGCTAGCATTTATTTACATAAACGCACGAAACGTATAGGAACATAAGAAATGCTTAGGTGTACTTTCGTAAATCTACAGAATCCATGGAATGCTTTTATTTCTCAACAGAATGATCTGAGCTTCGGTACGAAATTTAGCCTAAGTAAGAACTTTCTATAATAAGGAAAAAAAACAGCGGTCAGACCTAATGATAAATACAGGCGCAAGGAAATGTTTGGGATTGTTCAGTGGTGGAAACTTATCGAACGCATTTCACGTTATTAATTTCCCGTCGGGAGCTCCGAAAGGAATTATCTGGACGAGTTATGAATCAAGCTGCAGCTAACAGCCCGATCCGTGGCGTAACGCAGGGCAATTACCAGTATCGAACAGCATCGCCACTTAATACGCGAATGCCGACATAAAACACAGCGTAACCGCGCGGCTTATCCGTCCATTAACACGCAACTCTAATTACAAGATAGTGCATCGCACGGAAGCGGCGCGCGTGTGCGTTTGTCGCGGATGGCGGGGCAGATTGAGTTTTCCACTCAGCGGCGGTAGATGCGCTTGCTTCCGCACGGAAACCGACACACAAGCGGGGATTCATTGCGCACATATTTCAACCGTGAGCGAAACAAACTGACCCTGCCACGAATACAAGGTTTATTCGGCTCGCTTCCATTTTCCCAAAACCCAGGAACCACAGCCAATCTCTTTGCATACGGAAATAACTCTTTAAAATAGCTGCTATCAGTGGTTTACGCTATAAAGGTATAAGATTTAAATCTAGTAAAGAAAACATGGATAATGTATTTAATCTTATATTTTGCACAGTCGGAACGCCAGATAATTTGTGGTTAGTGAACATACCGATAATATTTATGTTGGTGGTTCCAACTAGGAATGTTTATTTCACGAAAAAATATCTATATTATTCATATTGATTATTTATTAAGGTATTGTTTTACGAAACTATATCTCGAAAGAAAAATATTGATTTTCGGTACATCGGAATCCGATATTTTATGCATTAAAGGACTTGGCAAATGTAAAATTGCTTGGAATATTACATATTGAGGACACTGCGCATTGCAGAAAGATGTGGCGCCTGCTTTTGGTGCATGTTGCCAAAGTAAACATAGTAACATTTTAATTCAATTTTTCTAATCAAAACAGAGCTTACATTTAATAGAGTATTTAAAAATATTTATTTATTTCCCATACCTGAGAAAAAATATTGATTTCGATAAAATCTCGTTGAATTATATCGACGATTTATATCTACATATCGTTAATATAATAGCAATGATTTATATCGATATATCGTTGACATAATGTCGTCATTTCGATATATCGATAATTTTTTCAACATCCCTAGTTCCAACAACGAATTCGTTCGATAGGCAGCCTCAAATGACAGTAGACTCCTTTTGGAGGAGTGGCTATACTGGCTCTGTGAGATTTCTTTTGGAGCTAACAAATCCGAGAAGACGCATAAAATGTTTTCACTTCCGCTGTGTATATATGGATATGGATATGGATATCGGACTAGTTTTTACGAGCGAGCAATGTGATGGATTTGCTTTGGTGGGTGGTGGGTGGAGAGGGGTCAAGTGAATACGAGTAATCAGCGAATCAATTTGTAGGGGGTTGGTGGTGGGGGTGTCAGTCTTCTGCTGGTCTTCGTGTCTGAGAGCTTCATTGCTGATCGCTCCACCTGTTATTGAGCTGCGGACCTCCCGCATATGTCTTTTAATGTTATTTAAAAACTTTTTCGAAATTTTTAATTACATTTTTTTTTTAGTTTTAAACTTTCTTTTTGGATTTTTTGGGCAATTTTACGATTTTTTGGGTTTGAGGTCGTTTAATGTTATGGGCACATGGTTAAGGCTATTGGGGTCAAGGCTAAGGTTGCCAACAATCAACATGGGGGTCTTAATCAGCAACATAATGTGTTTGTCAATTTTTGACAATTTTTCCATATTTTTCCTTTAAGGTAATTGTAAAGGTCATCGGCATCCAACATGGTGGTCCAATTCATCATTGTAATATTTTCCTCTAATTTTAATTTCTTTTTCTTAAATTTTCTCGATTTTTATATTAAGGTGGGTAGGTGAGGGGAAGGCGGTGTTACTAGGGAGTTGGGCTCGAGCAGGGGAGGGGGTGACATATTTTCCTTGATTTTAAGGATTATTTTTCGAATTTTTGCGATTTTTCTAGATTTTTCTTATTGGGAGGGTGGTGATGTCTTTTATGGAAGACGAGGGCGGAGGGGGGGGGGGTGAGTTTAACATTAAAAAAGTATGTTCCTCGAATTCTAATTTATTTTTATTTATTACGATTTTTCTCGATTTTTATAATTGTGAGAGGGGTGGGGTTGAGAAGGGAGATGTGTGTGTGTGTGTGTGNTTATTACGATTTTTCTCGATTTTTATAATTGTGAGAGGGGTGGGGTTGAGAAGGGAGATGTGTGTGTGTGTGTGTGTGTATGTCAGGGTGAGAGGAAAGGGAATGCTACATGTTCCTCGATTTTTTAAATTTTTTTTCTCGATTTCTGCAATTATTTAAAAAATATTTTATATATTTGGTTAAAGGTCAAGGTTACAGACACCCAGATCCAATATGGCGGTCGGGTGAAGTCACAACATGGCGGCCGCAGAGTACGACCTTCGCCTGTGACGTCAACCAATATGGCAGACAAATCCTGNGGGTGAAGTCACAACATGGCGGCCGCAGAGTACGACCTTCGCCTGTGACGTCAACCAATATGGCAGACAAATCCTGAATCCTATTGCAGAAGCCTGTGCAACCGGACACACATCCCCCTACTACTTGTATTTGAGGACGTGTCTCAATTTAAAGACTACTCTTTCGAAAGAGCTCTCTTTCACACAACCTAGCGTGAGCACTGCTTCGAGGTGTCTCACGCTCTCGCTCTGTGAAACTGAGACAACCACTATCTCATTTCTCTCCGACGTCACGCAGACAGCTCACGTGAAAAAGGCGCGAAATTATACTGCTATTGAAAGTAATTAGTATATGTTAAAAAAAAATTCAGAAATAATTATTGCAACACTGAAATAATTGTTATCGCAGAAAATATCATTATTTTGGTTTTATATATTACCGTCATGTTGCAGTAAAGTGACAAAAATACGAGACTGTCAGAAATCCTATTTATTATTTTCGTAAATACGTGTTACGAAAGTTATTTTGTTGACTAAAACAGTTGAAATTATTCACTTACACCTAAAATGTGACTTAGTTTCGGGCCCAGAAAGCTATTATGGACCTTATTCTAACACTGAAGCAATGTAAACAAATGTGGCACGTGGTCAGAGAGTGCGGAAGAGCGCCAGCGAGTATAGAACTTCGTGCTATCTCGCGCTCTCTCCGACGTCATAACGACGTGGTCGCGAGAGTGAGAGAGAGCACGCTGAGACACGGCCCGAGTTAAAGTCTCTTGAAACACAACTTGACAGGAATTCTTCCCGCGAAAACCGGGCGTCCCCGAGGATAGCGTTTCGCGTTTGGCAGCACTGACTCACCTCGACGACGGGTCCGGCGGGGTTGGTGGCCTCGCTGACGACGGGACGCGCCCCGTACTGCGGGGGTATGCTGGTGAGGCTGGGGGGAGGCGACTTGGGCGTCGCGGCGCCGCCACCTGCACACACAAGCACACACAGGCGTGTCGGCGTCACATCAGGGTAGTTAGCGGCCGCAGCTATCTCCCCCAAACCCCTCGCCATCCACCATCCCCGCTGACGTAAATAATTAAAACTGGCGATGACAAGAGCACGCCAGCTTTATTCAATCAGCTGTGTGGAATTAATCCCCATCTCCGGTCACCAGGATTAAAATTTTCCGCGAGGATAAGCCGGGAGATAAGTTGCTTACGTTTACCGGTTTAGACTCGCCACTGCTTACACACTAAGGCGGGTTAAATGCGTCATGAAAAATAAAAGCTAGCAAGTAAACAAAAAAAAACACCACAGTACATGGTAACGCCTTGAATAAAAAACGTCCCTTAGGTTGCAGTTTATCAATTCAGTGTCGCATTTGCTACGATGTTTCAGATATACAGGGTGTCTGTAACTTTTGGGGTCAGAATTATACAGATTGTAGACGACTTTAAACCGAGTATTTTGAGATGGGGAACCTATGGTCGGAAATGCATATTTCAGGCGCCACGGGGCCTTGAATGAGAAAAGTGTGTATAAACTGCTTTAGCTTCCATAACAAATGACAGTCTGTCACACCGACTGTGGGTGCCGCAAGCGTGCAACACAATATGAATTCGCCTGTGATTTATCCACGACGGCTTTCGTCAGTGCTTACAGCTCATGCCTGGTTGCCGAAGATGGAGCATTACTCGTAACATGAACTTGCAGACACGCATTTAGTTCATAATAATAATTAATAATAAAACTGCTTAATTTTTTTGTGGCGAAGTTAAGGTATTATCACCTTCTTTTACACTTAATTACTTTACATAATAAAACATTACACGTATTTTCCGAAAAAAAAATTATAAAAAAAATTAAAAAAAAAATTAACGTCTGCTGTAAAATTATAAAGTAGCTTATATGAAACGTATGAAAGCAACANTTATAAAAAAAATTAAAAAAAAAATTAACGTCTGCTGTAAAATTATAAAGTAGCTTATATGAAACGTATGAAAGCAACATACATAAAATAAAAATAAGCTAAATAGTGAACTTACATGATTTCTTTTTTTATGCATGTTTTTGTGTGTATACGTATATGCACACACATACACGCATACACAAAANTAAGGTATTATCACCTTCTTTTACACTTAATTACTTTACATAATAAAACATTACACGTATTTTCCGAAAAAAAAAATTATAAAAAAAATTAAAAAAAAATTAACGTCTGCTGTAAAATTATAAAGTAGCTTATATGAAACGTATGAAAGCAACATACATAAAATAAAAATAAGCTAAATAGTAAACTTACATGATTTCTTTTTTTATGCATGTTTTTGTGTGTATACGTATATGCACACACATACACGCATACACAAAACCACATAAACGTGAAATATATTTACAAGCATATAATTGTACCGTATATAAAAATAAACTACAAGATAACATCGATTAGCAAAAATTCTAAAACTACAATTTAGTTTAAGGACTTCTGAAGGAGAGAAAATCATACTGGGTTGTACGCTAGCGCCACCAACTGTCGACGCGGCAGGCAGGTGTTTGTTATGGAATCTTAAGTAATTTACACACTCGTTCCTCACAAGGCCTTGTGGAGCCTGAAATATGCATTTCCCTATCTCAAAATAGTCACTTTAGAGTCATCTACCATTTGTACAGTTTTTACCCTTAAGGTTAGAGACATCCTGTATTTTATGATGTTGACAAACCTTAAGTTGTGATTGCATTACTTAAAACTAAAACAGTAAAGCCAAGATTCGTGTCCTTCGACTATTTTAACTTCTATGTTTGGTATGTACAAATCCGTAAACATATGACGTATGTTACCAGGCCAGCACATTAAAGTCTATATTATAACTTAAGAGAAGATGATACCAAACTTCTTAATTATAAGTAATTACTAACATTTTTTTTGAGAAATGAAAATTTATCTGCGTATTTCCCTGTCCACGACCTTAAGGGAAAATAAATTCAAAGATACACAATAATGAACTACCGGCGTTTGACTGGCACTGAGACGGGAAACCATGTGGAAACAATTTGTGTAACTTATTAGCATAATTTTCTTTATAGTTTCATGTCCAGGAAATGTTGATAAGATTCTCACGCGCTAAAGTAATAAGATCTCATATTTAAGAAAAATCTATTCAGAAAAGATGATTTTCAACCAAACTTGGCACATTACTGAGTTGTGATATAAACTCACATATTTAACAACGTGCTACATATCAACATGGCGGCAGAATAAAGCTTTTATGCATTCGGTACACAAAGTAGGTACTTCACACCAAGATGGGTTTTAATCGGTTAAAAGGTCCCAGAGATGCAGCATGCAACAGTGGATATCAAGACCACCATTTTGAACATTAAGTACTTCACCTATTTCAATGTAGTTCAGATAGAATGTTACAATACTATTTTAGTGAAGAACTTATTGGAATTCATTTTGGTAGTTCCTGAGATCATTAAAGCTTTGCTTTTTTATTTCTGGCGGTGTTATCCTAAAGAAAAGAGGATATGAACACGTGCATTTAATGATTGCAGTAAACATGGAATACTATTTTAAGGCCATCACTATTTTGAAAAGATACAGATATACTAACATTATGATTGTTCCTGTGACTTAACTTCTTTTGCGCCAAATTAGTTAAGAACCGATTAAGATATGCACAATTCGAACTTTATTAATTTATATAGCGCTATCTTCCAAAATAGCTGACAAACAAGAATATAGATTTCTTAATTCCATTCTGATACTGTATGCCATTAAAAGGTCGAGTTTTGATTGAGACAGTTTGATTCATACCTGAGATGCGACACAGAATTTAAAAAATATTGACATGTCAAAAATTTTTAAAATAGGCAACCAGCGGCGCGTTTATCTACAACTTTGCAATTTGGGTGTCAGCGGAGTTTCATAAGCGCAAATAATTTGGCAAAATTCGATGTATGGGATCAAAAATTTCAAGGGGGGGGAGGGATTCGCAGAGACGTACACATGCAAGAAAATAATATCGTAAGCCTTCCCCTTATTCGGAAAGAATGCTGAAAACCCATTTTAGGCAGCAGGGATCGAACTGGAGACAGATGCGAGTTGGCCAACTGCATGACCAAATACACTCCACTTATCCCCTTTAGTTATCCATCTGTTTGAAATTTAACCTTCTCCACCAAGGAGCCAGCTCGAAAACATAACTATGAAATTTGCGCTTCGTCAAGTGTTCGAAATCGTTACGTGCTGTATCGAGTGGGACCGCCTTTGTGTCATCGTGCACTGAAGTCGACGATAATAAATTCGAAACGGGAAACAAATGGAACTGGCTTGGGCATGAGCGGAGAGACATTTCTATCACCGGCTTGCCACTCTGGCTTACTGAATGAAACATCTACCACGGTATATTATTTTTAAAGTTAACATTTTACCATATAAATAATAGACTGGTAGTTTCGCTGGCAAATTTTTTTGTCTCGGTTTCACAATGACAAAATCAACGAAAGTGCAGTTCAGTTATGTTAACCGATTGATTAAGAATTAATTTTTACTCGCCAATTCAGAAACGAGCATTAATTGCCTCTAAACGTAACTGGTGCAACTCATAATTTGTTTTGTGGAAATTATTATGTTTTTAAATTACAAGTTGAAGCAGTAAAAAGCGTATCAGTACCCAACACTAGACAAAGTTCGTTTGAGCTTGCTCGACCAGTGTGCGTTGGTTTAGGGTCCATCATAATTTATAAATTCTTTGATTAGAGATAATGTAAATAATTAGGGTATAGGCGACATGTCAATGTAATTTGAAAATAATTTATACACATTTAGCACAGTCTGCCACCAGTTAACAGCAACATCTCTGAATTGTAGACACCGATGACATTTAATTACTTCACAGTGTGAATGAACGAAACCAGAGCACTTCTTTCCGTAGTGCTGTAACATGTAAAGAGTTATAATGTCGCCAGGTTGGCACAACTTCGGCGTCAAGAAAAGTGAACGCGGATGTACATGTCGTCCCTCGCATGACGCACTGAAATACATAACACAGTGGAAACTAAACTTAAGAGACGAACGTTTCGGTCCCACCGAGGTCTTAAACTTCTCGCAAATCTAGTAATCGCCAAAGCGTCGAAGTCTTCTCGACTTCTAATATGACATGAGGTTAAGCCCTCCAAGGATGAAACCGGATCAACATCTAAATTTACTGAAAATGTGGACACTGACAGATAACCAAGAATGCGAACGGAAATATGTACCGAAATTTAAGACGAGATAGAAACATTTCAGTATACAGAACTTGTGTTAAGGAAAGCTCGACAGGTCAGCATAGTTGTAATAATGTTATTTATATGCATATTTATCATAGCGACATTCATATGAGACGCATTTCTGCGGTCAATTATTGAAAAAAAATTACTGTGTGTAGCAAATATTGCTATCATAGAAAATACTGACTGTCCGAAAAGGCCTTTTAGAATAATGTTACATGAAAAACGCATATTTTTTTTTATAATCGCAGAGAGAGAGATTGCACTAGTGGTAACACACTGGAATTCACGTTCGGGAGGACAATAGCTCGATTGCCGGCCCAGCCATCCTGATTGCGGTTTTCCATGCGTTCCCAAAATAACTTCACGAGAATTCTGGGATTGTTGCTCAATGGAGGCAGTGATCAGTCAGTTCCTTCCCAGCTCTTGATTCTCCGGGTAACTTGTTCCCTTCCTACCGACCCTATTCCCAACAAGAACTTCAGTCACATATGAAGTAATTACATATTCAGACCTTGTAAAATAGTGTCGGCTGTAGTTATAAATATTGAATATCGGAATATCTTCAGCACTTGCTCCAAAAATCCCACAGCTCTACCGAACAGAGGACTTCTCTGAAGTTCCCACAGTGGAACTGTAATGAAGAATGTCTTGGTGGACGGTCGTGCTGCTAGGAAGCAGGTCTCTCGCCGCTGCGATCCAGGTTTGGTTCCGGGCGGATCCGACTATGTATGTCATTAGGGAAACACGGTGGTCATTGCAGACAGCTGGTGGGTTTACTCAGGGTGCTCTCATTATCCCCACGGTTGCATTTAGTTGCTTTCCCGCCATGGGCGTCACCTCTTTATCTCGCAGACAAACGGCGACCACTCGCCGGTAATTCTAAAGGGCCTCCTTAGTTGTCAAATGGCGCACATTGTAAACTGCTGTGTATATTCAAATTTTAAAAAGAAAACTGTGAGATATTTCAATGTTTAATAATTTTTTTTGGGCAGAAATAAATGCCGATATTTTGTTGCCTATTCATAAATGTCGTTATTAAAACACAAATATGGTTGTTGAAAGGTACCGCAGTCAGCAAAAATCGCTGTATGCAGCCCTATGTTTACGATATTTATTCTTCTGTAAAAGAGTGTTTTAAACCAAAGTGACAATGCTGTATCGTGTCTGAACAGATTGATGTATTAAAACCCTATAGTCACCGCTTAAAAAAATTAGGAGTTAACCGAGTTTACCTAGAAAGGTTAAAGCGATTTTAGGTCTGTGTATTGCCACCCCTGAACATTACAGTTTTTGTAGGCGCGCGTAGATTTAACGCGGCAGTTCGTTACGTGCGTCGGCGTGAATGCACCCTAACTGACGAGCTTGCATCAGTGTGTTGATGCAGTGGAACGAGCCACCCGCTTGGTTCCCACGCGCCAATAATCTAGGCTTCAGAGCGTCCTAGATTAAACCCATGCCACAGAGCCGTGAGTCCACGAGGCCTGTCTGTAGTCAGCTCCCAACACGGTTAAGGCCGTTCAACGGACTACAATTACGTTCTACATTTTTAGCATATTACCGTGACAACGGAAGAAAGTTACGTTTTAGAAATGAATTGACCAGGTTATATGAAACTTAAATCCATACTTATTTTTCCATACACTACACCAAATTAATAGGTTATAATACACTCAAAATTAATTGATCCTATTATAGAATGCCACGAAATATAGTTCTTAGAAATTCGTAATGCGGTACGCCCTTAATTCAATTTTAACTTTCGAGATAAAATTAAAAGTTAAAATAGGTATAATGAAACATTTACCACAGGTGANGCCCTTAATTCAATTTTAACTTTCGAGATAAAATTAAAAGTTAAAATAGGTATAATGAAACATTTACCACAGGTGAACAAAATGTCGGGTCGGATTTAAAAGTGAAGAGAAGAGGTTTTTGCCACTCTTAAAAGCGAGATCTTGAGAGCTGATGAAGATAAAACGAGGTGAGTATGAAACCGCGAAAGAATGCAAGGGCTGGGGAAACGGGAGATCACCGAGAAAACCCGCCGACCGGCAGCATCGTCCGGCATGATTTCCACGTGCGAAAATCCGGGAGCGACCCCGTCGGGAATCGAAACCGTCCAGCTAGGTGGGAGGCGAGCAGTCTGACCACTACACCACAGTGGCCCCGTCGGATTTAAAATAAATTGCAACATGCCGTTCGTATGACTTTAAGGAACAGTTTCAGTAAAGGGATTATGAGGACTTTGGCACATCGGGACCTGGGGTCGGAGCTGTTCGTGCTCTGTCATTCCGGTCGGCCGGACGCCATTATCTATTTTGGCGATACAGTGGATCGTATCTTAAGTTTTGAGCTTTACTCAGTATGGTATATAATTGAAATTTATTAATATTCCTGTAGGTAGTAAAATCACTTAATTAATTGTAATCACATACTTCAATTATGCAATTTAAAAGTGAATAGTTACACAATGGCAATAAAAACTGTATAAAATTTTTGTACGTGGTTATTGAAGCCTAAATCATATATTTTNTGAATAGTTACACAATGGCAATAAAAACTGTATAAAATTTTTGTACGTGGTTATTGAAGCCTAAATCATATATTTCATTAATATTATTAGTTAAATGATTTAAGTCATCCATCTTATAACGGACTCGGTTACTTAGGTAATAAATACTTACANATTAATATTATTAGTTAAATGATTTAAGTCATCCATCTTATAACGGACTCGGTTACTTAGGTAATAAATACTTACAGTGTAAACAAAAAAAGGGGGGTGGGGGGGGTTTCCTTTATGGTGAAGCTGACCATGACACTGATATTCTGTTAAATTGTTCTAGATATGCAAATGTTGAGGCAATCTTATAGTTACGCAAAAAATCATAAGAAGAGTTTGTATTTGTTCTAAATTATATTTGGTAATTTATACCATTTGGACTGAATTAAATGGCAATGAATAAAGATTAATCTACATCCTAACCACGTTTACTTGAAGATAAGGCAAAGTCAATAATAAAAAATTTATGCAATCAGATGAATTAGTATTTGCAAAAAGACTTTAAAGAGTAGGGATTTCGGCGAGGATTTCGGCTCGAAGAGGTGACGTTTCAGACTGTTATTTTATTTCTACGATTAGTGTGACAAGAGAAGTATTTGATCGTAATGTTCGAGTTAGTTACTTTTCTATTATGTTAACAAAGATTTAAATGTGTTTTCCCACACAACTACGTAAATAAACATTAATGTCGTTTTGAAGTCTCATATACTCGCGTAGCTACAACGTGACGTCATATATGAGCTCATCATTGCGGTCGCAAATCCATTTTAGTGGCACCACTGTTACTTGCNTAGCTACAACGTGACGTCATATATGAGCTCATCATTGCGGTCGCAAATCCATTTTAGTGGCACCACTGTTACTTGCAACTTTGTTCGCTGGGTAGGTGTCGAGATTGCTCTTTCATAATGCTTTAAAAGACGTTTAAAAAGGTTTTTTAAAAGTTTTTTAATGTGTTTGCTGTACAACAAATGTGTTTAACATGTAACCACGCTTATATGTACGGAAATAACACGAGTAACAAGTTTTTGAATGCTTCGTTGCGAAAATTATAACCCCAATTTAAGTGTGAAAATCTTAAACGTCCCCAGCAAATACTATTACAAACTCGTGACTTATGAAATGTAAGACTTCAATTTTTTTCACTTTCATCAAGTTTATTGCCGCTTACAATGAATTTATCTTTCACAAATTTTTAACAATCTTGCATAATAATGTAGCCGCCAATGCCGTCCTGCAGGGACAAAACTAAATTTCTCTTAAAAATTTGAAAGAAATAATTGTATTATGAAAAGAATTATCTACGTTATACATAAATATATTTTCCTGCAAATAATTTTCTTCGAGTCCTAAAATGTTTAGTAACAGTTTGGTGAATTATAACCTAATATATTTTAAGCTGCTCAAATAATCTTTTACAGCCCCAAATCTAGCCAGCAAATAAGAAATAAGGCCTAAACTAGGAGTGCCAACTCTTTCTCTTTACATGCTCCTTGGTTACGACTGCGTGGAGATTCCAAGAAGCGGTAAACTGCAGAGTGAAAGGTCATTATCCCCGGGGCACCTGGCTCGCCCTTCTTGGCCCCCTNGCTGCAGAGTGACAGGTCATTATCCCCGGGGCACCTGGCTCGCCCTTCTTGGCCCCCTCCTTCCCCTCCCGGGGAGACCCATAACAGTCCGAGCAGCACTGGGTGCCTACCTACAGGCGTTACACTTTCTGTAGCTGACGCAAACAACGCCATCTCTGGAGGCAGAATCATTATCAGTTTCCCTTCCATTCAAACTTAAGAATAATGGTTAGCAAAAATTCGTTATTTTATATTTGTGTGAGATACCGCTCAACTTCTATACATTAGTTGTAAGTACTCATTCCCCGCATAAAATAAAATCTAGGTCGCACAGATGTTGCATTATGACGCGTCCAAATCAAAATTTAATGNTGTTGCATTATGACGCGTCCAAATCAAAATTTAATGGTTTTTTGGACGTACAAATAAAATAAATTAAAACATTTACAGAAAATTTAACAAGAGTGACTGAAAGGTAGTGTCTTAATTCATGGTAAGGTATGCTTAGCAAAATGAATAAAAAATATAAATAAAAATGTACTTAATTTGAGAATTTTTTTAAATTGCGAAAACATCTCACCGCACAACTTCAAGGAGTTCTTTGNTAAACGTCCCCAGCAAATACTATTACAAACTCGTGACTTATGAAATGTAAGACTTCAATTTTTTTCACTTTCATCTCAAGTTTATTGCCGCTTACAATGAATTTATCTTTCACAAATTTTTAACAATCTTGCATAATAATGTAGCCGCCAANTTTATTGCCGCTTACAATGAATTTATCTTTCACAAATTTTTAACAATCTTGCATAATAATGTAGCCGCCAATGCCATCCTGCAGGGACAAAACTAAATTTCTCTTAAAAATTTGAAAGTAATAATTGTATTATGAAAAGAATTAGCTAGGTTATACATAAATATATTTTCCTGCAAATAATTTTCTTCGAGTCCTAAAATGTTTAGTAACAGTTTGGTGAATTATAACCTAATATATTTTAAGCTGCTCAAATAATCTTTTACAGCCCCAAATCTAGCCAGCAAATAAGAAATAAGGCCTAAACTAGGAGTGCCAACTCTTTCTCTTTACATGCTCCTTGGTTACGACTGCGTGGAGATTCCAAGAAGCGGTAAACTGCAGAGTGAAAGGTCATTATCCCCGGGGCACCTGGCTCGCCCTTCTTGGCCCCCTCCTTCCCCTCCCGGGGAGACCCATAACAGTCCGAGCAGCACTGGGTGCCTACCTACAGGCGCTACACTTTCTGTAGCTGACGCAAACAACGCCATCTCTGGAGGCAGAATCATTATCAGTTTCCCTTCCATTCAAACTTAAGAATAATGGTTAGCAAAAATTCGTTATTTTATATTTGTGTGAGATACCGCTCAACTTCTATACATTAGTTGTAAGTACTCATTCCCCGCATAAAATAAAATCTAGGTCGCACAGATGTTGCATTATGACGCGTCCAAATCAAAATTTAATGGTTTTTTGGACGTACAAATAAAATAAATTAAAACATTTACAGAAAATTTAACAAGAGTGACTGAAAGGTAGTGTCTTAATTCATGGTAAGGTATGCTTAGCAAAATGAATAAAAAATATGAATAAAAATGTACTTAATTTGAGAATTTTTTTAAATTGCGAAAACATCTCACCGCACAACTTCAAGGAGTTCTTTGCTAACCAANAGTTGCATTATGACGCGTCCAAATCAAAATTTAATGGTTTTTTGGACGTACAAATAAAATAAATTAAAACATTTACAGAAAATTTAACAAGAGTGACTGAAAGGTAGTGTCTTAATTCATGGTAAGGTATGCTTAGCAAAATTAATAAAAAATATGAATAAAAATGTACTTAATTTGAGAATTTTTTTAAATTGCGAAAACATCTCACCGCACAACTTCAAGGAGTTCTTTGNAATAAAAATGTACTTAATTTGAGAATTTTTTTAAATTGCGAAAACATCTCACCGCACAACTTCAAGGAGTTCTTTGCTAACCAATAGTATATTATTTCCATGTAAATTATCTTATTTCGGTATGCGACTTAGGTTTCATTATTTGTACAGTCCCAAAAACACTAAAATTGTGATTTTGACGTACCATTATGCAAAAAATATGAAACATAATGTTTTATGTGATGAAATATTACTGTTAAGTACACTGTATAAATTATTTTTAATTTGTACAAGAAATTCAAAGATTTTTTGTAGCATAACAAATAAATTAGAGTAAATTTTATAAAACATTAATGTGGAATGTGTGAAACTCATAGATATAAAATATTTACAAGAAACTGTTGTAGATTTCAAATTCATTATAAAAATTGAGTTACATAAACTTAAACAAATTTGTGTATTTTCTAAAATAACGTGTTGTAAGTATACACTATTTCAGCTGTAGACCTACAAGAAAATATTTGGCAAATAGTTTCCCAAGAATTGTTTGCAACAAGTACAGAAATTTTTTACTGTGTAATGTCTAGAAGTTGAACAGTATTTCGAACTAATATAACATAAATGCATTTTGTTACCTTTTTTTAAGTGATACAGATAAGTGATGCAGATAAAATAGAGGCCAACGTCTCTTACAAGTGCACGCTGTGGCGNCCTTTTTTTAAGTGATACAGATAAGTGATGCAGATAAAATAGAGGCCAACGTCTCTTACAAGTGCACGCTGTGGCATTCCATCGGCAATCAATCTCTTTGTCGCGAAGCGCTTTTGTCGTATTAGCGACGGTGAACAACTGGAACTTATTCTNTTCCATCGGCAATCAATCTCTTTGTCGCGAAGCGCTTTTGTCGTATTAGCGACGGTGAACAACTGGAACTTATTCTCTATTGTTCCAAATTCAGCAACGGCCCGGTAAATAAAGAGCTTTGTTCATATATGCATTAGCACATATGTATTACTGCATCATTAGTTGTGAAACACTCATTCGTAGTAGAGTGAAGTACGTGCTACGAGGCNATTAGCACATATGTATTACTGCATCATTAGTTGTGAAACACTCATTCGTAGTAGAGTGAAGTACGTGCTACGAGGCTATTATAAAATCGAGATGGGTGAATAAAACGTTGCAGCAATGTTTATTGTCTTCAAAATACTTCTGGCATAGTTCACGTAATATACAAAATAGTTTATTTAGTGTTTCCACCCATTATGCTTTGTTTGCGTGAGGCGGAAGAATTGCTTCAAAATATAACTTTAGCAGGACTTTATAAAATTTATAAGTAACCATGAATGGACAATGATAAAAACTTATATCACGACCTTTTATGCTTTTAGGCATGCCCGTGGTTATGAAAACGGTTATACCCGGAGCCAGGCCCTTGGCAGGAGACTGAATTGTACACTACACGAAAGCAGAAACGCCAACAGAATACGGGCACGAAAACTACAATGAATTGAGAATCGTATTGTGCCGGATTTAAAGACGGAACCAATGGATCAGAAAGTCGGGAGCGAGGAAGAAAGCGAACATCCCAGAAATCGCGTGGAGTGATACCGTAAAAAACAAACGAAAACCTAAATCTGGACGGTCCGGGCCGGGAATCGAACCCAGTACGTCTCGAATGCGATTGCAGTGTTTTTCCTCTGCGCCACCTAGCTCGGTAGCTGAATACGTATATACACGTGCCTCATTTTNCGAATGCGATTGCAGTGTTTTTCCTCTGCGCCACCTAGCTCGGTAGCTGAATACGTATATACACGTGCCTCATTTCCCCGTTTATGCACACGGCAGGTTCTGGAACACCCGTTTGCGCAAGCAGGCGGCAGCGACCCCATTTTACCGGAATGNCCCGTTTATGCACACGGCAGGTTCTGGAACACCCGTTTGCGCAAGCAGGCGGCAGCGACCCCATTTTACCGGAATGCCATCAGCGTCCAAAGTGAGAAGTAAACTGCTGGGGCTAATGGTCTCGCCAGAGCACCCTCGCGAAGTGGCAGTTTTCAGTCGTTGCTCCCCACCTTCCATTATTCGCAAGGTCAACGTCCCGTCCTTAATGATGGGCCATGCGGGGAAGGGGGGGGGANTTGCTCCCCACCTTCCATTATTCGCAAGGTCAACGTCCCGTCCTTAATGATGGGCCATGCGGGGAAGGGGGGGGGGGAGAAAGAGATAAAGGTAAATAGAGAAAGTAAAAGAGAAAGAGTGAAAGAGAAAAAGTGAAAGATAAAAAGTGAAAGAGAAATGTGAAACAGGAAATGTGAAACAGGAAATGTGAAACAGAAAATGTGAAACAGAAAAAGTGGTAAACAGAAAAAGTGGTAAACAGAAAAAGTGGTAAAGAGAAAAAGGTACAGAGAAAAATGTACAGAGAAAAAGGTACAGAGAAAAAGGTACAGAGAAAAAGGTACAGAGAAAAAGGTACCGAGAAAAAGGTAAAAAGAAAAGGGTAAATAGAAAAGGGCAAATAGAAAAAAGAAGAATGTAAAAAAAGATAAAGCGAGAAAGGTAAAGAGAGAACGGGAAAGGGAGGGTGGGAAATAGAGAAAAAAAAGAGTTGCACAGAGAGAGAGAGAGAGAGTAAAAGCATTCCAAATGGGTTAGTGTACCGTAAAGGGAATACAGGGTGAAGTATACATTCCAGCTGCGCAGTAACCAGTTGCCGTATCCCAACACTAGGCCACACTACAAAAACGGCGTGTTTTAGTTCGGGGTTGGAACACTGTTTATGAAAGTTCGTGTTTCTAAACACTAATACGCGTATGTTCTTTGAATGATGCTTGTCTTTCAAACAAAGTAAAAGTTTGAGTTTTATGTGGCATGGTATTCCATAAAAGCTAAAGCTGACGGGAACTGTTTTTTAAAGTTGGTGCCGAAACCACTAGGTGAAAGACTCGGTGTAGTGTAACGGAGAAACACAGATCGCTGGTTTTTTTATTCTACTGTTAATTTTGAAACAAAAAGTACTGAAAATGTTGTCAATTTGAGCGCCCCCCCCCCCATCACAATTAACTTAAAGATATTTTAAAAAATATGACTGACTAAGAAACTGCAAAACTCACTCATGCTGGAGATGAGGAAAAGATTAAGTTTTAGCCCCAAACAAGATTTATTTCGAACAATAAAAATTTATGTGCAATAAGAAGATATTATTTAAATATGCTATCCGCAAAATAACAGCCAGCTAAGACTTTGCACACATCTACGCAGTACGCCACCCGTATCCACACAGCTCTGGTACAGATGCTGCGAGGTAACTCCGTGCTTAAAGATTAATACTTGGGGTCGTGTCGTAAGAAACACAGGTAAGTTGGTGCCAGTAGTGTTAGAGGGTTTCAGAAAATGGTTGGGGAGGGGGGAGGGTAGAAAGTTATACGAAAATGGTACACTTCCCAGTGTAGTAAGAGGCTTATACCGGCGTAGGTCGGCCTATAGGCGTAGTTTTCTAACGCGGAAGTAGAAAAAAAAATCTTTGGTAATGTGCGACATCGGCTGTACTTCACGCTAGTACCCAGGAATTTTTTTAGTGATACTATATTCAGGCCTCCTTTTCCATGAACATGCATTGAGAAAAAAATATAATGATTATGGGAAACATCTTGACTGTTAAAACAGGGATCGTCATGTGGCGGGTTGTAAGTATCATAAAAAATATTGTTAACATTGTAATACGAACAGAACTGCATGTTGTATTCCTGTCTGTGATTGTATTGTCTGCCGGACGTATGTCTGCTGCAGTAGAGCACTGTATTCCTACTGCAGAACAGATATTACCTCCAACAGAACAACTTCAAACAATATTTGGATTGTTCCCAACAACTGGGGTTCTAAAAAAACCTAACAGAATGTTCTGTTACTGCTACCCTCAAACCAGATAACAGAAACATTCAGTTCTAGCAAAAAAGAACATTCTTGTAGCCATCAAAATTTTCTCTCCTGATTTCGTATGGCATGCGGAATGTGGGACAGGGTAGAGAACGGAGCACCTTGAGAACACAGTGACGCCAGTGCGGTGCACGCCTCAGAATCCACGCGAAAGAGCGCGACTGAGAAATTCCCGGCCGGCCAGATCTGATAATCAGAGCCCCGAGTACCTCCGCGAACTCAATCTGTGGCGAGGTAGATTTCAAACGTTTGTCTCCTGCCACCGTGATGAGACAGCAGTTGTTTGCACACGCACCGTTTAAATGTGAGCCGGTAATACGCAGGAAGCAGTAGTATGAGTGAGCTTTGAGCGGTCCTGTACGAAACTTGATCGCAACAATCGATAGGCGAACGATAGTCTCGAGCGTATAGAGGACTATAAAGACCAGCCTGCTAGCAGATCAATCCGCGACATGCTCGGGGCTATACTGATACTTAAACTCTGGTCGACCAAAGTGCGAAGGGCCGCGGTGGTGTAGTGGCCAGACTACACGGCCCCCACGCGTGGGAATCGTGCCAGACGATGCCGCTGGTCAGTGGGTTTTCTCGGGATGTTCCGTTTCCCCCCAGCCCTTGCAATGCTGCTCCATACTCTCCTCGCTTCACCCTTATCGGCTCTCAATTACCTCGTTGTCAAGAGCCGCCCAAATCTCGTCACTCACTCAAGTGTGAAGCTATGATCACAGAGCCGAACGCGGACTCAGTAAGTATCGCTAAGAATCATAAGTAGCGCANTCACTCAAGTGTGAAGCTATGATCACAGAGCCGAACGCGGACTCAGTAAGTATCGCTAAGAATCATAAGTAGCGCAAATTATATTTTTACAACTTACATAGAATTGGTGCTTACTAACGTAATAGCTTCTTTGCGTAGAACCACAGGAAAACAACTAAACGTTTCTTGATCCAAAACACCGTAGCGTCCCAATCCTTTTATGATTGTGACGCGAATCGCTCATACTTAGAT
>NQII01001604.1:0-26971 GCA_002778355.1 Clitarchus hookeri
CATCCACTGTTGGACGAACACAAGGCGGTGGGGGCAGCGTTAAGGTCTGGGGAATGTTTTCGTAGTATTATCTAGCTCCCATCATCCGTTTGGAAGGCACGCTTGATCGATTTAGTTATAAATCCATCCTCAGAGATCACGTCCATCCGTACATGATGATTGTCTTTCCTCGGGAGGATGGGATCTTCCAGTACGATAATGCGCCTTGCCACATGGCTAAAAGTGTCCACACGTGGCTAGAAGAGTACGATGAAAACTTTAAAGTTCTTCCCTGACCCCCAAACAGTCCCGATCGCAATCCAATTGAACATCTGTGGGACCACCTCGATCGTCGCGTTCGCCGTCTGTCTCCTCCACCACGCACCCTTCAACAGCTGTGGGTCGCACTTCAGACTGTATGGCTCCAGATACCCGTGGAGTCCTATCAGAACCTGACTGAGGCACTGCCAGCTTGTCTTAGCTGCTGTATGTGCTGCGAAGGGCGGTTACTCTGGATACTAGCAGGTGTTCATAATAATGTGATTTGACTGTGTATTATCGTACAGGATCTATTCATCACACACCGAGATAAAATCGACTAGGGACTTACTGTTGTGAAGAACCAACTGGTTATTGCAGATATTCCTGAATTTGCTTCCACATATGTCTTTAGGGAGTTGAAATACATCCTTGAACTGTTTCGTACACGTTACTTCTCTTTAAGATTATGGTCAGTGCACGAAATTGTATTAAAACCTATGACGCATTGATCGCTTAAAGTTGCATCTTATTCCCTATTATATACAGTAACGTTTTTACCATTGAACGCGGTAGCGCAGTGACTAGAGCACTCACCTCCCACGAAGGCGAAGCTGGTTCGATTCCCGGCGGGGTCACTCCCGTATTTTAGCACGCGGGAAACGTACCGGACGATGCCGCTGGTCGGCAGGTTTTCTCGAGGATCTCCCGTTTCCCCCACCCTTGCATTCCGGCGCTGCTTCATACTCACCTCGTTTCACCCTCATTGGCTCTCAAAATCGCCCAATACTCTCGACTCCACCATCGAATGTCCCAATTTAACTCGTGTAACGATGTCAACCGTAAAGCATGTTACTTTAACATGTTACGCAGAGGCACTGTAAGACGTCCACTATCACATTCGCAGATTAAGTAATGGGTAGGATAACGGGATGCAGGAAAGGTTGTAAACTAACAGTCTGCTGTTGAGAAATTTATTTTCTAAATATGTGATTTTATTTATAATGAAAAGTTTAATGTTTAACTGGTTGTCAACTAATACTGATATACTTTATGTTGTGATATTTGAAAATAATTGGCATAATTATGAAAAATGTATGTCACTGAAAATTAGACGTCACTTGACCACACATTCATATTTTGAATTGCAACCATGGAAACACTAATTATACACCAGGCAAAATGATACCATGTGGCCAGGAGTAACAAAATTAGCACATATTTCCAAATTGTTTAGTTAACAATAAACAAAATGCATTCCACGGATAAATACATTCTCGCTCACTAACTTTTCAGAAAATACGCGACCTCTCGTTTTTATAAATCACATTTCCTGTACGATTTAGAAGAGAATTGTCACATACCGTCAACATTCCAGCCTTTCATTAACTGTAATTTCCCTCCTAATTTCTACTTGTTATGACCAGCTTCTTACTCCGATGCAAATTACTGTTTATGTCAACATAGTTCACTTTTGTTTTATGTCACTAGCAGTAGCCCACCACACCTTCCCTAACCTGGAGGATAATATGCTTTAATTTTCTTATCGGCTCTCAATACCGCGCTGTTAATAGCCCGCCCAACTCTATTCACTCACTTTAATTTTCTTCTTAACCTGTCGCTTCCACTACGGTTTGCGGAGCCTTGTCTACAAATGGTTTGTAATTGGAAATACCTTCTTCTAGACTTCAGAGTACCACAAATTGTTCAAGACATTACAGTGCAAAACATACTTGATAGGGGTACTTATTGTTTCACAACTTCTCTTCAGGACTCTGGTATTTAAAAAGTATAAACTCGCAAGAAAAAGTTTTCCTCTGCATTTTTATTCTGCCGCCTCGGTTTGGAAATCTTTATTAGGATGTTCTCTTATCCGAAGCTAATCTCTATATGAGAAACACTCGCTATTCTCCCTTTTCATCCCGCCTATTTAGATTAGACTTAGAGCAAAATAACTATTTTATGAAAATAAACCAAACCAATTTGTGAGACAGGAACAAATTATTTTTACAAATAAAATAAGCAGTTTAATCAATTTATATTAATATTCAACTAGTATAACCGGAAGAATCTTCTCGTCCAACGTATGTTCCTAAGATTCAGAAAGGTAGTTTGTAACATCATATAAATATTTATTATTCACTTGTTACAAAACAAATTTGTTTAGCCAAACAATTATTTTTCTGCCCGTATTTTTTTTAAACTGAATTAACACAGTCCATTTAATAAACTTGCTAACATGGTCGCCTGAGATAGGACTTGAAGTCTGTGTTATAATTGACGGCAAGCAATTTGACAGCACACCACTCGTGGTCGAGACACACGTCGGACTCACAAAATAAAAATAGATATGAATCAGATGAAGTAATTTTTGCATCGCCATGGTAACTGAATAACTTGATCACAAGAGCCGCTGTGCCTTCCACAATCATCCGTTCTCCAGGCCAGCCAGATAGGAGAGACCTGTCCTTCGAGCAGCTTACTTAGTGGCAGCCGACTTAAATCTCATTCATGGTAACCCTGACGTGCGAGTGTTCTGTTCTATGTTGCAGAATTATTAAAGGTTCACATTTATCACGAACGTGTTCAGTAACTTGTATTATAGTAGCAGAACTAGCCGATACGTTAAAGTATTATAAGTCAAAGCTCAATACGCATTGAAATTAAAACCTTTCTTTTTTCCTTTTAATTAATAAATTACTGATCTTGGTGGCGTTACCTTCCATCAAAGAGCTCATCATTTTAAAACACGAAAATTGATGAATTTGGGAACAACGTTTATATTTAATCTCGAACCGGTTTAGTGTGTAAGCCACCTCTGTCTCCCCTGCAAACTCGATTTACCTGCGCTATAAGCTTAACAGAATAAAGCCCGAGGTATGAAAGCGGCAATTAAAATATAACTAACACACTCTACTGATGCAATTAAACAACGCGTTCAGTGCGAATATTGAATATTTTATCATCGCACGTACATGCACACGCCCATGCGTTTCATTTGATTTTGTTCATACTCTGCGGTCGGTAAACTCAATCGGGAACTGGTTGTAGCAATTGTGGCATATAAGTTATTGTTTCATTTTGTGTGGGATTCGTTAAAGCAGAGAGAAAATTAAGCTTTCCGATTTTTGTCGCGGCTGTTTAACTGCGCTCCATTACTCATTGCTTAGAATACGGTCAATTTACCTTTATTTCACATTGAAGTTTCCAGTTCGTAAATGTACATACCGAAGTTTCTTTTCCCCCCATTTTAATTAGGTAAGCGATACATTCGTGCAGAGAGATGAATAATTAGGTAACAAAGAGAAGTGGGAAAATATTCAACAAGCCAAACACTTGTATTCAATTTCCTGTGTTGCACAGAATATAATTTAGTCATATTGTTGCGATAACAATGCAAGGAGCGTGGCCGGGTGAGGCGCAAATGTGGCCAATGACTGTTACTAAAACAAATTTCACAATCAACGGGAAGAAGCATGTCGTGGAGGCGTACTTCGAAAAGTGAACCCGGAGCCGCAGTTGTGTAGAGAAATCACTGCAACCATGGTATTTTCAATGGCCACCTGAAGCACCAGACCTCAGTCTGCCGACAACAGACCAGAACTACAAGAATAGCTAAGTATCAAGTCGTCGTCCAAAGAAACCCCTCCGATGCCTAGCGCCACCCCCAAGACGCCGACTACAGTTAGCACGAGTACATTAATTAGGGTACCACCTCGGAATTGTTTCTGTACATTTTAATTCCGTGACAATATAACCAACCAGTAAATTGAATCACCGAATGACTACCTTATTGCGTACTCTCAACCTTCAAGGCACCTTATAGTCTGTGCCTGGTAAAAATAACTCAGATCCTATGAAACATCCTGTATACCATAGTTGAGGAATAGCGTCAATATGATGTATACAATAGTAAATATATCAAAACCCATTGTGATTGTATCAATGAATTTTGGTTACTGCTACACTGTAAAAATTGTTTGTTGCAGGACGAAAGTTCAGTTGACTGTTTTGTGCAAATCTTTTTATTTGTAGTTAAAGAGTATTTTCGACAATGGCATGTAAACATTCTAATATAGGTAATAGAAATGTAAATATCATGTTAAGTTGACTATGAAAACCATTTTATAGAAATTTAACCGAAAAAAATACTTTTGAAGGATTCTTCCACAGGAGAGACTGTTACCTAATAGTAAATGTACTCTTCGCGAAACATTAATAAAATAAAATCAAAGCAAGTTGTAAATTTTAACTTACACGAATATAAAATACGGTACACATCTTTGGTGAACTGTAGAGCTTTCAATATGTGAGGGGAAATATTCAATATATTTTACCTTGCATAATATTTGCGCGCACCTTTAATCAGAAATTGTGACGAACTGAAAACTTGTTTTCGTTCGGTGCTTACAAACTAACTTAACGAAGATAATGATATTAATGTTTTCGTAATGTTTAAATATTATCTCTCCACTGAAATTCATATTTAAGCCCCAAAAAACCGAAATAAACTTATTTGGGCGAGACGGTGAATATTAAAATTATTCACCTGTGATAGTTAGAGTAGGTGGAGGGGGGTGGGGCTTCTTTTGACAAGTGCGGCCGCAGTTATTTGTAACGGCGGCGAGGCAGCACAAGAAATTGTGTCGGCGGTGTTAGAGGCGCTTCCCGCCATCCATCGTTCTCTCTGCCCCGCCGGGTTGAGGGCAAATGCAATTTAGTCCGGGAACCGCAGGCCTTCCTAACCCCTGCACCCCCCTCACTGTGCGGCACGGCTCGCCGGCCGACATTCCACGCGCCCAGAGAACCGACCTCCTTGGGCACGTGGCCAAGATCGCGACCATCTTCCCTCTGCATCCCCAGGTCCAGGGTTCCCGACCACGACCAAGAGATGCCCCTGGTTTGCGCCACGCTCTGAGCGTTCTCTAATTGAGGGGGAAAAGGGGAGGGGGTCCACGGTGGTGTAGAAGTCAGACTACTCGCCTCGCCTCCCACCACGGCGAACTGAGTTCGATTAACGGCGAGGTATGTAGGTAGGCTGAGCTTGACGTCTTTTCGACAGTGAGGTCATTACAGACGGAGCACGGTACTCTGAGAAGCAGGAACAGGGAAGGAATCGGCCATGGCCTGTAGTAAGGAAACATCCCAACATTCACTTGGAGTGATTTCGGAAAACGATGGGAAACCTGAATCAAAATNATGGCCTGTAGTAAGGAAACATCCCAACATTCACTTGGAGTGATTTCGGAAAACGATGGGAAACCTGAATCAAAATGGCCAGACCGGTAATCGAACCCGTTAACTCTCGAATGCGAGTCCAGTATATTACCACTGTATCACCTCGCTCGGTGATTCGTGGCGAGGTCACCTGTATTTCCGCGTATGAGAAACGTAGCGGAATTTGCCGTTGGCCGGTTGGTTTTCTCGGGGTATTCCCGCTTCTTAATCCCTGGCATTCCGTCGCTGTTTCATTGTTACCTCATTCGCCTGCGCAGAAGAGCTCGTTGTTAAGCGTCGAGTGAAACCTCTCAGTTCAACTCGAGTTCAGTGTGGNCCTCATTCGCCTGCGCAGAAGAGCTCGTTGTTAAGCGTCGAGTGAAACCTCTCAGTTCAACTCGAGTTCAGTGTGGCTAACTCCGTTGACAAGGACCCTAAGACTTGAAAGTTTTTGATCACGTGGTTCCGTTGTTCTCGAATCCCAGGTGAGCCAATTACGTTTGCACCGCCGCTTCTGATTACCTCACTGACGTCAAGCAAAGGTGGTGTTAACAAACAGCAAACGAACAAGTTAGATAGGTGGTACGTCTTACTTCAAAGTNGTTAGATAGGTGGTACGTCTTACTTCAAAGTTATTACTTAAAATTTTATTCCTCGTAAATTCCAGCAACTCCTTGAAACTGTATGTCTAATAGACCGCTGATATATGGAGTTCGTCAATAACAATATTTAAAATTAACGTTTATATTGTAACACCTGTATAAGTAAAATAAAAAGTAATCAATTACATACACAGATCACAAGACAACAAATAATAAATTTTATATCGCAAATCTGATAATATGCTTTTATCACATTTTATAAGAAAACCTACTGAATTAATACATGAAATAAACCATAATTAAACGTAATGCTACGGTACTAAATTATTTAAAATATGATTTTGGAAGTTGAAATTACAGCCCTTGTACAGTGTCTGAAAAAAATATTTTTAACGTAAATTGAAACGAAAATTTAAATAACTGATTAGAAACCCAGCTTTTTATACTTAGAGTTATACTTTCACTATTGCATATAAACACCCATGCAGAGTTAACGCGCAGACGTGCTGACAGTAACCTACTCAGCTCGGTATAATGTGTGAAACAATTTTTATTTAAGAAAATAGACTATTCATGCTCAACTTCTTGAGTTATTTTCCACAGACCATTCGAACTTGAAAATGTTTTCAGCAGTAACTTTATAGGTGATTGTTTTCAATAACAATAATCATAACAATTAAAACTTTAACCTTAAACTTTAACCTTTCAACGATTATCATTTTGGCCATGACGTATGGTGACATGGCCAAAAATTATTATATGAGCGGATGTACTCCTGTGTCAAAGTCGCAAAGGTGAGAGCACGTTTGGTACGCGTGGCACCATGACCTCATCGACCCTCTCCACGTGCACGCACTCAGAGGCAGGCCTCTATAATGATCTTGACTACAAATCACCACGGGAGCAACGCACATTCCAGCCGACCTCGAGACTTCTTGTGCCGTGGCTTCCTCCATTAACCGGTGAGATCCCGTCATTGTTTCTTGTCGCCTTCGGTTCACTGCTGACGTATAACCCCCGCGCTCTTACCCAAGCTATTTACAACGCCGAGATAATGCACACTTGTTTGCAACCTTAATTAAAGTTGTGTTATTTTCATGTGGTGAAAATTTCGATTAAAAGCGTTACAGTTTTGCACAGAAATGCTAAATATAGCAAAATATATTTCAGTGGAGTTAAAAATAAATATTTGTCTACCTACTTGGTATTCATTAATAAAGTTCAAGTTGAGACTGTCATTGACGCGTCACAGATCATCAATGGTCCTGCAAATCAGAAATGAGTTTGTTCTACTCTTGTATATTTAAGTATAAAAGCAAGCAAAATATCCATGCGAATAATGTTTAAGTGGAATTTAATTTTATTTGCTTATAAACACGCTTCTAAAAAAAAAAGAAAATCCGAAAACTTGAATTGGAATATTAACCAAAATAATGTTAATAACAGTATTAAGTGTGCATAAAAGAAAACGTAGATAACCACATTACACTTTTATTTCTGTTTATGAGCANTGTTAATAACAGTATTAAGTGTGCATAAAAGAAAACGTAGATAACCACATTACACTTTTATTTCTGTTTATGAGCAGAATGAATGTATTTCCGATACTCCGTGGAAACGAGACTCGAATTCAATCCATTCCCAGAGCAAACAAAGAGTTGAAGGAGCGAGGGTTCGTTTCTTTCTTCCCTCGTCCTGTCCTTTTCAAAGGATGAAAACTGTGATCGATGAGATTTCTGCCGTATATATTCTTCTTCGGCACAACAAACTACTAGGATATTTTCCTTACACAGAATTTTTGTTTCTGTGGAGGGNGATGAGATTTCTGCCGTATATATTCTTCTTCGGCACAACAAACTACTAGGATATTTTCCTTACACAGAATTTTTGTTTCTGTGGAGGGAAATGATTCACCTTAGATGAAGGTAAACGCATTATATCACTGGTTTATTCAAATAGTGGCATTTAGAGAAATTAACTAAGCGAATAGCCTTAGGGTACCCTTNGGAAATGATTCACCTTAGATGAAGGTAAACGCATTATATTACTGGTTTATTCAAATAGTGGCATTTAGAGAAATTAGCTAAGCGAATAGCCTTAGGGTACCCCTTAAAAATTCAGTGAAACCCTGCTTATAAAGAAAAAATTAATATTGTTAAATATTTGGATTAAGATTCCAAGGGACTATTTAGGAACATGGTACAATAACATCTCGAACAAAACTTTAATTTGTTTTTAAGTTTAATATTTATTAATTATGGTGACTTCATAAACTACTAAGCCAACATAATTTAAAAAATGCATTTTTACACTTATGAGCGGGTATTCACATTTATGGCAACTCGTTCTGTGAGCTAGCATGAAACCAACCACGCAATGGCCGTCGGCATTTCTGAGAAACCGTAATGCTTATTTTCTGATTTATTAACTACCAAATAGGCCTACTTTGTTTCAAAATAAATTCATCTCTTCTAAGAATTACTCATTAGAAAAGTAAAGNATTAACTACCAAATAGGCCTACTTTGTTTCAAAATAAATTCATCTCTTCTAAGAATTACTCATTAGAAAAGTAAAACTGTTAGATGTGTTGTCGAATCAAATTCTGAAGTTATTCTTTTTAACTATGAACCCACTTATGAACAAAATTGCAAAATATTAACTATCTGCCTCAACGACATCCACACTGTTTATCAACACATATCTTAGAGAAAAGAAAATTATATTTTCACAAACAGTACCACAGAATGAATCGCTTGAGAGGCTTCCAAAAAGAAAGTATTCCAGTATTACAGTAACAAGAGTAAGTATTTAAAAAAAAACAGAATCTATTTGATTTCTCGTAGATATTAGTCAACTGCAAACTAGGGTTTAAAAAGTTAATTTTTTTTTTGCTCTTAATTTATATAAACGCTATGTTTTGTTTCGCATAACATTATTTTCCTCTGTTGTTGCACAAATTGAATTCAAAGAAATTCCATTTATTTCGCTTAAATAGTAGTTGCCTACTTTATAAATTTACTAGAAACCCATAGCTACTTAATTTGTACAAAAGAAAATTGTTTNCTTAAATAGTAGTTGCCTACTTTATAAATTTACTAGAAACCCATAGCTACTTAATTTGTACAAAAGAAAATTGTTTTCGTAAGAATATTTAAGAACATTTAGGCGTATAATATAGCACAGATATTTTTTGATTAAGTAAAATAAAGGCAAAACNCGTAAGAATATTTAAGAACATTTAGGCGTATAATATAGCACAGATATTTTTTGATTAAGTAAAATAAAGGCAAAAAGTTCAGTATAAAAATGATAAAATCATTAATTAATTATTACTGGCGGCAAGACGTACTAAGAGTTGGTGGCATATAAAAAGTGTCGATTAAAAAAAAAAGCAACCAGCTTGATTTAGTTCAGCGCGATCGATGCGAAGGAATTTCACATACAGTCTTATCCAACTTTCAGCGAGAATATTTGCCCGCAGGGGTTTTCCCCTGTGCTGAAAATTTGCAATCTTTTCATTTAAATGATTCTCCGTGGCTAAAGGGATGGCAATTACGATTCTGGCTTCTGCACGGAAGGATTTTATCCCCTTTAAAATTGATTAATTACNGTGGCTAAAGGGATGGCAATTACGATTCTGGCTTCTGCACGGAAGGATTTTATCCCCTTTAAAATTGATTAATTACCAACGATATCAAAATGTAAAATCCCAAGAATTAAAAAATATAGAATAATTTTAAAAATTTCAAAGAAAATAGTGTGTTGCTATACGTACTATGAGACACTTTTCTCTTGAGAGAATTATTTAAACTTTCAAGTATCTATAAAATTACTGAAATCAATATCTTTAACCGGTTAAAATTATACTTCATACTGTATAGGAATATGTACAGAAAATATATTGTCATAAATTCCGCATTCANTTTAACCGGTTAAAATTATACTTCATACTGTATAGGAATATGTACAGAAAATATATTGTCATAAATTCCGCATTCGTAGTTCTTGAAAACAACACCAACTGCTACAATTCCCGTTTTGATTATAATCTCCAAAGTTAAGAAACGAAAGTAATATTTTGCTTATGTTGCACATGAAAATAACGGAAACCGAAGAAACCTGACTAAATTAAAAAAGATAAATACTAAGTCATTAAATATTGGCCAGTATTTTTTTCATCAGGAACGCAATGTTTCACCCTTTTTAAATAATTTCATTGTATATCAATTTCCCTGGCATAAATTTACGCATTATTGTGATAGATTGAAAAAATTCTTAGAGAAACAATATTTTTTCACGACTTTATAGAACTAAACTACTACCTTTTTAATAATCAGGAAATCATGTAGAAACTATTCGAACGTAGCGAGTAGTACTATAACACCTTGAATTTATTATTCATTCTCTGTCACTCCAGTCCCCGGCGGCCATTTTGGACGTCAGTGACCTTGACCCCGGTGACCTTTGACCTTGAAAACCCAAAAAATCCACGTACCCAAAAATTATAAAATACAAAAAAAAAGTATTTAAAAAAATTAAAAAATATATATAACAAATTATTAAAAAATGTTAATTTTGAATGTTTGGGCGTAGGGGGAATGGAGGACTGGAGCTAACCAGCCAACATGTTATGACATCACCCAACCAAAATATTAAATCTAATTGACATTAACCTTGACACTATGTCCATGACCTCAACTGATCTTAAATCCCAGAAATTAAAAATAATATATTTCAAAAATTACAAAAATATTTTTACAAATTTATAAAAAAACTTACATTTCCGGAGGTTTCAAGAGCACCACGTCCATCAGACGACTGACTCTCACCAATTGTTCTCATTGGTTGATTACTTGTGTTCGCTTTGCAACCCAACGTTTTTTATTAGTTGATTGCACCAACCCTACTCTCACATTTTCTCATTCTACAGAATGCAATCCATCCACAGTATTCATATTTTCGGTGGTCATTTATTTACGTTTTCTTCACATAGGTGATGCTAGTGTATTAATTATCGATTTCGCTGCCAGAGAAGCTATCAATTTAGCCACCATGTTGGCTGTTGTCGACCTTGACCTTGATTCCAATTACATAGAAGTTGAAAAATCGAGAAAAGTCAGAGTACATACAATTTACAGTTACTCCATTTCGACTAACTATATTATACAACGACTGACTCCACCTTAGACTAATTCCACCCAATACTGTTCTTGGCGAGATTGCCTAAGCACAAACTAGCTCCTGACGAGACCAGTTCCTGCATAACTGTCTAGAACAACCTACAAGACCAACCTGCCATACCACCCACCTATACAAACGATGATGGACAATCTCGATAAAAAAGCTAACCTCTTCACACAAAATCTTCGCAAAATTTGCGCAAAACATATCTACCCCAGCTGACCATACCAAAGGGTCATCAATGGTAAGTTAGTCTTTAATTGTTTGAATTTAAATTCCAGTTTACGGTTTCTACATTTACGGCGGATATGGTACAGAAAATGACGTGGACACTAATTAAGAAATTTTTAAAATTTTAAAGGACGTCCAAAAATTAACAATAGGAAAATTACGAAAATATTGTGTTCATCAGACAAAATAGTCGTGGGTATTATATTTCGCCGAAGGGACGTGTCAATTATCCTGAGGGAGAAATGGTGGAAGGGAGTATAGAATCGAACATGTTATAAAAATATATCAGTTCCTATGTTGTATACAGTGAGAAAAATGGTAAAATTTTGCAGTTATACCCAAGATAAAATTTTTAAGTGAATATATAGATTAACATTTGGCTTTGCTTTATGTTGGAAGTGTTTATTTCCAGATGCCCGACTGCACAAAACCTGCATACTGGAGGTGACATTATTTTCGTATTCTGTAAATTGTTATACTTTGTTATATTGTGGTCAAACCGTAAGGTTGGGCGATCTCGTGGTGGTAGAGCATGTGGAGTAAATAAACATAATAAACTGTAGGTTACTATGGGGTTATATAATTAATTATCTGGATATTTCATAAATTACTATAAAGTCAATAGAGCATTATAAGTTAACTACACCCTCTACCATACTGAGAGCCACGTTATTATATTGTATTTGTCCCACCTCGAGAAGTATCCGAAGGCTGGTGAAGTATGACGAGTTACGGCGGTGGGCACAGCAGGCTTCTTGTGACTTCCATCTCGGCCCGACGTCACATGATGAAAGACCCCTGCTGCCACTCTGCATTGCCCTCATAACGGCGTGGCATAACACAACATGGATTGATTCCCTGGCTGGTAGAGGGGATTCCTGCTTACCGGGGTTTGGGCAATGCAAGTCCCGATTGCGGCAACTGGCTGTCCTGATTACTGCTCATGAGTGCTGGCGTGTTCAGGTAGGCCGTGAAATTAAGGCCTATTCACGCTATCGTAACACCATAACGCCAACATTGGCTGACGATTTGACTACACAACTGCCGAATTAGGTTTTCAAAAAAATTGGTCGACTCTAGTTTACATTTTGTTTGTCATCATATAAATGCTTGCGTAAAATAATGGTTTCCAGTAACCTAAATACACATCCCAGTTTCATAAAAACTTTATCTGAGAAAGTGCAAGCACATATCAAGATGTTTGTACTTGTAGTGGCATTAATGTAATTAGTTTTAGATATTTGGAAGTTTGTTAATGCACAGCTGAAATGTGCACTCTACCCAATATTTATTCAATTTTACAAACCCGTGGCACACTCGTGTATAGCATACTCGTCAGGAATAGGAAACTATACGCAATATATTATATGTAAACTTTCTATAATCTGACATATAGTAACTGTTTATCCATCACTGGGGGCTGTCCGGTGCCACTTTTCATTGTCATATTTTGCACTTTCATAGTGACCATTCTGTTGTGTTCAAGGTTAAGCGCTTGATATAAATAACCATTTATTATATGTTTCATCATATATTGCACCACACGTATAAATTGNGTTCAAGGTTAAGCGCTTGATATAAATAACCATTTATTATATGTTTCATCATATATTGCACCACACGTATAAATTGGAATTTAACATGAAATATTTTATTAGTATGCATCCACCAGTCAAGTGGCCCTGTAAATCACATTGAAAAATATTTAAAAAATATTATTAATATTAAGAAAACATAATGTATTTTTTTTCCTGACAAAGGATTTTACGCCACTGCAGTAAGTATAGGAAAGCTAACGATGATGCGACCTTCGAAGCAATGTACGATCCGAACCAACGCTATCTACTTTNTGCAGTAAGTATAGGAAAGCTAACGATGATGCGACCTTCGAAGCAATGTACGATCCGAACCAACGCTATCTACTTGATCGTTCATTCACGTAGTCATGATGCAACATGAACACTCCAGAACCATCGCCGGTCTGACAATCTCGTCACATGAGCACTACAACACGTTGATCACGGCCACAAAGTACCCAGTCAACGAAAACATTTTACTCTTGAAAATATGTTGAAATATAGAGAACAATATTTTTCCTAATACGCTGTGCCAACAGTACTGCAGATATAAAAGATAACGTAAAAAATGAGATTGTTAAATTACGAATGTTTCGTTAATGTCAAATTAAATACGATTAAAGTAGCTAATGAACACACACATCTAGGGTTAATTTGCGTAATTTCATATCCCAATCTAGCTGATCTAAGTACTGTAGATGAATACGGGCACTCTCAAGGAACGAATGAATGTCTTTGGGTTAGTTTTCCGTAAGGAACGTGTAATTATACTTATCCGATTTTCACAGAAAATAAATACCATGATACATGTTAACCCATAAACGTATTTACGTTTGCTATGACTACGAATTTGGCGCTTGCACTTTATACAGAAGGAGAAATAGCTTGCACATCACACAATTAATTTCGATGAATATATATCCAATTTCAAATGAAAGAAACTTAAATAAAATGAATGAAAATGCTGAAAAGAGTGAAAACCTACTTATTGTGCGGACAAATTAAAAAATGATCACGTGAGGGGAAGCTGCGGCTCTTCCCTCCTTCACGCGACGCCGGCGGGGAAGATATGGCAGTGTGCTTTCCTTATCGTTNTATGACTACGAATTTGGCGCTTGCACTTTATACAGAAGGAGAAATAGCTTGCACATCACACAATTAATTTCGATGGATATATATCAAATTTCAAATGAAAGAAACTTAAATGAAATGAATGAAAATGCTGAAAAGAGTGAAAACCTGCTTATTGTGCGGACAAATTAAAAAATGATCACGTGAGGGGAAGCTGCGGCTCTCCCCTCCTTCACGCGACGCCGGCGGGGAAGATATGGCGGTGTGGTCTCCTTATCGTTTATCACATGAGATACGATCTTTCAATGGTTTAATGTTCCCCGAGTATACAGATACATCACAGTGGCATTTGTTATAATTTGCATTCGAGGTGAATAAGAATATTACATCAGAAGACAATTTTCAATTTTCAGTGAATAAAAATCGATTTGTTGTAGTGACAAGAAAACATATGCCTGGTGTTAAGCAATAAATGCGAGAGGAGAGAAGCTACAAACCTCATGCATCGTTAATAACATGCACAGCAAATATTAATTTGAATTCATTTGACTGACATACACAATTTTTTCGCNACCTCATGCATCGTTAATAACATGCACAGCAAATATTAATTTGAATTCATTTGACTGACATACACAATTTTTTCGCAGTATAAATTAACCTCGGTAAATGTAAAGAACAAGGGTTTTTTTTTAAGAAGACATAGTAGACCCATAAAAGTAATATAAATGGCTTTCGCACACCTTACCTGTTTCATATTTAGGAAGGCATAATGATTAAATAGGCAGAACGTCCAAAATAAAATAGTTAAAATACGAGCAGTTCGTCCGCTTCGTTTACGTCGGACGCCATGATGTTTCGTCGTGTAGTGCTGTAGTAACGTAAACAAATGCCAATCGCCCGTCACCGTAATTGGCTGTGGATGTGTAGACGTTATCGTATGTTAGTTGCGGCTTAGATGCCAGACAGTGCGGTTCGTAGCGAGTGGTGCGTGGTGCTGCGTGCGTGCGTGCGTTGTGAATCCGACCTCTGAAGGCTTGTATTTTTTTTAATGGGGGTGCAAGCACGAGTGCTTCTGTGCGTGACAGTTGTCTTTGTGGCGGGNTGTTTTGGCCACTCTTGTTTGATTTTTTAGTAGATCACGGTGTTTGGTCGAGTGAGGTCAAGTGTAAGTCATGCACTGCGGTAGTAGAATTGGCCGAGGACAGTGTATTTTTTTCTGTCAACGGTCAAATATGACACGTGTCGGTAAAACTTTTAGAAAGGTGCTTCGCAATTTCAAAAAATCATTTCGGCACGGCACGTGGCTTGGAAAAAGTAAATTAAGTAGAGTTTTGATATTTAAAATTCCTTACTTACATATCTTACTATTCCACTGCCTCGCACCAAGTATATTTGCTGTAAGTGTCATATTAGTATGGTTACCGTCGTGGATTGGTTGTCCTTTTGTCGCGAGATGATGGGTGAATGGTGTATGCGTGAGACAATGGACAAAATTTAGGGGGAGGGGGGGTCCTTTCGTTGAGATAGACAAGGCAAAATTTGGGAAACGTAAACAATAATAAGGGTCACATCGTCCAGGAGCAGTGGGTTTTAGGCGGGATAGAGAGACGTACTAATCGTATATTTCTTGTTCCTGTCGAAAATCGTACTAGCAAGTCGCTTCTGAACGTAATCAAGCTATTCATAGAGCCTGGAACTACAATTATGAGTGACTGTTGACGCTCTTATATTTGTCTTTCAGATCATGACTATGAGCATCCTCTGGTGAATAATAGTATGAATTTCGTTGATCCCGATACAGGAGCGAATACCCAAAACGTAGAGCGTGTGCGGCGGGATGTGAGGCACGGGATTCCGCGGTATGGTAGGAGGACGCCGCACTTCGTCGGGTACCTGGCGGAGTTCATGTTTCGTCACCGGTACCCTGACGAACGCAAGCGTATGCATCATTTTCTACTCGCCGTGGGGAAAGAGTACCAGCCGCCTACCTAGGTGAGTTAATGCATATATTTCTGGTATGTTTCCTGTTAATTTAAAACCATAATCTCCTAGGTTAGATTAAATCCCTATAATCCTAGGTTAGATTAACATCATACAATCCTAGGTTAGATTAAACCCCGACAATCCTAGGTTAGATTAAAACCCGACAATACTAGGTTAGATTAAAACCCGACAATACTAGGTTAGATTAAAACCTGACAATCCTAGGTTGTATTAGTATTGTAAAATGGTGATTCACTCATCGTGGGGTTAGGTTCAGTTAGGTCAGGTGGGCACGTATTACGAAATTGGGTGGACAAATGTTAAATTGAGGTGTTTTTGTGTTTTTGAGGGAGTATTTTTAGTGATTTTACTCCACAATTTCCCTGATCATTATAGCCCTTCCCACTATGGTTTTTGTGGTTTGTAAGCATAATACGTTAATGCCGCTAGTAATTCAGTGTTCTGTGTTATTAGTAAAGGCAAAATATACCACTTTTCGGTATTTTTTTTTCTTTCGGAAAAGCCCCTATTCTTTACATTTACCTTAACTTCTATTAACAATAATATTTGCTTTCGAAATATACACAATATATATTTTTTAACCATCTTATCATTCTTTTTTTTTAAATTATGTTATTTTAAAATGCATAAACTGCCGTGCATGCAAATATGATTTTAAACATTTCCTGAAAATAGTACAAAAATTGTATTAATCTTATTAATCGATAGAAGCAAAACTGGTACCACAGAAACATGATTGAAAGTGTTACCACAAGGAAGATGATATTAATAAAGGCATATCTGTGCATAAATACTGCGTGAAATCCATCTCTCAAAAGAGTGAATTATTTTATATAATAAAACGCCTCAAAATACGCAACTTGAAAACATTAATATAATGCTACACATCACTCCAAACACCAGTAAAATTTTAAATGTTCACTGCAAATCAAATTACCGTCGTGTAAAACATGCCGCTTTCTATGCAAATTCTTCGACTCCTGAAATTGCACCATAAGTTTTTCACTGCAACTGTCATCATGGCAACTGTCGCTTAAACTGTCACTATCGCTGTCACTGCCCGTACTTACTACAAATGTTTATATTTCTTTTTCTATGCAACGATCGTTATTCCAATATTCTGCGTCTTCTCTTTTGCATGTGACATACCTTATTTCTAGTCTTATTCTGAAATACTGTTTATAGCCTCATCTGTAAAAACTTTTATCTGGTCGGCTCTTTGCGATACATTTTTATCAGCTGCACTATATTTAACAGTGTTCCAGATATATNAAAAACTTTTATCTGGTCGGCTCTTTGCGATACATTTTTATCAGCTGCACTATATTTAACAGTGTTCCAGATATATTATATATCATTGAAATTACAGTGATATGGTGGCAGCCTACTTCGTGGCCGCTTAAAGAAGTTCGTCTACAAAACACCCGGGAGCTTTGCGTTGGCATTTAACAACGCAAACTAGTCCTGCTTAAGGCCCGTTCTACAATAACCCGGATGCGGATACGGATCACGGAAGCGGAGCACGTAACACACTCCGTGTTCAATCTACAATGAGACGCATGCGGAGGCGGATAACGTACGGATGCACGTAATAAAGCTGGGCATCTCCCAACTCTTCCTTGTCCGTAAACAGGTGTAGCCAATAGCAATCGAGTATTTGGTTTGTTGATATTCGTTTTCGTGGCCATTGCGGTATACACGGCAACAAGTGCTTACATTTTCCGTGTCTACTATAATTTTCGTTTAAATAAATAAGTGCATGTGGTTTGGCAGTAGTATTAACAGAGTGCTACAACCACTGTAAAAATATAAAAAAATTATATGTGTACATTATAAAAACCATATCAATAATTTTTAACAACTGAGTATTTTTTATTTTGTAAGTTGCAGGACTGTATGTTTTTTTCNTATAAAAACCATATCAATAATTTTTAACAACTGAGTATTTTTTATTTTGTAAGTTGCAGGACTGTATGTTTTTTTCGTGGTATATAATAATCGTCCGCTCGTTCCATTTATGTGTTCAGAGTCCATTTTATTATGTATCCGTGTATTGTAAAACGGATCTTAAGCAATATTATTTACCTTGAGCCATTCTTGTATTTTCATACTACAGATTGTAGGTTTTNATTGTAAAACGGATCTTAAGCAATATTATTTACCTTGAGCCATTCTTGTATTTTCATACTACAGATTGTAGGTTTTTGAAATAGTTACTTCTTTTCTGCAGGAATAAAAGTTTTCAATTGTGCGTTCAACAATACACAATTCTAAGTCATCCAAAACTATATTCATGCTACTCGTCTTTCGTTTGTTTCCTGGTGTAAATATTTATTTTATCTTTTAGTGTTTATATATTGTAGGGGAACGCATAAAGTGTATGAAAACGCAGCGATTTCCCTGTGTCAGCTGCTACTCGTTTCGTGGCATTTTCGATGGGATAAGTATGTCTTCCAGGTGCTTTTTTCGAGATCAATGAACGCAATAACGTTATAAATAATTTCTCGGGCTTCACTGTGAATAGTAGGACGTTTTTTGCTCGAACATGCCNTTTCGAGATCAATAAATGCAATTACGTTATAAATAATTTCTCGGGCTTCACTGTGAATAGTAGGACGTTTTTTGCTCGAACATGTCATGACTTATTCTTTAGTGAATACTTCGCGCAAGGCTGACTGTTCGCTTTACATGCACGCAGTCTATACAGTAGGTATCGGCGACACTGTCACTTCCCCTGTGATTGGCCCGCTAGGCCTTCCCGACAATCGTCCTATATCCTTGAGCAAGGTCAAGAGTGAGTGAAGAGATTTGGGCAGCTCTCAACATCGGGGTCTTGAGAGCCGAGCAAGGTGAAGACCCGCCACAGCATTTTTTCCCGATATTTTGTCGACATTGCCGAGTTTTATTAGGTTAGTTACCATGTTAAATTCGACGGAGTCAAGTATAAATTTCAAGACACTCAAATTTAAATTAATTAACGTTTATTATACGATAATATACGTACACTACATAAAAATTTTAGCACATATCACATACCAGGATGTTATGTTGAATAAAATTAGTATACTTTTCATTTCGTTCCCCTAATAGCATATAACGTGGAAAAAAACACAATACTCGTTTATATAATCCTAGTGTGAAACAAACAAAAGGCATAAACTGAAAAAAAAACAACTGAAACAAAGGAATCTCATCAGTTTCAATAACAACAAAAATGATCTTCTCAGATGCATTGACAAACTTCAAAAACGTGTAGGAGCTCCACGATTCCTGAGGTACGCTTGTATCTGACGAGACAGGTCAAAAATAAGGTACTTAGCATTGTTTGAGGCAAATTGTCCCATTCCTCAATTGCTGCTGTTTTTTAAGGCCTGAGATTGAACTTACAAAAGACGTTTACCCTAAACTTCGTTTTCTCTAAAATCTTTCTCCAACAGACATTTGCCCTAAAAGTTTGTCTCCTCTCACCAGTCCGAAAAACTATTGCATACAGGCATGTGCCATAAACGTCGTTTGCCCTTAATTCGTTTGCCTTACACGTTGTTTTACCTAATCCTGTACCATTTGCTCAAAAACGTTTGTCCTACACGTCGTTCGCCATAATGTTAACGACCCAAGCTAAACCTCTCAGACGTGTATATTATCCGAAGTCAGTAGTTCGTTCTCAGCTGCAGCTTCTAACTTCAGAGCAAACGTTGTGTAATCGAACCTTTCGCTCTACCACCTGACATTCCGGCCATCCTGAATATTGTATCGTGTCAGATGTTGAATCAGCGGCAGCTGAATGAAAACGAGAGCTCTCCGAGGAAACATACGCACTACGTGAGAACCCACCACACACCCCGCCGGACAATGCCAGTATGGTCTATACGCATTACGCAGTGCAATACGCATGCCACTGGAGGGGAAGAGGCCAATGTTTACATGTTTCACACAACGTAGGTACGATCCACTCCTACTAGAAACGTAAATATTACATATTCGCTGGCAAACGGGGAATATAAAAATATTTTGTGAGCAGCGGGGTATACGCTAATTTTTTTATGAGCTGTATATATTTCAATGAGATATTGGCATTAAGTGTTAAGGCGAACTCAATATTTCCATATAATAAGCGACCAAAGAAAGAAGGGTGAATAAAAATTGATTTCTGTATTTGCAAAAATATTTCTGCAATGGATAGTCTACATTTCGAATCAGTGTTTTGTTTTGTGTGCTACATGTTTATCGTGTCTAAATATTCCTTGAAGCGACATAGGTTTGTACCTTCACATAAAAGTTAATTAAGAAAACAATGTTTTAAATAAAATAAAAATAATTTTAACTGACCTGTGCGTAGCATCAGACAAGAGGTTTCACGATTATAATCACGGAAATTTACACTCAGTCCAATTATTTGTACACTTCATTTCCATATTTTGTGTGCCGGCTGGCATTCTAGAGAACAGTCATTAAATGTGTCCATAGCAAGTAGAAAGACAGCGACCTTAGCGCCATGTTACGCAAACAACACATTTTTTCCCGGCCGCATTTTTATTTGGATATCGCTAATAAAAACACTTATGTGTTCTTACAAGACAGAGTTTGATGTGAATGTCGTGTTGATTGAAAACAGCTACTAAAGAGGTGCTGCGCCTTCTTATAGCGTAAGGAGTCCGGTGGAACTTTAATTTCTATCCTTTGAATCGAAATTTACTGTGCTTCCTTCTGAGAAGTCTGAGGTGAAGATATTTGGGCGGCTCTTAACATCGGGGTCTTGAAAGCCGACCTGAGAAATGTGGCCATTCATAAATTTCAGAAATTTTTCTCGTACTTAAATAAGTGTCAGTCCTCACAAAGTTATCTTATGTAGATATTATTTTAAGTTCTCTTAGCTATAACTGGAGTGTTTAGAATCATGAAAATACCGGTAGAAAAATTTCAAGGGAATACATTTTTACAAATTAAAATAGTATTTTAAAATTATGAAATGTAAAGGTAGCCGGTTAAGAAGTCATGTTGTTTATAGTAGTAACAATAAATAACGGAAAATAAAAAGCCACTTATACATATTTGTTTCCGTAAAATTATATATTTTTTGTACTTGCCACCGTCCTACCATAGAGGTTACTTCTTGATAATTTCTAAGACCATTTAAATACCCGTGCCATAATTCGACACACTTAATTTTTTAGCTGTTATACCATCAGTTAATAAGGTTTGATGTGATTTTTTTTTTTAAATTGGCATTTACATTCAAGTAAATTGCAATCACCTCATTGTAGCTAGTTCACAACTGAGTACTCGGAATTCGACGTGTGTGATATACAGAATGTCCCAGAACGCGTGCATAAGTTTCACATCACGTGAATCCTGAGCGAAATTGGAGACGAAAATCTTAGTGGCAAAATGTCGTACGATTACATTTTTCGTGGACAATGTGGCAACACAGCACAGAGTTAGTCCCCTCTTGCGCTCCACAGATAACGTACTACCACTGTTCTGGTCATCATACAATGGACGCAGGTTCAAATCTCGGCCAGTCCAAACATTTAAGCAGCCTGTAGTGAATATGAATTCCAGGACGTGAAATCAACAAGTATCCGAAGCCCACTTATCACGGTTAATGTTGTGCCAAGTGTTGCGTCGCGCCTTAGTAGAGTATCTGGAAACTTCGCGTCAGAAGCGCAGTACACTTGTCGCGGTAGAAGGACAGCAGTAGAGATCAGTTAAAACATTAGTTACATTGGTATAGTTTGACAGATTTGTTTTTGGAATGTACTCGTGTCATATTCCATTTACAAATCTGGACATGTGCACATTGGTATCAACTAACACAGATACAATTAAATTCTTATATTTAATGTGCAGATATCAGTTGAGCGCGAGAGGGGACTAACTCCGTGCTGTGTTCCCGCATTGTGCACGAAAAATGAAATCGTACGACATTTTGCCACAAACATTTTCGTCTGCATTTTCGCTTAGGATTCACGTGGTGTAGTACTTATGCACGCGTTCTGGACACCTGTATACTGTATTTATACACTACTGGGTATTAACAGGATGCATCGGGTGGTAATAAAACTTCATAGTGGTAGCGATACAAATTAATTATATGAATTATCACAAAAACCAGGCAGAAATACAGTTACATATATGCCTGTTGTATGCCGTCCAGTCATCTTCAATAGTGCGTCGCACCCCCTCGCACGGTAAAACACGGTCTGCATGGAGTCCATCAGACGCCGGATGTTGTCCTGAGGCAGACGGGTCCACAACTGTTAGGTGGTGTGCTCCATATCCCGGACACTGTGGCACGGCAGCAGCTGACGTTTCAACTGATCCCACACATGCTCGAATGGTGACATATTAGGGGAGCGGGAAGGCCATGGTAGTGTTTGGACAAGACAGAGGCAGTCCTGGGCGACCCATGCCGTTTGCGGTGGTGCGTTATTCTGCTGGAATATCGCATCTGGAATCCAGGCCAGAAATGGGAGCAGATGTGGGCGTTAGATCCCACACACATACAGCTGAGCCGCCAATAATTTTCCACGAAACACGGCGAGAACGGTTCGACTGTCATAGGCTACGGCCCCCAAGGACCATAATGCCTGCCGTGGGCGGAGTTTGCCACTTGACAGCGAGATTGGAATTGTGATGTATACCTGTGGCCATTCACACCCGGGCGCGATAATCGTCAGTCTCTATAACGATGTGGCACTCATCACTACACACCACACTTCGTCAGTGTCATACTGAAAATAAAAGAACACATCATGTCTCCATTCCTGCACACTACAATGTACAATATCTCAAAACACCTCATTGAATTTCAAATGGTACATTGTATTTTGGATTACTGCTAGAAATTTTAAATTGTGAAACTGATATACACTGAAGAGCCAAAAAAACTGGTACACCTGCCTAATATCGCGTAGGGCCCCCGCGAGCACACAGAATTGCCGCAATACTGCGTGGCATACACTCGAAATATGTCTGAAGGAATGCAGGAGGCAATTCACACCATGAATCCTGCAGGGCAGTCCACAAATTCTTAGGAGGGCGAGGCGATGGAGATCTCTTCTGAACAGCACGTTGCAAGGCATCGCAGATATGCTCAATAATGTTCTTGTCTGGTGATTAAGGTGGTCAATGGAAGTGTCTAAAGTCAGAACAGTGTTCCTGGAGCCACTCGGTAGCAACTCTCGACGTGTGGGGTCTCGTATTATCCTGCTGGAGTTGTCCAGGTCTATAGAAATGCACATGGACATGAATGGGTGCAGGTGATCGGACACGATCCTTACGTATGTCACCTGTCAGAGTCGTATCTAGACGTATCAGGGGTCCCATTTCACGCGAAATNAGAGTCGTATCTAGACGTATCAGGGGTCCCATTTCACGCGAAATGCACACGCCCCATACCATGACAGAGCCTCCATCAGCTTGAACAGTCCCCTGTTGACATGCAGGGTCCATGGATTCATGAGGATGTCTCCATACCCGTACACGTATATCCGCCCGTTACAATTGGAAACGAGACTCGTCAGACCAGGAAACGTGTTTGCAGTCATCAACAGTCCAATGGCGGTGTTCGCGGGCACAGGTGAGGCGTAAAGCTTTGTGTCGTGCAGTCAACAACGGTACATGAGTAGGCCTTCGGCTCCGAAAGCCCATGTCAATGATGGTCCGTTGAATAGTTCGCACGCTGGAACCTGTTGATGCCCCAGCATTGAAATCAGCGCCAATATGAGAAAGGGTTGCACGTCTGTCAGGTTTAATGACTCTCGTCAGTCGTCGTTTGTCCCGTTATTTCACGATATTTTTCCGGCCGTAGCGATGTCGAAGATTTGATCTTTTACGGGATTCCCGATATTCACAGTACACTCGTGAAATGATCGTATGCCAAAATCCAAATTTTATCGCTACCTCGGAGATGCTATGTCCCATCTATCGTACACCGACTATAACACTACGTTCAAACTCACTTAAATCTTGATAACCTGCCATTGTAGCAGTAGTAACCGATATTGCAACTTCGCCAGACACTCGTTGTCTTATATAGGCGTTGCCGACAGCATCGCGTTACTCTGATTGATTCCATATCTCCGTTGTTTGCATACACACGCCTATACCAGTTTTTTTTTTGCTCTCCAGTGTATATCTTCAAATCATTACAGCACCTCCTCCATGTTCAACTTTTGGAAGAAGGTGTCCGCACTAGAGTTATGTGTTAGGCTTGTACCACACTTTCTTATTTCCCTCGGATCGGAACAAAGTGAACTTCCATTCATCCGACAATATGACAGTGTTTCAAAACTATGTTGGTTTTTTGCGCATTCTTTAGCAAATCAAAATGTATGGCTTATTTGTGGGAGATATACCATAAATATTAGCCACTTACAAAAAAAATAGTCTGAGCCCTCACGCACTTGTTAGATATTTGCTGGATGTCAGAAGCAATTGATTACCCACTTTTATAGGGCTCCTCCTGCGCAAAATTGATGATTCGTCCACGCTCTCTCGTTGTAATTACCTTTCGAAGTGCAGGTCAACGCTTATTCTCTGTTGCACCTGTATCCTTCTTGTATTTGCCAATGATTTCCCTTACTGCAGTGTCGCTGACAAAACATTCATCTCCATTCTTGCGACAGCTTTCCCTCTGTGAATGGAGCAACGCTGCTCTATCGTGTAATGACACTGGGTGTACATTCTGCTTCAAACTGGTTGTGACTACTGCCACATACATAAAACTGCATGAGACTGGCGAATGATCCGTAAACAGCCTCCCGTGGGTACTGCGTTTGATGGCGCTGCGTGAAACACACCATAACCAATAGGCAAAGAAACCGTTATCTGTGCTAATACGTTTTTGTTGTCCAGAAATTACTGTGACAGATCCAAAACTACCACAACTTCCCTCCCAGCCTCCACCTACCTACCTCTAGCACTATCCAGGAAGAGAAAGGGATGGGAAGCATTCATCAATCAGAACCTTTCAAAGACAGAGTGATTTAATAGCTGTTACTCTAACTGCTGGCCAGAATGGGTGGGTGTATATACAAATGTCATAAAAATCATTTTGTTTTGGTCCTATTTTAATTTTTGCCACACATTCTCTTTTTTTATGATTTGGCCTTTTCCAATTTACATACTTATAACAATTTGGTTTGAAAACAGTCTTTCACAATACAACTAATTTAAGATACAATAAAAAATAATTAAAACATTCTGTAATTATACAAAACAATTCTACTGAACACATACCATATTTTAAAAAAAACAATATCCTAATATCTTATGAAGGTTACCGAGGCCTTTTGTCTCCTAAAAAGAAGTTCTAGACCACAATTAAAAAAAAAAAAACCTTCACTTTATTCTTACACAGTCACCATTTCACACCAAAACATCAGAGCCGAGCGTATTCGTCTCACCAGTACACCCATAGGATGTAGGTAGTGCTCTCTCAAACGCAACCATGTGCATTAATCGAGGGTATTGCCTTAACCAAAACCCCCATAGGGTGCAGGTAATGCTCATGCACATACACAAATACTAACAGGGCCACAAACAAACTCATTCATACTCTTAAAATTATCCCAGCGTTCCAGATCACCAACTACTTCCAGTGCCTCACAGGTCTAAATCCCGAATCCGATCTTCTCAATACAAAATCCAGCAGTACTTCTTCAATAGGTCCCGCATTCACTAGTTCAGAGGCTAAGTTCCACTCTGAGCATCCAGAAGCTACGTTTGGCAACCATTTGTTTGGATACTAAGCCCAACTCTGGGCGTCCGAAAACTAAGTTCCACATATACTCGCTCAGAAACAAAGTTCAGCTCTGGGCGTACAGAAACTAAGTCCCGCGTCTTACTCCAACCTCCGTTGCTCGATTGTTAAGGTCCTTACGCATACGTCTCCCCGCCTGCCCAGCCGAGTCTCCAAGTCATTCGGCGACGATCTCCTCGATTAGGCCGCCACCGCCGATCTCTCACATGCCTCCAAAATGCCAAGCTGTCACGATACCAAGAACAAAAGTTAACATAACTCGTTAAGTGGGCTTGAAAATATAGTTTCAGCCCGACATACTTTGGTCAAATCATTGAGCCGACGGCAAACTGCTGTGTTTATGTTTTAGCTGTGCTCCGGGCCCGTAATTATAGCTGTCGACCACTGCTGCTTTCTTAGTAAATTTACGTGTAGATGCTATCGGCGAGGGAGTGAAGCTCCCAACCAATCTCCCAACTGGCATGTTGTAGTGTCGTGATGTTTGTAGAACATGTTTTAGTGTTGTTTGCAAGTGGCTAGTTAAACTCGTGCGTAGTGTGTCGGTGAGTCCCTACAACCCGAGTCGCTGCTCATTGAGAACCCAGCTTGTTCATCATCAACTCTTACGGTACTGCAAGAAAGGGTCTGGCCTCACTCTTATTCTCTGGTCATTTTATCGTGTGGCGTTTGTGAAAAAAGTTGCATATCTCTCCTAGATCCCAATGACCACGCCCCTAATATACTGGTCAGTGACCAATCCCGTGCACCCCCATGTCTAAAGACACCAGGTCCGACTTCAGCGCTCGCGCCGAAAACCACCAATGGAAAACAAAGTTACAAAGACATCATCCTCATCCAATCACACAATATTTTACACTGATGGCACCTTCCACATTTTGAGCTACAGCCCAACGAACAGTAATGAGCTGCAGACAGAAGCGACGACAGGAGTCGAGCGCTCTCACTCATAAAAAAAAGAGGGGAGGGACAAAATCACAAGCTGGAAATGCCATGGCAGTATTATACCCGCACTTCCATATACAATTGAAAAACCAACACATGTGATAGAGCACACTCCATCACATCGTACAATACATTTATT
>NQII01001604.1:42323-142656 GCA_002778355.1 Clitarchus hookeri
GTTTATGCAAACAATGATTCTCACGTTGAACGGATTTGGGTGGATACAGAAATGTGGAAGAACTGCATGCTTCCGAAACTGAAACAACTTTATGAGGAATGCATGCTTCCAGAAATAGCAGATTCCCTCATTACACGAGGTTTGAAGGCACGTGATCCCAACTACATAAGAGAAGCTCAAGAACAACGTATAAAAACAGACGAAAAATAACTTTCATAAAGTTGTTTTCGAGACGGTCATGTTCTTAATTTTGTTGGGTTAAGAATTACTTAATTCAAGACAATGTACAGCTGTGTTTGTTTGCAGTATGTGTACATATTTTTTTTTAACTATACACACAACAGTTTTCAATGGTCAAAAGAAAAAACGTATATAGTGTAAATGTATGTTAATTAAGTATATATTGTAAATGTATGTTAATTAAGTATATAGTGTAAATGTATGTTGATTAAACATATATCTTGTATTGCTATGTAAATANTGTAAATGTATGTTAATTAAGTATATAGTGTAAATGTATGTTGATTAAACATATATCTTGTATTGCTATGTAAATATTGGGTAAACAGCATATTTATACTGTGTATTTTATTGGTGGTTGTTTTCATTAATATTATTGTGATCACATTGTAAACTGTACTGTATTACTGTGTAGAGAATTGTACTCCATAGTATAGAGAATTGTACTCCATAGCATAAATATTCAGTTCTGTGATGTCTGGTGATTTGTATTTACAGGCGGTAACTGCCCATATTGTATTTTCGTTTCGCTTTTTGTTCTGATAAAACTGTGTCAACATTTAATTTATTTGCTCCACTCCACTAAATATTTTTTCACCGTTTTGACATCGATGTCTGCTCATGACCGATTTTGATATGTACTTGTGATTAGGCATGGATTAAGGCCATTTTTCCAATAACAGATACTAGGTTATGCAGTATTTTATTATTATTTAATCTCATAACCTGGGGAAAAATATCCAGACAAGAGACAAGTTCTGCAAGAAAAGTTATCGTTTTTCACGTCGCTGTATGGAAAATGACATGAACTCTGTTTGGTAAAGTGACCGCACTGTTCCCCNAAAAGTTATCGTTTTTCACGTCGCTGTATGGAAAATGACATGAACTCTGTTTGGTAAAGTGACCGCACTGTTCCCCTACCATTTATACAAACGTCACGTCTCTGGGACAATAATTTGTCACTTTTTTGATACCATTATTGTAGTGTAGTGTAGAGTATGTTCCAGAAATAGGAAAAGCATCGTTACTTTTAAGCGGTTAAGAATCGGAGCACATACGTACTGGCCACTTTTGTCGGTTTTGAGTCACTTTCATCATATTCTTGAATTTGGACGGCAATTTTTCGAATAACAGTGTAAATATTTCCCATAATAACGGGAAAATATTTTTTGATGGCTTTGGAATGTGTGTTCACTTGTTTCATTTCTCTGGAAATATGAAACACAAAACTGAAGCGTGAAATTTGCCGTCCCATTGCATTACAATTCTTCGAACTACGCCAATTTGATCCAGTTGTGATGGTCATTCTTATAGTCTCCTTTCGCAGACGACAGAAATATGTTTGATATTAACTCAGTGGTATTTTATAATTTATATTCCAAACCTTTTTATTATACTANGCAGACGACAGAAATATGTTTGATATTAACTCAGTGGTATTTTATAATTTATATTCCAAACCTTTTTATTATACTGGAGATAGTTCAATTAACAATAATACTTCATGTTAATAGCGAGAACTGTATCACAAGTTACGGAACATGGAAACTATGTTCAGCATTCATAACGTACGGCATTGCTTATTTGCCATNGAGAACTGTATCACAAGTTACGGAACATGGAAACTATGTTCAGCATTCATAACGTACGGCATTGCTTATTTGCCATATATTCAGTTGAAGAGGGACGAATATTTTTTAGTCAAAATGAAGCGTGTTCGAACTAAGACCAAAAAAATCTTCTTTCTTACTTCAATTACAAAGCCCAGATAAGTGTGTTTAAATTAAATTATATCTTTGAAACAGCCATTACGAATTCCGACGCCAACAATACTAACGTCGATTATCTGTAAGCTTCAATAGGTACTGTACAACACAAACTTCCACTCCGCAATTAAAAATATTTCTAAAGCTGTGACTCGTAATTTGAGATTTTATTCTTAGGTTTAAAATGCGAGGGATGTTTAAATAGCATTATGGGTAACGCATAAGTGTTTGGCCTTAAAATGCCATGAACTTTTGTAAGAACTTAAAAATTTTCATTTATGGAAATCTTTACTTAACTATGCCTAGAAATGAGATTTAATGGGCCGATTGCATTCTTTCACTGACGATCGCCATTTATCGACAGACTGACACCACTCTCATTCCTTCCAACCAGGGCACCACTGTGGCCCCGAATAAGGATCTGTTTTTGCCCAGCCACAAGAAAGACGTGGCATGGGTAAGAAGACATTCGACGACAAAATGTAACCACGAAACATTTATGACGCTATACAGATATGACGCCAACGTCTTATATGCCCAAATGTGGCCTTTTTCAGGACGTCGCCATGTCATAAAACATTTAGGAGATATACGGCCATATTTATAAGCAGGTAGTTTACACTGTAATTGGCAGCAATTCACCCGCAAACTTAATACTTCCTTCTATGAACTAATATGTACTAGCAATCTTTGGATATTTCGTCATACTACGCTGTGGTAAGTTCATACTTTCATAGACGAACTGAGATAACCTATAAATGAAAAAGCAAACTTGTTTTAAAAAGTAAATATGTTACTTCAGAAATATTTTTTTTAAGATTTGTCTACAATACGGTTTAGAAAAATCGATCATAGCACGTGCATGCAATATATACGTTCAGTTAAAAGAGTCGTGGACAGATAGCGGGAAAGCCGAACACTCAGTTTAAAAACTCGCCAACAGATAACGGAAAAGTTTATTCCTTCGTATAACGCATTTTAACTAATGAAATACCAGTATCTAAAGCTGTCCCCGATGTTCTGAAACTTTAAATTTTGAAGCAAATAAACTATAATTTAAGAGGTAAAGCGGATAAAAACCATAAAAATAACAATGCTTATTAATACTGCGTGAATTTTTTCATTTCAATAGCACGACATTTAATGTGTGGTACGTCGAATATGTTTACGGTGTTTTTATTGTATTCAGTATGTATTAAAAAAGATAAACTATATTTTGCAATAAAAAATTGCAGAAATTTTAAATTTGAAAAACTATAAGTTTTGTTTGGATTCACTGCATCATACACTCGTTCACTTGCTTTTTGTCCCTTCTGTACCCACATTTCTCCACGTTCCCTTAATCCTTTCGTGACGGAAGTGGGTAAATTTCGAACACCCGCCTTACTTTCGCCATTCTCAACGCACGTAAGAAAAAAAATTACTTGAATGGATGTTCTTCTGCTGCCTCGGTTTTTGTACGAATAAAAGTGCCTAGCAAATAACAGGAAGGAGATGCAAAACTGTTCTAAGCGATTGAAAAACAGAGCTTACAGTGAATGGCACTTGAAGAGGGAGTTGCTTGAGCCCTTAAGGGGACATATGAAGGTTCATTCGTGCTCTTACTTGGAACGAAAAATAAGATACTTTCATGTAAGCACAGGTATAAAAAGCTTGTGATACCTAGCATATTTAGGAAATAATTAAACACGTCATACATGGAATGATTTTTCAAAGGTTTAATTAAAACAGAGTGTGAAGAAACCGCGAATAGACTATAATACCCCCGCCTCAGAATATTTCTCAGGGAAGCGAGTTAACGATCTCAGCCTCTGGCATATTTTAATTTCCTCTTGTAAATCGTCTCTTCTTAATTCCTTTCATCTTTGGTTGCAAGGGTCTGATTTGTTCAAACAAGTACGTTAAACGTCAAGTAAATAAAAAAACATCATAAATTTCTATGATGACATCTTCAATGACAATGAGATAAACGTATAATTTTAATCTAATAAACATCCAAAATTAAAAAAATTAAACTAAAACAAAGTGTTGGTAAATACATTATACTTACATATTATTTATAAAAATTATTTATCTGCATGTTAAAACATTATTCTTATCAGCGCTTCCACTTGGGTAGGTGTTAGAGCACTGTTTTATCATGTATATGCATAAAGGACAAATAAATAATAGCAGTATATAACGCCACCGGGACTTTCAAAAGGCAACAAACAACAAATAAACGTTTTTGCGTGCAGATAGTTAGTTCCCTGTGGTCGGAAGTGCTGGCGCATTTGTCACGCCCGAGGTTGTTACCCTCCCCGCCCCCTCTTCGGCACTTGAGCGAACGCCCCCTTGAGGTGCAGGAACTTGCGCCGGAAGTGCAGGAGATTCCTCCGGACGTGGAGGAGCGGCGCGCGCGAAACTGGCGGCGACAAAGCACCTTCCTCCTCTTCACGGCCGTCTCGGGAGTAATTTCCGGTTGGCTGGGTTTTGGACTGAACAGGATTGCTTTGTGGGGAGGGGGGACGCGGAAGTGAGGTATCCGGCACTTCCTGGTAGTCATCGAGCTGGAAGTAGCTCGAGACGACGTTGGAGGTAGGAACATTCCTCCGACGGAGGCCGAGCTTATCACGTTCGAGTAGTACACCTCTGGAGACCCCAGAGCCTCGTCGATTCGTGATCCTCGCATAGTTCTGGGTAGTTCTGTGTTCTGAGCCAGCCCTTACTCTCCAGTCATGAGATGGCCAGTTCTGCGTTGTGAGACTTCCCATCTTGAAGGGATGCGAGGTCAATATCCCAGCATTGGGACAGGGGGTCATATGTAGGCAGAATCGAGAACTCACCCAATACACCAGTCTCAACACTAGCTGGCCTTTTACTCACTTATGTCAGGCTCACGCATCTATTTTACCGCAGTAAACTGCAATGGGACTAATATTTATACTAACATAACAAATACTTCTGACTAAGAAATCACATGAATCCATAGCTAATCCGAAATGTGAGATCTGATGTCGTGGTTTGATGGTAACTCCTTAGTAAACAATAAAGCTGTGGTCACAATGCTTTATTTTCAGTCTCTTAAACGTTTTACCATGTGACTTATCGTTTTCTGGAAAATAAACGAACAATTTTCACAGTTTAAAACTACGAATTTAACTTTAATAAAAAAGTAAATTCACACGAGAAAAAAAAATTGCAGTTGATGAATTATAGCGATGCTGGTCCCACAACTCTAGAGTACCTCTATGTCACCTTTATATGTTGGTTGCGGAAATTCATCGATTCAAGGTTGTCTGCAAGTCCTGCCCGCAGTTGCCCTATCGTGTACCTCATCCTTTTTAGTTCGCAGTTTATATTTTTGCATGATAACTGGTGTGTATTTTCGGAAAAAGGAATTGCACGTCTTAGAATTTTTTGACTTCAACCTACTTTAAATATTAAAACAACATCAAAGGTCTTTTTTTTGTTTGTTGTTAAGGACTACAGAGAAAGAAAATGGCATGTTTATATTTTTTACTGACTTCCCAGAATATTAAAATCACTATATAATAAAATATATTAATAAACGGAAGAAGAAGAACTAGCAGTAAATTCCTAAATACGGGTATGAATTACATTTATTATAGAGAATAATAGACAATGGCGTTAGTTAAGGGGCTGTTTAGTCATATAGCTAGTGGTGAAAAAAAAGAATTGGTATAATTTAAAATTAATTATAATCAAAAATGCGATCTACGTGGTACAGAAAAGTCATATCCACAATTTTGGAAGCCTGTATGACGCTGTAATCAACATATAACCGTCTCCGAGAGACTTCGTATGGCGTCACCGTACCACAGTCAACATAAAAAAGGCGCAGTTACTCTTGATAATGTATCTTTCAGCTAAAATCAAACCATATTAGAGAAATCTGAGTCATTGAAGGTAGTCGAAGCCTGTATATTATTACACCAACCCCTCTTCACCCATTTACCTGTGATAGCTTCCATTCTGAAATTCGCATTATATTCGCAGTATCTTCCAACTTTTTGAATCAATATTTTGAAAAATCACCCCATGTATTACGTGTTTCGTTGTTTCCTAAATATTAATTTATTTCCTGTAAATGACGCTAGGAACTAATTTTTATTGATGTTTCGTATTAATGCCTCAAATGTCTGTGCGAGAGTGGCTAGGAACTGTTGTCTGAAATGTATAATTACATTGTCCGTCTTAAACATTCCCGAAAAAATTAAATTATAATAAAAAAGTAATTTTAAGAGAATATGGAGAAAATTTTACGAATTACAATAGAAACAGAACAGGGGCACCTTAAATAAGAAAATTTTCTTAAAGGCGAGATTATAGGTGTAAAATGCGGGTAGCAAAATTCAAGATATTTTGGAGTAAAGAAATGTTTGGTAAAAAAACATAATTTATAATATGATAGAAAAATTTATTTACTTAAATTTGCTCACGAATTTTTGTGAAGAACTATAAAGGAGAGAATTTAATTAAAATAGAAATGAATAAAGACTATTTGAAACGCAGGATATTTTTAGGAACGTCTGAATGAGAAAATAACCATATTTTCTAACGAAGAGTTTACTTGCTAGGAAGAAGCTGAGGACAAAGATGTTCATTATAAATGCACGAATGAACATTGCTGTGAACAACATTAACTACCGGTTTACAAATTATGTAAAGGATATGGCGGTTAAAAGAGGCGAATAAAAACATTAATAAACACGTTACAGCAAGTAAACGGTGAATATGGAAAGATGTTAATACCAAAGGCTACAAGGGANGTTACAGCAAGTAAACGGTGAATATGGAAAGATGTTAATACCAAAGGCTACAAGGGAAGGAATGATACTGTAGCAAATGTGAAGGTGAAAAATGAAATGAGTGAAACTTTGAGGCAGCAAAATGACAAGAGCGTGCAGTTGCCGAAAAGAAACTAGACGGAGGGACACAAAGTGAAATTACATTTATTCGGAAGACGAAATAGTCGTACTGGACAGCTTAACATGCAGTAGATTAAAGCTGTATTCTTCGTTTGTAAAATAGCGTTGTAAAGAGCAAAGACATGGCCAAACAGAAAAAAACTGTTCAAAAGAGGAACTGGAAGCTCAAGTGACGGAAAAAAGGAGAAAATAGGAGAAAATAAAAGTGGCGGAGTAAGCAAAGAACGAGAAAGTTTCGAGATAATGAAGTGAACGAAAGGAGATATTAGAACTAAGAAGACGGAGGAAGAGTGCTTGAGCGAGTCGCGGCCATTTGTTTCTTACTGTAAGAGGAAATGAAAAATCTTTTCATATAATAAGCGAGAAACTATTACAAATAAAATTAACTGTCTGTGGGTTTTAATAAACAAGGGAAACAAAACATCCTGTCGGTTAACTTTTGGAAAAATTATCTCAATTAACAGGCAGTGTAACTGGGGTGAAGGTGCTTATTACAACCCATACATAACAACAAATTGGTTTATTATGGCCTTAATAAAAGCAGTTTTTAGTAGAAACTCAGGCACAATTAAACGCACGCCCTAATAACTTCCCGCTCACATAGATATAAAGCGGCGTGTATACGAGTGGGCTAATTAACCATAATTTAGTCATTTGAATGCTCTATATAAATTTTAACATCCCACTTGGCGTAGATGGTACATAATTCACTATTATTTTCATAGTAGTGTACGATTTATTCCTCACAAAAATATATAAGTAGTAAGTGGCCTATAAGCTAAGATACGTTGGTAATGCTTACTGGAGTATCGAATTTTTCTACGGGTGTCATCAAAACTATTCTTGTTTCAATATTGGCGAGGTTTTGAATAGACCAGTCTTGTCCCACTACTTGAGCTGCTAATGTACTCTGTGCGCATGACGTCCAGAACTACTGACTACTTCCAAGAGTCTACTAATACGACCAATTTGAACTGGCAGTATAGGTAACCTCCAGCTCGACGAATTATGATCAGATCGTGGTACTCATACTTTCCTCGCCCCTTTCAGTCTTAAATAACGTTCAAGTGTTTTTATCGTCCCTTCATGTTGAGCAAAACTCATCATCTAAGCCACTCATGTACAATTTCATCTCGGAATGGAAGCTGGATGGTCATCTCCGCCACAGACGCACCGCGACGCCTAGCCCACAGCACGTCGCTCTTTTACCACTGAATATTTTTGCACTGACACTTACGTATAATAGGAGATCCTTACGAAAAAATAATGATGAAAAGACGTCCACCGCAAAAGTAATCGACATGAAATATGAATATTTCGTTATTCCCTGGCAGGAGCGTATCCAGGACAATTCTTCGGGGCCTTGTGAGTAGCAGATGTCCCTGTTGTCAATTTACCTACCTTATAACTTAATTTAACATTTTTGAGAAATGTATTATTTAAAAAAATATTTATTTCAGCAATAATCTATGTATTAGTTATAAAATGATGACGTTATCAATTTTTAGTTGTTTTACTTATATCTAGTTTTTTTTTTATGTGTGGTTCTCCTCGTTTCGAAGGCTTGCATAAGGCAGTTGATTGAGATAGATTATTTTAAAATTATAGATGAAACTACCTAATCTGCGATGGTCAATGAGACAGAGAGGTGCACGTGGTGTGTTCGCATTACGTACGAGTAGAAGTAAGAGCGGCCAGTGGAAACAATTACATAGTAGTTGATTTAGCCATAAATTGTTGGTGTTTTGGAATACATATTAAATAATTAATAATTTTTCCAACTGCGACGCATATCGGATGGAATGGGTATTATTAAATGAATTAAAAGTGTGGCTCCAGCCAGTTCCTTATGAGAAAATTAATATCATATCGCAAGTACTGTAGATGTAAACTTAACGCCAAACTATTTGTTATAAAACATTTTTTTATGTGAGTTCACTTCTTTTACTGCGTGTTAAATAACTTTATTTAGTCCTTTATTTTGCATCATTGGTTTGCTTATTTTTTTACTTTCTCAGTATCATTAATTAGCTATTTTCGGCTATATTTTATGATTTTAATAGTGATTGTGAGTTCACAAAATACGTGATCTGAGTACAATTATCGGCACCTGAAGATTAACGAAAATGTACAAGTTACAATTTGAAAAGGAAGGTGTATAATATCCGCACACTCACACGTACGCACACATACTTGCTCAAACATATAATAAATTCATTTTAATGATTAACTATATTTTTAATATTAAAATAATACTTTTTATGTGTGCAACGCTTTTAATGGCGAATTCCACCTCGAGAGTAAAATAATTGATTTCCACGGTCTTTTATCAGAGAGGGGAGAAGTGCAGTTCCAAGATCTCTCTTCTGTTCACCAAATCATCGATAAATCTCTTTGAGAAATAACAGGAAGTACATTTAACTTAGAGGAATATTAATGCGTTGCGTAATTTAGGAAATTGATTTTTCTCTCTGCAACAGCTTTGCAATTGTCTTAGTATGATTTTTGAGCACCAAGGATCTGAATATATTGTTTGAAGTCCTACGCAATTAGGATGCTTCGTCGTTGTGACGAGACATTTCACAAAGAGTCTGTACCCAGTCTATCGGTAATTCCATCAGCTAATCAGCTCCGAAAAGTCAACTCTGATTTACGGGGATACCAGTTACATAAGAAACACCTATCCAAGCTGTTTACTGAAGCAACGTTTCCATTTTTCACCTCCGTTTTTGTAATGAGTCCATTTCTTGAAATTTTTTTATTTATCCATTTATTTAAGCAATGTGTTATTATTGTGTTATAGTTACGTCAGTGTAAATAATTACTGATGACTTATTACTATGGTTTACTTATGAGCATATGTTTGTAATGAAGTGCAAATTTTCTCTGTGGTAAACAAATAGACTGCAGTGACAAAAATCATGGGATAGCAATATGCAAATATACAGATGGAAGTAGTATCGCGTACAAAATGTATAAATGGGCATAAATGGGTTTTCATTTGTAGTAAAGTGATTCATGTGAAAAGGTTTCTGACGTGATTATGGCCGCACGACGGGTATTAACAGACTTTGAACGCGGAATGGTAGTTGGAGCTAGACGCATGGAACATTTCATTTCGGAAATGGTTAGCGTAGTCAACATTCCGAGATCCACAGTGTCAAAAGTGTGACGAGAATACCTAATTTCAGGCATAACCTCCCACCATGGACAACGCAGTGGCCGACCGCCTGCATTTAATTACCGAGACCAACGAAGTGTGTGCAGAATGGTCAGTGTTAACAGATAAGCAACACTGCGTGAAATAACCGCAGGAATCAATGTGGGACGTACGACGGACGTGTCCGTTAGGACAGTGTGGCGAACTTTGGCTGTACTGGGCTATGCCAGCAGAAGACCGACTCGAGTGCCTTTACTAACAGCACGACATCGCCTGCAGCGTCTCTCCTTGGCACGTGACCATATCGGTTGGATCCTAGACGACTGGAAAACCGTGGCTTGGTCAGATGAATCCCGATTTCAGTTGGTAAGAGCTGATGGTGGGATTCAAGTGTGGCGCAGACCCCATGAATCCATGGACCCAAGTTGTCAACAAGGATGACACGTTCGACCACCACCCTCCATAATGGTGTGGACTGTTTTTACATGGAATGGACTGGGTCCTCTGGTCCAATTGAACCGATCATTGACTGGAAAGAATTATGTTCAGCTACTTGGAGACCACTTGCAGCCATTCATGGACTTCATGTANCTGGAAAGAATTATGTTCAGCTACTTGGAGACCACTTGCAGCCATTCATGGACTTCATGTACCCAAACAACGATGGAATTATAATGGATGACAATGTGCCATGTCACCGGGCCACAACAGTTTGCGATTGGATGGAAGAACATTCTGGACAATTCCAGCGAATGATTTGGCCACAATGATCGCCCGTCATGAATCCCATCAAACATTTATGGAACACAATCGAGAAGTCAGTTTGTGCACAAACTCCTGCATCGGCAACACTTTCGCAATTATGGAAGTATATAGAGGCAGCATGGCTCAATATTTCTGCCGGGGACTTCTAATGACTTGTTGAGTCCATGCCACGTCAAGTTGCTGCACTTCGCCGTACAAAAGGAGGTCCAACACGATATTAGGAGGTATCCCATGACTCTTGTCGCCTCAGTGTATACTGCAAGTTATTTCCCTGACTCTGTTTTGTCTACATTCCATAACTGCCCAAGACAGATTAATTTCACTTTTTTCCATTTCCGCCGCTGGAAAATTCTTTGAATATGTCTATAGACGCTGCAGCAAATAAATAATGATCAGCCTTGCGTCCTGAACTTACTAGTGTTTAATTGAAACCAGAAGGAGCTTAGATATAAGTAGCGAGAGCGAAGCGTGAGAAGAGGCCCCAGAAATTGCTCTAGAGATTAAATTCCCGTGTCCAATTTTAGAAGCTGCCGACTTCACCGGAGACACGCAGTAAAGTGCCCTTCCGAAGCCGTTAGTGAGTTTGTCACCTCCGTTCTCTGCATTGCGGTAAAGTTTGATTATAATTGTGTTTTACGCTTCAAGTAACTCATAATGGAATAGCTCTATAAACAATTTAGAAACATTCTCATGTGATTATAACTAAGCCAATCCTACTAGCCAATATTTTGCATAAGTTGCCATTAAGATACGAAATTCTTATCAAGAATCGTTACATTATGTCTTTATATTGCTGAAAAATTTCAACGTAACACCTATTTAATTATAAAAAATNTATGTCTTTATATTGCTGAAAAATTTCAACGTAACACCTATTTAATTATAAAAAATTTCAAATATATGTTTTAAAAACACATTTTATAATAAAATTAGCATTAATTGTAAATGTTAGGGACGTAATTGAACCCTTCTGCGTATTAAAATCCTGGACAGCATATTTTTTCTTAATCATACTTGTTACATTCAAAGAATATTTCTCATATAAAAATGATTGCATGCATGCATTTTGCCGTTTCTATGTGCTTTGGGTCGTTTAATTTCTGTGGTTTGATAATGTAAGAGTGCATTTGTCCACGGGAAATAACGATAATCATTGTCACATCATGTAACAAGTCACATTAACGTGACACAGNTAAGAGTGCATTTGTCCACGGGAAATAACGATAATCATTGTCACATCATGTAACAAGTCACATTAACGTGACACAGTGTATTAAAACGGGCAATGGGAAAAAGAAAACAATTAAAATACTATCCAAAATTCACAAAGGTTTTTTTGTCGTGGTATCAAATATAATTATATTATGGCTAATTTATTGTGTTATCAATGACTGCAACAGACTTCATCTCTCAATAAATAAAAAACTAATTTGGAGTAACTGCAAAAGTATTTGAGGTCTGCTTGCTTTCCTGGATAGTCAAACAATTGTGAAGTAGACGATTTCGAAAACACTGATAGATGAATCATTACAGCTAACAACACTGAATTAGTTTTTCCTACGAAACTTAACGATGAATCGATTGAAGTATGCATTAAAGGATGTTACTTGTGAGCAATAACTGTTGTGTATTTGTTTAGTACTTAATTTATTTCTGAAAAGAAAAAAGCAAAACTTGAGAATGGCGCATCAACACTTTTACAGTTTTCGTCTTAAACAGAATAGAAACGTATTCCCTTACATGCATAAATTTAAATAGCCTTATTCATATAAGTAAAACCCAATCATAAAATATCTGAGATTTGTAGCCAAAATCCGTCGTACTTTAATTTTATTTATTATGTATCACGCAATAAAAAACGCAGAGTTGCGCTTTTGCCGAGAACAGAAATATTATATATATATATATGTATATATATATATAATATATACACATATATATTATACATATACATCTACATGCTTTAATATTAACTAATCTTTCAGTGAGGCTGATTGATAACTATTCAAACTACCGACTGAAAAACCAGAAATTAATTGTATTTTATTAATGTTTATTGAATCATAAAACAGCCGAAAATTTCTTAGTATTATTTCGTAAACAATTTATTTTAACGCAAAGTAACATAAGCCATATGAGCTAAAATATATTAATGATGTTTTATTAAAAACGTTTGCTGTGTTCGCTGGAAGCAATATAAAAATGTAAAATGTATGTTTCTTATCAAACATTTTTATTTTTATTGGGGAAAATGTTTCCTAGAGTTTTGAAATATTTTGTCGTGTTGATAGTTTATATATGAATTACGTTTAAACGCTTTTTAACTTAAAAAAAANTAGAGTTTTGAAATATTTTGTCGTGTTGATAGTTTATATATGAATTACGTTTAAACGCTTTTTAACTTAAAAAAAACATGCTAGTTTAATAATCGGCATCAAATAAAACATTCTTTATTCTCAGCACAAACAAAAAATTTTTGCNAAAAAAAACATGCTAGTTTAATAATCGGCATCAAATAAAACATTCTTTATTCTCAGCACAAACAAAAAATTTTTGCTCAAAACGTAGCAAAATTCTCATACCACAACAAATGAGAAATATAAACGGGAAACCAAAAAATTAAGTATTAGCAAGATAACACCCGGACTTATTTATGGAATCACAGTGAGATGAAAATGCATTTTTGAAAAAAATAAATTTAACAAAATTGGAAAACGGGAACCAAATTTATTATGGAAACCGCAAAATTCAGAATAACTTGACGATAAGTAAGCGAACTGTCACAAACGAGAATCCAGGGTGGGCAATTAAACAATCGTGAATCTCCGAGAAAAGCAATCTGTCCCCACGTTCAGATTAGAGTTGTTTGATAGCTGAAGTCAACGTGCCCTAGTTTTGTTTGCCTCTCGATACATGTATTTTCACGAGACCGGAAGTCAGGGACCGCTATAACTCTTGCTTGCCAGATACCGTTGCACCCCAGGCTCTCTTGTCAAATAATTGGATCTGCTGCACTCCCTTACCTATCTACGTGTTTTGACATCTCGCTGACATGTCAGTTATTCCAGCTTTGTGTTTCGGTGTTCTAGATTAAACTGCGCTTCGTGCAGAGACGAGGGCGTTAAAGAGTTGACCATCAGCCAGTAAGATGACTGGGCAATTAATTTATCTGCGAATTACAGTTTTCTTTTCTTGTGAACTTAGCTTAAAGACTAGAGGAAAATAGTTTCTAAGGGATTGGGAATGTTGAAGTTGCTAAATCTGAATGGCAAAATAAAATACAATCACTGGCAAATAACACTGCGCTGAAACTGTTATTCCAATTAACCACAGGCACGAAGGTCAAGCAACTAAAGAGGAAATTTGGTAAATTGCAATGGAAAGTGGTCCTAAAAAACTTAATACTGCATGCCATGGCATTTCAAGCGGACGAAATTAAACTGAAAGCGCTTAGCTGCGAATCTCTTAACAGTGGACACGAACAATCGATCAGAAGCCAATTGCATTGGAAACAATGACCCGTAGAAGTGAATCAAACCACTAATCGTACCTTAATGCGGATAAAATAGTTCTTCTAAAATTGTGCAAATTCACTAAATCTCAAAGAAGAATGGACTCTGGCACGATACAAAACATCTACACTTGCTGAATAGTAGTGCGTACAGCGCTGTTTTAATATTTTCTGGTAGCATATTAAATAAAAATTTCTCATCTCTACCTTTACCTTTATGGCTGTTTTCCAATATTCTACGCATGTTTACCATACGAGGAATCTGCTGTGGTAATTTATTTGCACAGTTTATGTTACCGTTAACTGTAAAGTTATTTCTTTNCCTTTACCTTTATGGCTGTTTTCCAATATTCTACGCATGTTTACCATACGAGGAATCTGCTGTGGTAATTTATTTGCACAGTTTATGTTACCGTTAACTGTAAAGTTATTTCTTTTTTTCACAGTGAAATGATTTCACTTTGAAAAATGTTGTCCTTATTTTTCCTCCGATAAACAAATAAATGAAAAAATATATAAACAAGTGTTGATTTGGCGTGTTTAGAAAACAAACCAAGCCCCGCACTAAATTGTTGGAAATTAAATATTATTTTTTTCTATTCGCAGAAACGTTTTCATGGAAAATTATTTTGCTGGGAAAGAAGAAAAAGTATTTCAAATTTTGGAAAACAGTAAAATGAAAATAAATAATTTTATTAAATTACACTTTACATTCCATGAATTACAAAACTAAAAAAAGTGTTCGCATTATTCTGCCTACAATAGGGGCAGGGACTTGACTTATTACTGCCAAATAGGGGAATTCAGATCCGAGATTATTTACAAATTACTAGGGTTCCATATATTAAAATATATCAAGGAAAGGCATGAAAATTTGTGATATCTGCTTATTTTTAAAAATCGGTCACGTAAATTCGTACATCTTAACTTAAAATAACACTATTAACGTGGAATATGAAACAATGCCCTTGGTGGGACTCAAGTCCCAACTTTTGATTGTCTAATATAAATTATTGCTACCGTATCAGTAATAGGGCAGGTTATAAAATAGCTCTATGTTTAAACACGGCCTAGAAAAGTACTAACGAAATGTTTTACAAATTTGGGTTCATAAATTTTGTAACATTTTGATTTTCACATTTTTTTATATTTGTGCAGTAACTCCGGTAGAATAAAACCCATATGAAATAAAAAGTAAAAAAAAAATATTTTACGAATAGATTGACATATCAGCTTTGAAAACTGGTATCCTGGGATTTACAAACTTCACATAATAATTTATCTTCAATATAAACTATTCACAAAATATGCAGTAAATATTTTATTAAACGCCTGTAAATCTCATATGTTCTTATTATTTATGAATGTACAATTACTAATTATTATTGCTATTTTTTATAAATCTTAAATGGACCGGCAGTATTAGCTCTTAAGCAATACCAAAGAAACTCACTAAAGTTCTTCATGGCTCCTAATTCTTAAATAATGCTGCTGTTTTCCTGTCAGATTACTGAGATAATATTTGTATCCATACCCTACTATTCTTCCTTAATCTTTCCTTTTATTAGCCTACTTTGCAAATGAAAGGTAATCATGTGATCACCTTCGTGTCTGTGGTTTTATGTACGTGTGTGGATGTGTGTTCGTGTGTGTGACTTTTTCACGTGATTCGACTTTTGTAGCTTTCGACTATTTCGGATTCTTATTTTTCATNGTGTGTTCGTGTGTGTGACTTTTTCACGTGATTCGACTTTTGTAGCTTTCGACTATTTCGGATTCTTATTTTTCATGGTGGCTGTCTTTAATATGCTTTGGTTCTATGGAACATATCTCAGGAAACATTCGAAATATTGCAACAAAAATAGATTCGGTTACACTTTACACTGTCAATATTTACTTCACAATGTTAAGTTATCGTTAGTTTCCAGTTTTAGAAGACAGCGCAATATTGATAAGTGAATACTTAATATCTCATTAACTTCTCGAAATATCCCCGAAAAATTTTGATACNAAGACAGCGCAATATTGATAAGTGAATACTTAATATCTCATTAACTTCTCGAAATATCCCCGAAAAATTTTGATACAGCAAAGGTGTTTGAATTAATATACTTTTATTATACCAGATACATACTATCAAAATGGGTACCGTGTAAAAATGTTAGGTTAGTGAATCACATTTACTGAACCCTTACAACTCTTACTACGAAATTCATTATTTTAGCTTACCTTTTGGAAGCATTAAATACACTGTTTTCAGACTCTTAAGTTCACTACTTTGCATCTGAAAATGTAAAGCGTTTAGAAATGTATTCATGAAATACTCAAACGATTCCCATTTAATTTCGTATACAGTAGATACCGAACAATTATTTGTTTTAAAAGATTGAATATTAGTTTTCAAATCATATGGTTTATAAATACTTTTCATTAGTTTCCCTAATACGCGAAGCAATAAGATTATTTTCAAGTAAACTTGGTTTGATGACAGAATTAACCGCAACATATAAAAATGGCTAATCTAGAGACTTTTATCCGCCATTAAGTAAAGCAGGTAAATCCGATGTAATAAAGCTTTTGTAATATTTTCCCAGAATTACTTAAATAATCCTTGCCATTATGGCAGAAAATAGTTTCTATAGAAGGTGGCCTAAATTTTAAATGCAATAACCGCTTCCTATTGTCCCCAATTTTGTAAAATATAACTTCCTGCAATCTAAATTTTTTTAACGTATTTCATAAACTACCTGGATGAATCTCAACAAATTTAACAGGCAACTAGATTTATTAAAGGTAGTCTGACTTATAAGGTTATAAATAATTAAGTTCCTGTATTCAAAATGGCTGCCTCGTTATAATTTGTAAAATACAATAAATCTCTGAAATATTTAAACCGTTTTGAAACGCTTTGGCATACTGGAGTTTCATACTGGGCGAAGTAAATACTGTTAACTCAGAAACTCTTAAGTCAACCATGTTGGAGATAATGCAACACGGAAAATTTTATTTACTGAAAGATAGTGCCAAAAAAAAATTTAAATTTAAATGCATATCAATAAATTATAAAGTAAGTCCTGCCACATTTTGCATTCAAACAGAAATGCCGAAGGTTTCCTAATACCATTTTTTTTTTTATTCTCTTAGTAATCGCAATGGCGATTTAAGTCAAACTTGGTGAGCTGAGGTACATACAATGTACTATAAACTCTCTAGGTAATGACGTCAGTTTTTTGCAATTTTGGGAGGTAGTGCCGCCTGTAAATATTTAATATGCTCACTTCACATCCCATTAATTACTCGACCGATTGCAATCGCAACAGGTAGAAAATCTCTTCTACTAGGTACTTTTTAACATATAATTTCTTCTATCTAAACTTTTGAGTACGTGAAACATAAGTTTTGCTTGAATATGTAGAAGAAGGTAGTCTTAGTTGTTGTGTTGATGACGTATTTATTTTTTCATAGTCATTTTATTAATTATTTCAAGCAGTGATTATTTTTATCGGTGTGAGAAACATGATTTGTTTTATTTTAAAGTTAGTTTGAATAATTACTGCAAAGCAGTTGTAACTTTTTATTTGCATTTTTGTTGCCTAAAACTGCATATATTTAGTGCACTGTCTTGACAATGTTGCAGCAACGCCTGGCTGGCTAACCGCCGCCCATTCTACTGCACTGACTGTTTTGTAGCATACTTGCCAAAGGATCATAAACAAGTTTCCATTCAATTTAAAGCTGAACTTTGGTCTATTCGCTTATAAAATTCCTGTTGCCCATTCAACTGCTCATTCTATGCGTCCTGAAACTGACTCTGTGGTTTGAATCAACAACATTAAGTTCACTGTTAATCACTGCAAATCATTATAAACCCTTGTAATATACGTGTAGCTTTAGTCATTAAATTATTGTACAAAACTTTCAACGTATAGAGAAGCTAAATTATGTCGGACTGAGTGCATCTTTAATCACGGTTTTTAATTTGGAATAGCAATCGAAAATGTTTAATATTCGGTTGTGAGTTAGCATTCTATGAGTTTATACAAAAATGTTTTAACTATTGCTTACGTAATGAAGCAAACAAACTGTTATAACTTATAGAATATATTTGTAGGGTTGACAAATGTTTACCTTAGAGGTAAGGTGTTTTCAATACATCTAAAATTTGACAATATTCCCCACCTGTAGCATACAGGATCGTTTATAGGGTCAGAGGTAATTCCTCCAGGCACAGACTATAAGGTGCCTGGGATTTGAGGGTATTTCAATAAGGTAGTCTTTTGGTGTTTCACNCACAGACTATAAGGTGCCTGGGATTTGAGGGTATTTCAATAAGGTAGTCTTTTGGTGTTTCACTTTAAAGAATGGATGTATGGTCTCGAGTCAAAAAATTACATACAGAAACACTTCCGAGGTGTGGTACTCTATTTTGGCTAACTCGGATTAACTGTGGGCGATGCCTAGGTGGAGGGGGGGGGCTTCTCTGGACGGCAACTTAATCCTCAGCTCTGCTGGTGTGGTATGTTGTCGGCCGTGGATGAGATCCAGCGATGTGGGTGGCCTTGGAAAAGGCCTGTGTTTGGTGCCGTCTCCCCTCGACTGCAGCTGTGGGTTCGTACTGATGTCCTCTCGCAATTTCTTGACGCAACTCTTCTCTCGGCGCGGTGATAATGAACTGTTCTACTGACATACTGATGTACTGATGTACTATTGTGGCTGGGGGTCCAATCTCCCCCGGCCGATCTCTGCGCGACTGATTTAAACTGATGTGAACTCTCTCTGCAGCGATATTCAACTGTTTGTCCACCCTCCCCGCAAAGAGGCTTATATCCTTTCTAGCCTCCTTCCCTGATTTCCTGCACCTGTCGTCTTGTTGTGTCGAGGGGGGAGGTGAGAGGAAGCAGAACCATGCACTTCAAAAACGTGCCATGGTTCCCTGAAGGTTGAGGGGGCGGAAGTGGTGATCTTGCCCCAAGAATTTACCATTTTAGCTTATTCTTCCGTGGTTTGGCTACAAGGGTGGTAGGGGTGAGGAATATTCGTGGCCCCCACTTTCAATTTGTCAGACGTTTTCTTAGGCGTGAAGCTAGAGGTGCTCTTGCTTGGCTCTGCAATTTCTCCTGCTTTCCTACGTATTTACATAGCACTTTCCAGGTGCTCCGGTGATATGCCAGCTCTTACTCAGCACAACCTTGACACGTGTAACCGCGATCCGTTCTGGCTGTCCACATGCCTCGTGACACATGTCAACTGGTAGGCGCTCGCGAAGGGGGTCAGCAAGGCTTCTACTCTAAAATGCATTACACGTCAATTCCCCCTGGCTCTGCGAAGCTGATCCACCTTCGTCCAAATTTCGGTTTCGGTTGCATCTATGTCTGTAGTTGTCCTTCTTTGGCTGACTGTCCATGTTCTGGGTTCTTTCGTCTCGCTGCGAGCAGTTGTTGCCATCATTTCTCTGTCTCTTTCCACTCCTGATAGCCAAGGACGTGCGCCCTGCAGTAGTTCCTATCTTGCTAGCCTCCTGTCTGCAAGAAGGGTCTGACAAACACTCTGGCTCTGCGCACATATTTTTCTGAAAGCCAGTTACTTTACAATTTATATATTATGTTTTAAATACATCACAGGCCGATCTACTTTTTGAACTATTTTAAACAAACACCTGGTAACACACCTCGGACTCTGTACAGTACTTACCAACTTTCTTACAGGGTTACAAACCAATTTACAGGGTTACACAGTTATACAAAATTACCTACAGTGATCTATTTCAGATCACTACACTTCTACCTTAATCGTTCTTCTGTACTTCGATCTCCTGATAAAGCAGAGCCATACTTGATGTATGCAACCAAAACAGGTGGCTTATGGCCGGTGTATTTGCTCAGCTGGCTGCCAGCTTTACGTTTTGGTGACAGGTATTTATTTAATTTACGGCAAGGATAACTGCACAGGTCGTCAAAGGAAACAACTCTTAACTACTAGGCTGGTAAACTCTGTTCAAGGGTTCACATTAATGTCTGGCACTCCCGCCGCATTTTAATAAATGGTCTGCCGATAACACACAAAGCACACTGACTCATGGTACGTTTTACTATTAAGACGACTCACAGGTCGTGGAAGAACAAAAAATAAGGCCTTTTATTTGTCTCTCAACTGTTGCCCGCAGTTTGGCCGTTAGGGCAATGTAAACATACAACTCTCTCGGTAAAAAACTTAGGAACACATTCTACTCCGGTGCCCATCTGATGGCATGTATTGGGTAACTTGGAAATAAGATTAAAATTGTACTCAGGCACACTTAATTGTGGCATCTACATGTCTTTCGGCTGAAGGTCAGACATCACAGGCAAACTGTAAACAGTATGTCGAACTAGGTTGCAGTGCACTCAGGTTGGCTAGCAGGTCGGGTAACCTGACCTAGTTTTCGCAGCGGGTGACATGGGTACACTTATCCACAGAGTATGTTTCTTTCGGCTGCGTGGCGGTTTCTTCTTTCGCCTTGCACTGGGAACCTGGATGAACCTGGGCATCTGTGGTGAGGGTGTAAAGGCTGCATGGCCTTCCTCTCTCGGCGTTGACATCTCTGGACTGCTGCATTGCAGGCCTGTCCTGGGATGTGGCTGCAGTCTCCCAGGTGCACTTCTGGGTCGGTGCAGCTCTCTTCATTGCTTCGTATCTAGCTTACTGTCTGTTCTACGTCCACTTTCTTCTCGCATGCGCTTGTTTGTCCACTTTCCACTTCCGTCTTTGCTCTCGCCCGTCCTCTTTTACACTCATATTCCCGTGTGCCTATACTTTTGGCCTGGTATTTTCTTATCGTTTGGCGGCACTGTGGCTTGGGTGTGTTATCTTCCGGCTCTCCACACTTCGTATCGGTTGGCGCAGTAGCGACGTTATCCCTCTGCCTAGCATGTATTAAAGGAGATAATGTGCGGCGCTCTGGTGTATTAAAGAAGATAACATGTAGGGTTGTGTTACTTCGCGGCGTTTATTGCTTTTGCCCGATATCTTCCTGACCTGGGTCACTGTCCCGTAACCTATTGACCCACTGCTGGTCATTGGCCTCGCTACTCACTTCTTTGATGCATATCTCCTGTGCACAGCCACGTTTCTTATCAGCAAGCGCGGTTCTCACTCGCGCTTCACCTGCCTGACTTCGCGGTTATACACTCGTCCTCCTGTTTCTTCTCCCGTCATTGACAGTGGCCCTCCTTCAGGGCACTCATGACCTAATTTTCTTATAGGTAGGCATGGTATTTCATTCCTGTCCGCCTGACCTATCCCACATCATTTCTCACTGTGCAGTGGTAATGACCTCGCGTTTTCCCCGCATTTCCGCTCCTTGTTTACTGTCGTCTCTAATTTTTGCCTCACTTCGTCTTCATCGTCTCTAGTCTCTCGAAATTTCCCGTATTTCTGCTCCTAGCTAAACGTCCTACGTTCTCCCGCCTCGCTCTCTCGCTCGTCCTCGACAATTCCTAGTTTGTCGGCCTAGTACACTTGCCTACTCAAGTGTGAATTGGTTGTTAGGCGCCAAAGGGTTTGAGACTCCCTTAAGTCTTTGGGTTCATCCTTACTAGCTCGGTAATTCGGTATGGTTCAGCCTGACTAGGTTGGCAATCTGGTACAGGTGAGACCCCTTTTCTCGGGTATACAGGTATAGTCTGCTTCTTGATACGGTATCTACAGACGTATCTACGCCCCACCATTGGGAAGCCAATTTAACTTGATGCTATTCCCCACCTGTGGCATACTGGGTGGTTTATAGGGTCGGAGTTAATTCCTCCAGGCACAGACTATAAGGTGCCTGGGATTTGAGGGTATTTCAATAAGGTAGTCTTTTGGTGTTTCACTTTAAAGAATGGTTATATTGTCTCGAGTTATAAAAACATATACAGAAACACTTCCGAGGTGTGATACTCTATTTTGGCTACATGGATTAATTGTGGACGACATCGTGGTGGAGGGGGGGCTTCTCTGGACAGCGACTTGATCCTTAGCTCTGCTGGTGTGGTATGTTGGCGGCTGTGGATGAGATCCAGCGATGTGGGTGGCCTTGGAAAAGGCCTGTGTTTGGTGCCGTCTCTCCTTGACTGCAGATGTGGGTTCGTACTGATGTCCTCTCTTAATTTCTTGATGCAACTCTTCTCTCGGTGCGGTGATAATGAACTGTTCTACTGACATACTCATGTACTGATGTACTGTTGTGGCTGGGGGTCCGATGTCCCCCTGCCGATCTCTGCACGACTGATTTTCGACTGATCTGATCTAACCTCTCTGCACGGCGATATTCAACTGTCGCCCCACCCTCCCCACAAAGAGGCTTATATCCTTTCTAGCCTCCTTCCCTGATTTCCTGCACCTGTCCTCTTGTTTTGACGAGGGGGGAGGTGAGAGGAAGCCGAACCATGCACTTCAAAAACGTGCCATGGTTCCCTGATGGTTGGGGGGAGGGAGTGGTGATCTTGCCCCTAGAATTTACCATCTTAGCTTATTCTTCCGTGGTTTGGCTACAAGGGTTTCCTACGTATTTACGTAGCGCTATCCGGGTGCTCCGGCGACATGCCAGCTCTTACTCGGCACAACCTTGACACGTGTAACCGCCATCCATTCTGGCTGTCCACGTGCCTCGTGACACGTGTCAACTGGTTGGCGCTCGCGAAGGGGGTCAGCAAGGCTTCTACTCCAAAATGCATTACACGTAAAATTAATTGAGTACTCTGAGGTACAGATTTGTTTCCGACATATAAAACCAGCTAATATTTAGTTGGGTGTATTCAATTGAAACATTGGCAAGTGTACGATGGATACTGTAGAAGATAAAGTCACAAATATGTCACATGTTGATCATTTTGTTCTTAGACCAACACGTTTTGCTCCCCTAAAGATAAATATAAACCTGAAATAGAAATAGAAATGTATTATTATATTTTACTTGATCATAAACTACAAGTTAATTTTGAAGCAATACTTACATGTAGCATAAATTCACTGTACTTTTTAAGAACAAAGTTTAGAAGCCTTCACGAAATGCCAAGGACAGAGAAAAATTGTGACATATTATGGATATTTAAAATTACTTCTTGCGATAACATATTTTCCTGCTTTGTTAGAGCTTAAGAGTAAAACATTCATATTTTGTGATTAAGTTTCGAGTTTTATTGTGATGAAGTTGCTCAAAACATTGAGAATCCAACCTGAAAGTACTCGGGCACCAAAGGCCTGAGTACCCACAGGTATATCACTCACAATTCTATATCAAGTTTGTCATCATTTTGATCTCCACAAACTGAACTCATTTCAAGACTTATTTTCAAAAATCACAACAATAACGTCCAAATTACGTTTTGTAGCAGCCGAAAATAGTTGGTCATTGATAGTTCGTAACGTGCCCAGTTTCCAGAGGTGAAAAAAATGTGCAAAAAAAAAAACAAGTACAAATACCCATATTTTCCCTTTCATTTTAAACCATAGAAGTGCCATGCGTGCTATCGTCCCGATTCTCCGGCAATAAATATAAAATATTACTTTAAATGCAATCAAATGTACCTTGTATAAAATTAAGCTTTCGCCGGCTTACTTTAAGCACAAATAAAAATAATATTTTTTAAAATTCTACATGAAAATTTTATGGAAATTCCAGGCAACCCAAAACAAACGCGATTACAGTACGACGCCAAAATTGGCACCAATTTGATAAACACCCACAATCCAACATGCTTTACATTAAATCTCTGAAATGAATATCAATTCTCCACAATCAAACACGTAATATGAATTTATCAAGTTTAGTCTTGAACAATATTACTTGCAGTTATAATCACGTTGATACCAACAATTTTGCTATTCTAAATTTTTATAGTCTCGCCAAGATTTAATATCCCTTGATGAGACAAAAAGTCTTGCTAAGTTAAAGCATTACAGTAAAGTAAAACTACACGGAAAGAATGCTGTCTCGAAACATTCTCATATTTTCTAAAATACAAACAAACGTCCAAAATTGTCCGCCTAACCTAACCATAAGCATAACACATTTCTACGTTTCTTGTCTTTCACATCGGTGATCAAAGAGCCAAATTAACATTGATAATATCGTGCCAGGTTCTATTTAGTTCTAGAGCTTCCTTCTCTTCCCTATTACAGTTTTACACGCCACGCAACTTAACCATGTTGCAAGTGTTTTTGCAAAAATCGTAAAATTTCTAACTTGTCTTGTGGCAAGGAAAGTTACAGACGTACACGTGTTTTGTCAGGCTCATATAAGTTGGCGAGATTTTGACAGTTAGTGAGTGGCAACATAATGTATACCAAACAAACAACGTGCCATTTACTAAATCCTGAATCAGCTGATGCATGAACGAACAAAAAATAATATTGCGTTGACTATAGTGAGTGCACTGCCGACGCACATCAGACAAGCAGAAAATACTCAGATAAGAAAAAGTTCTTAGATTAATTAATACGTTTTATTTTACGTAGTCATAAAACAGCAGTTTTTAGTGTTACAAACTAAACTTCGTGCGAAATTAGTAATGTATAGGTGTTCAAAATTAAATGCACATTAAAACGATCTGTATTAAAATTAAACGACTGCAAACCCTAGGGTATCTTTTCACATAGTTTCCCCACTCTCCATCCATGCTTTTCATACACGTTTGATATTAATTCGAAAAGCCTACACAAATATCGCAGGGTATTGTTGAATATTTTTAAAAAATATTTTGACGAAATATATTTCAAACTCGTATCGTTTCCAGCCAGTAATAGGATAAAAATCAACTTTTAAAAAGATGGGATCAGGAGGCAGACCAACGTGCTGCCACCTGTTGAAAAACGCATTCTGCTCACAAAAGCAATATTGCCATGCGTGCCATCTGTCTCTCTCCTGAAGCACTAACCAGCCAGAAATATGTAGCTTTCTTGTGTAAAATAGCAAATTTACGAACATATACCCATGGTTTTATTTTTCCGCGAACTTTGTATAATTTTTAAAGTAACAGGTATTTCCGTGTACAGCGATTTTGTTTAATAGTAATTTTCTTTGGGCCGGTAATCGTTACGTCTACGTTCATTACACGTCATGTTGTTCTGCCACCTGGTTTGCAAAGTCGTTGGTTAGTTAGCGAATGAAAGTGCGTTGTCAAGCAAGTTCCCAAAATTATTTTTATTTAAATTCTTAACATATTATCTGTAACGTCCAACGTGTGATAACAACTACAATAACGTCTAGCAAATGTTAACGCAAATTCGCTGTCTCGAATAAATTAAAAAAGAGATAGCAAATATTTAATTTTTGCAATGTTTTATTATTTTTTTTAAACCTACGAATTTTTTTTTGACATGTCAGTCTATAGATACCTTAAAGTTTATTTAGCATAACAGTGCAATGGCAAGTTGATTAGCTGACAGCGTGTTGATCAAATATACAGCCTCCACTTGACGCACCAGCTGATGGCGAAAGGATACATAAACGAAAAGTAAACATTTGGCGATACTTTCGTCGAACAGTCGAAATCTCGCCAACGTATATGAGACAGACAGTAGGATGAGACTCTTTTATTATTTGTCGGGATTGCACGAAGCGGCTACAGCGCTACATTCATGACATCATAGCAAATCTGGTACGTCGGCTGAAATCACGTGGTCGTGCGAAAACACCGCAACAAGCACTCTGACAGTGCCGCGCCAGTAGGCATAGTCTATTCTCAGTATCTTCAAACATTTTGTATGAAACCTATGAAAAATCACCCCATGTACGTTGTGCTTGGTTTTTCCTAAATATGTCATATATCACAATGTTGTATACTTCTCTTAGCATAAAAGTGTCTTATTTTTGGTTTAATTTAACGTTTACCTACTTACAGATTGTATATAAATTATAATATTTGATTTTTCTTTGATACCAATAATAACAGAGAGAAAATATTTCCTTGGTAATGGCTAGTAATATATAGTTCTCATGCAAAATATTAGTAAACAAAGTGCGCACAGATGCGGTGCTTGGTCACTTTGATTTAACTTTCTGAACTTAGTTAAGTAGGGGTTTTTTAATACAGATTGTCCTGAGCCAGACGTTTTATTGAGTGCACTTTTGGCATACTGACTAACAAGCGGCGTATTTTACATAGCCTGCGCAACGTGAAAAGACTTTTTGCCTTAACGATCATCAAGGCTTGCTGTGTTCTTCACAATTACGTGCTCAAAAGAGATGGCTATAGAGTTGAATATACATTGGGAGGTCCTCAACAAGGTGTGTATGCAGTGTTGGTTGGTGATGTGAGGCGAGGAATCCGGCCACCATTAAAGAACAGTGACATTTTCGCCAAGTACTTCGAAAATGAAGGAACAGTTGGCTGGCAGGACAAATACTTATAAAGTTCTGCTTTAAAACGTTTGTTACTGCTTGGCAAGAACCTATTATAAATATGTCCTTCTAAACTGTATTAAAACATTTTTTTAACTGTAAATTTGTATTAAACATAACACTGATAAGTGTACCTAAAATATTCGAACTGTTAAAATATAATATCCTGTTACAATAGAGACACAAATATTTCAATAACCCTTTTACATGGCGAAATCACAATAATATGTCCTTTAACATTGTTAATTCGTAACTGCAATACTATAGGTTTCTTACATAGTACTTCCTTTTCAGTTTTTGAGAGTTCTGCACCACCGAACAAATCGACTACGTCTTGCCAACATTTTCTTCTAACATCGTTTATGCTGTATTTTTCGCACGATAAATTGCAAATGGCTGAGCTGTTTTCAATTTCCATGATAAAAAGTTCATTGCCCAATTTCCAAGACTTTTCCATTGTTACAGCGCTCTCAGCAAACCCACACAGCACAAGCGGCAACGCCAAACTGGCGACGAAGAGTGAGTGTTGGCTGGCAGATCGCGCCGTTTCTGCTGCACGTACGTGGTCTGCCATTGAATCATGGGCAAACATCCGGTCGCGGCGACTTCTNCGTTTCTGCTGCACGTACGTGGTCTGCCATTGAATCATGGGCAAACATCCGGTCGCGGCGACTTCTTGGTCGCCTGCGCGTCGCTCGGGCTTCCCGACTGCGGCCGCGGACAAGTGCGCGTCGTCCCATATAACGTAATAACGTAAGCTTTCTCGGTGGTCGCGGCAACCGGGTCGCGCGCTCAGGTTGCCTAGTGCACGAGTGGTCAAACACCTTCAGTTTCATTCCGCGGATAAAATAAAAAAAGTTTTGCCATCAGTTTAGTCGTGAAATGTTTTTGTAAAAATGTTTCAACCAATGAACATTATTTTTGCAGTAAATTGTGGATATTTAGATGTATGTAAGTGCGTATGTATAATCAAATACGTAAAGTATTATTTAGATAAGTACACGAGTAGAACATTAAAATGAAGCCTTCATAACGTCGATAGTTAAAATGTTACGAGAAAATCGTCAAATCTATCAATTTATGGCATGTGTTAAAAACAATACAGCTTCAAAAGTTGTTATTATCGGGAACGAGAGCATAAATTATATCGGACACTACGATTCAGTACTGCATTCTACTCAAAACTTATGTTTGTACGGATACGAAAACAACAGAAATTAACCATTACTCTGAGAAAAAGAAACCTTCTGTTCTCTTGTATCGTTAATGTCATAGTCTAAATAGTCACATAATTCCCTCTCACATTCAGATGGTCGAAACTACTATGCAAGCATATGTACCAGATCTATCATCAAGTAAATTACCAAAGAGCNCTCTCACATTCAGATGGTCGAAACTACTATGCAAGCATATGTACCAGATCTATCATCAAGTAAATTACCAAAGAGTGAAAATTCTCACATAAGAGAGCAATATTCTGAAGAGGACCAATAAAAGCACCTGTTTAAACAGTTTTAATGCAGATTAAAACATAGGTAAATAGATAGTAAGAAAATTAATTGCCTCCATCTCCCCAGGANTTTAAACAGTTTTAATGCAGATTAAAACATAGGTAAATAGATAGTAAGAAAATTAATTGCCTCCATCTCCCCAGGAATTTTTCTGAGCAGAAATGAAGAGTCAGGTCTGTTGGTACGGTCAAACAGCTCCCATTCCATCGCCGCTGCGATTACTTTCTTATAACTGGTATCCTGGAATTCTTGGACGATTTTAGGACTTAATATGTCTGCTAACGATTTACTGAAGCTTGTGACCACTGCGTAATGCTACAGCTCACTCGCCTCTCAACAAACCCAACGAGGTGGCGGAGTATTAAACCAATGGACTCGCATTCTGGACGGCCTGGGTTCGATTCACTGTCATGTCATACTTATTTTGGTTTTCCATAGTTTCCCGGCATCATTCCAAGCGAATGCTGGGATAGTTCATTACTACAGGTCATGGCCGGTAACTGCTCCGTTCCTGCCTCTATAAGCAGTTTTCTCCTTCGCTAATAGCCTCGCTGCTGATGAGACGTTAAGTGTACATGTCCCCGAGATTTTTTATTCGCTTTCGAGGCATAGCGATACGGGCGACATTAATATGCACGACCAGAGGGCCTTTGCTCCTACGTGCAAGGCGCTGAACCTGCATGCAGTGCTTCAGCTGTAACGCTTTCCTGTGCAAATGAGATCTGTAACAATGTGATTTTATTATACGTGATGAAAGCCACTAGATAAACTACGACTGTACTTTTGTATTCTTCTTCTGCCTATTAGGGAAACTGCGCAGGAAAGCAATATAAATACTTTTTTTTTTACCATTTTCACGATTTTTTTCTTTTAGAATAAACTTTATGTTATAATAGCAAAACTGTATGTGCATAGATACTTGTTTTTTTTTCCCCAATCTTTTCTGGCATAAAGTCGTATTCCCAAGACATTTATTTGCTGAGATACACGTGAACGCGGAAACAACGAATGTACAGAAAATGTAGACTGTAGGGTTTTAATGCAGCAATCTGTTCAAAAAAGATCCAGCATTATCGGTGTTTTTAAAAAAGAACTGTTCTACAGAAGAATAAATATCCTAAAAAAGTGCTACGAACATCGATACATACAATAGTTTATTAAAAATTATAATATTTTTACACGTTCGCTGCCTTGTCGCGCGCGAGCGATAGGAAATGAAGGACAGAGCAGTTACATGATAGCGGCGGCGAGTCACAAAGGACGTTTGGAATGTTTTGAATGGCAGGTGAGCGATAAACCAAAACTGCGTATCTGTTACAAAAAAAGCCAGCCGATACGATAATCTTTTATGCGGTGCGCGTTGTTGACCTTGGTTGTATTGAGTTTCTCAATTTATCTGAAGAATGTTCTAGTAGTTTACTGCCCTAATTTCTCTCAACATGACTCGGGGTGCGGCGAACCTTCCAGGTCCAGGCCAGCAGCTATAAAAAGCTCGTCGGGCCTTCGAGCGGGGAGTTGTGGAGTGGACAAGCGAGAGAAGTGACCAGCGGAAGGAAAATCTGCGACTACGAGCATTACAGCAGTGAAGATTGCAACTGACAGGCTGGACTATTGGACTGGATGCGTGAGTGAAAGACATTGCAAATGAAGCAACATATAGACTGAACGTGTGTTAATGATGCGTATGAGTTAAATGACTATAATCAAACAGACCTTACGAAGGACGTTATTTAGAAGAATATATACAGGAAAATAGAAGACATTAGCGAGTTTGTGAACACGAAAAATAACATTGATAATGAAAGAATAGACAGCGTAAATTAAATAGTGAATGCTGTAAACGACAGGCTTGACAGTACAATGAAAGGATGTACAGTGTCGAGAATGAAGTGAAACAGAAGATAAGTGATATACAGAAGCAGATGAAAGAATTTCTTCAGCAACGAAGTTCCACTACAACCATACCGGCAGCCGAAAAAAGTGAAGTAGCAGTGCAATTCGTAACCAACACAGCAATCTCTGAGGATAATCAGCAGCTCTGCAGCATTAGAGTCGCACAGCCAGGAATGCGGAAGGGGGTCTCAACTAAACCCGCCCCTTATGATGGCCAGAATGCTTGGCGGGAAAACCAACCCCAGTTTTAAATAATCGCCACCTTGAAAGGCTGGTCAGCCGAGCAGCGGGCTTACTACATCGTGGCTGTACTGAGAGGCCCCGCACTGAGCATACTACTATCTCTGCCAGAGCGACATCGACTGGAGTACCCCACACTTGTGTCGGGCTTGGAGCTACGTTTTGGCGACCGATACTTGCGACATGCCCACAATTCCCAACTGTGAAACCGCATCCAGCGACCAGGAAAGCCACTGCAGGAGCTATGTATGGCAAGACATTGTGTGGCTTTCTCACCTATCTCTGGAAGGGTTTTCCGAGGAGGCGCGCGACATCATCGCAGTCGGCATCTTCATCTATGCCATCGCCGACACAAAGTACGGCAAGCGGTACTTCTGTCTGCACCCCCGAACATGCACGACACCCTGGACCGAGCACTGGAGATGGAGTCAGCAAGACAAAGTTCCTAGTGGAACCAGCGCTGGCCTCACCAAACCTCCCCTCCAGGTGGCCGATAAGGGAACCCGGTGCAGAATGGGGTACCAAGTTGAAAATATGTTTTAAAAATACGAAATGATTAATTAAGAGAGCTGCAAATTTTTCTATAAGCACATTATAATGTAACAATTATAAAAATACAATAATATTGTAAGAAAACAAAAGAATAATATTTTATTTTTCCAAAAAAAAGAAAATGGTGTAATGTGTTCCATTCTGCGCCGGGCATGGGGCAGAACGGGGTGGTAATGACAAGTAATTATAAAAACATATAAAACTAGTGGAAGTGCAGAAATAATAAGTTTGCGCTATATTTATTTACTTTTAAGCGACTATAAAGATTTAACTACAGTTTTCATTGATTGTGTCCTTTTTTTAAGCCTATTCACAAAATTCACACACTGGAACAGCCTCATCATCTTCGCTATCTATTGCCGCACAGGAAATGTGTGCCAATTTTTTGCACATGGAATAAGTGACCCAACCTTCAACTGACTTTGAGTAAAATTCACAGCAATATAAACATTCAAGGTCAGAACAATCCTCAGAATCTCTCACGTTAGTTTTGGGTTCTCTCTTCAGCTCCTTCATTTTTCCATTTATCTTCAGGCACTTTCCTTTGTTTTTTTCCATTCTGAATTTTATTCTCTTTCTTCAATAGTTGTATCCTTGCTCTTCTTTGCCAAAGTTCCTTTCCTCTTTTTCCTTAATAGCGGCTTCTAACTCTTTTTTGTATGGAGAATCTGTTAAGACAGCAGTCTTCCCCCTCTTCCAATTCGTCCTTTTAGCACTTTCTTTAATTTTTGGGATAGGCATTAGAATTTCAGGGGAAACATGAAATGAAGAGGCCCTGTTGTCAGTTGTCATCCAAGAGCACCCAGGAGTGGCTTATTAGTCTCATTAAATCGGACCTTCTTAGTTGGCATGTCATCATTAGAGTTGGCTGAAACCTCGCCAGCTTTATCATCCAACCTGATAGGAATGTATTTTTGACTGGTGTGCTAGGCGAAGGTAATTCCAATTGTTCAGCTCCAGATATAATCACCTCTTCACTTGAACAGCTACCAAGTTCGATGTCAGTTGTGTCTGCTGGGAGAAAATCGGCGTCAGTGAATATGGATGGGTCAGTTGGCCATATTCCTGTAGCTTGGAAACCATCAATAGCAGTTTTCATTGTTGCGCTTTGGATAAAAGCTGATCCAAAAAGCGTTGAAATTGGAAAGAGAGTTACGACTTCCCCTGGGTTGCTTCGTAGCCATTTTTGAAGCTCATCACTGTAATGAAGACTTAAAGGCTTCATAAAAGAAACATCAAGTGGCTGAAGTCTGTGAGAACAATGTGGTGGTAGACATAGAAGCGAATCGCCACTCTCCCTCGCGTAGTCTATAACCTCAAGGTTCTTGGTATGTGTTGAGTGGCCATCTAACATAAGAAGAACAGGGAAGTCTTCTGATGCCTTAGAAAATTACACAAACTTTCGAAACCATACAAAAAATTACTCAGCAGTCATCCATCCAGTGCTGTGCACCTCAGCCCAACCTCCTGGTGGCAATCCTAACTCAAATTATTTCTGCTTCTTCTTTCGAGGAAAAATGAGCATCAGGGGCATGTAAGCTCTTCTTGCCGACATACAAATAAGGCAGGTTACAGTTTTGCCCCTTTCTGCGGATGTTAATGATCCGACTTGACGTTTCCCCTTGCAAGCTATGATCTTTGATTGGTTTTTAGGGTTCACTGAAACACCCGTTTCATCGCCATTAAATATTTGAAAAGTCCTTCGTTTGTGCTTGGCGAGTTAATTCGTTAGCAACGAAAAAAAAACTATCTACAGCAACTTTATTAAAGCCCATGGCTCTTGCACCACATGTTACTTAGGGTTTGCGAACAGATAAAGTAGGATGTCTCTCAAGGAATCCATTGACCNCTTCGTTTGTGCTTGGCGAGTTAATTCGTTAGCAACGAAAAAAAACTATCTACAGCAACTTTATTAAAGACCATGGCTCTTGCACCACATGTTACTTAGGGTTTGCGAACAGATAAAGTAGGATGTCTCTCAAGGAATCCATTGACCTATTCTTGGCCTGTGATTCCATTTTTAAATCTATGACCAATGCTATTTCTTACAGCCAGGTGATAATCTAAGCTACGCAAGTCATTAATTGCTAGACGAAATAACCTAGCCTCCATAGTTTTTAAGTAGTCAACGAGCTCAAGTTCCTGCTCTTCCGTAAATACATGTTTAAATTTTCCAGTCGTTTTATCAATCTTATAGTCAAGGTTTTCTTTTCTTTTTTTAGCGTATCTTTCCAGAGTAGACTGCGGAACATCATATTGGTTCGAAGCCTTCAAATACCCAGATTTGCCCGAAATAACCGCCTCGACAGCATTGTTCATTGCCTCAGTAGTCCATGATTGCCTATCTGTTTTTTCTTATAGTCTCTTACCATCTGAAATTTAGAGAAAAAAAATAGGCGCGTACAAAAAACTATATCTTAGTTAAAAACATTGCGGGGCAGAATGGGGTACTTCGCCATTCCGCCACACCTGTTCCGCCCCAGGGACACGATTTAGATTAGGGAGGTGAGGTCACTCGAGAAAGATACGTAAACAAACAATTAACTACACGAAACTAAAGAAAATTAAACGTATTTCAATCATGTACTAAATATAGTTACAATGTAAACAAGTATATATACATTACCTTGGTTACAAATCATCACAAGTTACAATAGAGGAGCAAATAATCACACAATGAAAACTTCAGGCACCGTCGCTCGAGTAAACTAGACTAACATGGCTGCCGCAGGTGAGCAGCAACAGGTTTGTATAGTTCTACTTATTGCCGCTCGCTGGCAGCACCTTCTTAACACCGAAAAAGTTCGAACTTCATTCTGCCCTGGTATCCCGTTGTGCCCCGGGTTCCCCTACCTGTTAAAAGCTCATACCGAGAACACTTATTTCTAATTTTACTTTATCTCCCACAAGCTAGATCTAAATCGGCTATTTTCTTTCGCAGGGCACCATCGGGAACTTTGAATTTTGAAATCCATCATGCTGGTAAAAATGAATTTAAAACACACAAAACTACACATTACCACATATTCCTACCGCGCTCATGCTTGTCCTTCTTTCACGGGAAAATTAAGCATGACAGCATACCCTTACCACATTCGCGGCCCAGTGCGTCCGAGTTTGTAGAGAGCTTAGATTTGGAGGACAACCGGTAACCATAATTGTCCCCCGCTTCCTCGTCCACAAAGCGCAAGGGGCATTGTTCGAACCACACTGCATACTTTCGTTTCGTCACACACACACACACACTCACCCAAACACATATTCACTACACATTATCTCTACAGACCAAAATGGTCCGTCATTCCTTAGGAGCTTCGCTCCAGCCATCATCCGTTCTCGCGTTCCAGGGCCTTCGCTGGGGACTTCATCGGTTTTCCTGCAACAGAACAACATCTTAACCAGGAAAGGGTGTCTAATAAGGGTTTGTCACATCCGGTTTTTTTAAGGAGCCGCCCGAGGTGAAGGACTAGTACCTGACCAGAGAATATCCCGTGAAGGGTTTACTGTAATCAAAAGTACGCCTCCCGTACGTGCGGACGGCATCCTTGACGATCAATGCAGGGTCGAATATTTCCCCCTTCTTCAGAAGCACTCTGTGGGCAATCTCAAGACTGCCTCCTTGTCTGTGGGCAGGCCCACCTAGGCGATGGTGAGCCTATCCACGCACTCCATGTGGGGGGAAAGGATCTTCTCTCCCCGTCCATTGATCTTACCAGCAGTGTTACTGCGGCCATCAGGATAGTCGGTTCCTCCAGTCTTGAAACCTGGGTGCCCCGTATGACCTCGTCATAGAGTTCCCAGGGTTCCTTCTGCTGGGCTCCTAAGGGCCAGGCCTGCACTCCCGCATCCATTGTGTTCTTATTGGATGGCCATTCTATGGTTACGGTTCTCTTGGAGAAAGGTACCATATCGTTTATCCTTACCCTTGCCTTGATCAGAGACCTCCCTTTCACTTCTTTCCTTCATTTCTTCGCTCCTGTCTCTCTTCTCAGGCTCCCTTTGCCTTCCTAGAGTGCAGACCGCTATTATTTTCTAGTCCCTTAGGATCCTGCTCATGTTGCGAGCAGCAAGATGAGCAAAACCCTCTCGCATGTACAGAACTGGACTCCAACAACACGGCCATCCATCATTTGGCCTCTCTGGATTTTCCTGTGTTGGTGTGGTTTTCATGTCCTGTTTTATTTCTTCTTCTTCTGGCTCTATCTAAGGCAGGATAGAGCCAGTCATCCTTGGTAATTGTGCCTACTTCACAATGACAGGTTCAAGCATTGCTGGTGGTTCAGGTGTTAATGGAGGGGAAGGGTGATCTTCTTCTTGTTTTCCCAGTATCACTACTGGAAATAGGTGTTCACTCATTTTCGGGTTCAAGATCATCCCTGTCCCTTCCTATACTTTGGTTCAGACTTTGTCTTACCCACCACATGTCAAAGTTCTCGTTTCTTTTGCCTGCTTTAGTGAGAAGTTCTAACACCAAGGGTGCCAGAATCATGTCCGTGATCATATTCCGGACGTTGATCGGTCCATGACTGTCCTCAAAAGAGATCCGAAGATCTTCAATTTTCGGACAGTCATATAGAACGTGGGTGGAGGTGTCGGGCACCCCACACACCACACAGTCTGGTTTTTGTATCAGGCTCATAGAGAACAACTTGGCTTTGAAGTTCCCATGCCCGGTCAGGAACTGCGCACTATAGTGGCCTATACTAAGCCACTGCATCCACAGCCTCAACTGGACATCGGAGAAGATGTCGAATGTTGTTCTACCTTTTTCCGATGCCTCCCACTGCTCTTGCCATAATTCCAGGGTTCTTCCCTGTAGCATCTTCAAATCATCTGGGGGGGATTGGATCCACCCATTTACCTCTACTTATTAATCCTCTTTCCATGATAAGTAGATCCAGTGGGAGTTCTCCTGCAAAGACTTGCAGTGCATCGTTCGACGTTGTTCTATAGACCTTGGTAATACCTAGAAGAGCCGCTGTTTGCGTGCTGATGACCATGCACTTTGCGTGAACCTTGCTCACCTCCATATACCATATGCCACAGGCATATGTGACCACAGGAAGAAACACACTTCTGTACATCAGCTTCAATGTGTGGTAGCCAAGTTCCCAGTTCGCAGGAGCTACAACCCTGAACTTTTGGAACATTAGGGGCAGCCTTATTCACGGCATAGCTGACATGTCCGTGGGATGTGAGACGAGTCTACGGTATCACTCCAAGATACTTCGAATTTTATCACTGGCTTTTGCTGGAAGTTTCCTTTCAGTAGTATCCCATTCATCTTTTCTACAGAGAACTTCAGTTATAAGTTATCTGCCCATGTTGTTATTGTACCCAGGGCACTATCAGTTTTCATCTCCAGATCTCGCAATGCCCATGCTGGTATTAGGAGCAGACCGTCATCAGTGTTCGTAGATCATGAAGCCATCCGGGATGTTCAGCTGTAGCAATCCTTCAAAGATTATATTCCAGAGGATGGGACCAAGTACCAAACACTGTGGACATCCTTTGATGAGCACCTTTTCCTCTCTGTGTTCCTCTAGATGTATTTTACATGTTTGTTCCTTCAAGAAATCCTTAATTACATTAAAGATATTCATTGGGTATTTCAGTAATCCTAATTGCCACAGGGTCTGGGGCCACCATGTGTTGTCAAACGCCCCTGAGATCTCCAAGGAGATGCCTAAGAAACAATCCTAATAATTCTGTCTTACCTGATCAACCATGTCGATGATAGCCTTCTCAGTACGTTTCCCTTTTATAAATCCGTATTGCTTGTCATGGATACCTTGGACTACATCCAGGTATTCCATGAGCCTTCGGTTCACCAGGTACTCAAGTTCTTTGCCCATTACAAATAGAAGGGTAATGGACATGTACGATTTGGCTAATCTCAGGTTCTTCCCTGCTCTTTTGTAGATGATTTTCAAGAGGCCTCTTTTCCAACACCCAGGGAAGCTACCGGTTTCTAGACATAGGTTAAACAGGTCAAGCATCTCAGTTCTCAATCTTGGATATGCTCGGAGGAGCATTTTCCCTGTCAGTCCATCTAGACGACCTGGTGCCTTCTTCAGCTTGATTCTGCAGACAATCAGATTCAACTCCTCCACAGAGAAAGATGCCATGTCCTCGGTATTGATCTCCATCTCCATGGTATTTCTCAGTTCCTGATGGTACTCTGTTTCTCCTATTCGGGCATCGTCAGGCAACAAGACCTCCATCAAGTGCCTGGCGTTTTCCTCAAAGGATTGCAGTAACTGTCCATTATGCTCCAGGGCTGGCAGCTCCTCTGAGCTTCACACTTTTCCTGTTACCATCCGGTAGACCAGGCCCCATGGGTCCTCGTTTCCCCGATCTGTGACAAGCTCTCTCCATGCTTGTGGTTTTTTCTTTCTGATTTTCAGCCTGTATTCGCTCATCAGGACATTGTTATGCTGCACTGCTCTTAGTCGTTGTTCTGGCTCATATGTCCTCTTGAACTGTTTCCTCAAGCGCTTCACATTTTTGCGAAACAGCGAAACAGTTCTAGCTCATCGTCCCACCTGGGATGATGGGGCACTTTTCTGGACACCCGGGGAATTGCTTCCTTACAGGCTTCCATTATCACCCTTACTAGACTTTGAGCTTTTTTGTTTATAGACATGGTCTTGTGATCATGTCTATAGCTTTCCACCTTCCTTAGCAGTACTTTGCCGAAGAGAGGCCAATTGGCTCTTGCTGTCACAAACCTGGGCCTGGCCAGTCTGTTTCCCGGATGGTAAACAGGATCATTTTGTGGTTCATATGAGACTCTCCAGTCCCCAATACATCCGAGAGCATGCGCCGTCACTGCAAGGATCCCCACCCCGACGTCCGGTCTGGGCAGTGACCCTGAACGAAGACGATGGAATCAAGAAGACATTGAAGGAGTTGCAGGCGGCCATCAGGGACATCGCTTCTAGGATCCATGCTTCAGAGCTTCGCACCTCCCCACCTAAATGGCATGAATGTTCGTCATGGGGACAGCTGGGACACATGATGGGCCTACTGCCCACACCACAACAAAAGCAGCAGAAGACGCAGGGGGAAATGAGGTAGCGAGAGGCAGGTGAGAATACAGAACATTCGAAAAACTTGTAAACGCCAATCGAGGGGGAACTAATGTCGGTGACTGCTGGAGGGGAGTCCCCAATGTTCTCACATATATGGTAGGTGAAACAGGATTTCGATGCAATACTGTTGGAGGGGAGCCTGAATGATGTTACTTGCCAGATGGTCGTCGACACTGGGGCGACCATAACCTTAGTAAGTCCAACATCCTCGAACATCTCCCCCCCCCACCTTCTTCACCTTCCCAAGGATCGCCCGACGACAGCATGGAAGGGTGCTATTTGACTACAATGAGAGGTGAGACCACACCAGATATCGGTAAGATAAAAGTGATCTTGAAGCTTGGTGACCTTAGCATAGAACACGATATTTACATAGCAGAAATAGAGGATGAATGTTTTAGGGGCTTGATGTACTATATAGGCTAGAGTGCTGTATCGATACTCTACTTAGCATGCTACGAGTAGGCAGTACAGAGTTGGTGGTGTCAAGATGGATAGAATTGTTCTTCCCAATCAGCTGCCCAGTAGTCTGTTGCCAATTCACTGTGCTGCCCGCTTCTAGTGAAGTCGTTCTTACAGATAGATGTCAAGGGAAACTTGTCAGACGTTCGGATCTAATTGAGCCAGCAAAGAGGTTTGGTATCCTGCCAGGTAATTCTGGCAGTTTTCTAGTTGGAATGATAAATATGTCTGATAGTGACATTCGTATTGAGAAGGGGGCACGGTAGGTGTTTGCAAGCAGGTCGCACAGATAATTCCTAATGTTCCAGAAAATTCTAGAGTACAACGAACAGAATGTCCTCTACCAGAAGTATTCAGGAAATGCTAGTACGAACAAAATAAAATCTGAACTGGCGCTAGCAGACTGCTGTCTCTAAATTATTGCAGACATATAGGGATGCCATCTGCTATGGACCGAATGAACATGAAAGGACTCATGTGACCTGCGACCACGTTGATACAGGAGATACCAGACCCATAATGTAGCCACCAAGACAACTGTAATTTGCTTCTCATGAGACAGTCCAGGGAATTCTGAAGTAAATGAAGGCATTAGATGTAATGCAACCATCGGTTGGTCTGTGGTCGTCACCCGCAGTACTTGTTAAGAAGAAAATCGCTCTCTGAGGTTTTGTGTAGATTATCGCCAGCTTAATATTGTGGCCAAGAGAGACTCTTATCCGCTTCCAAGGATTGATGACGCAAGTCCACAATGGTTATATTCTTTGGACATGAAGAGTGGGTACTATCAGTGCGAGGTAGCTCCAAAGGACCAAAAGAAGAAAATTTTTTGTCCAAGGGAAAGGAACCTGGCAGTTCAAAGTTATGCTTTTGGGGCTATGTAATGACCCTGGCACCTTCGAATGATTTATGGAAAAAGTTGTGCCTTTAGTTATATGCAAAATTTACCTAAATAGCATTGTTGTGACAGGAAGGACATTTGAAGATCACCTATCATGCTTAGATGCTGTATTCCTTTAAGTGTCCACAGCCAACTTGAAACTGGTTCTTAAAAAGTGCCACGTATTTCTTTTTTTATTTCTTGGGACGTGTAGTGTCGGCCCATGGAATCGAAACAGACCCCGAGTAGACCAAAGCAATAATAAATTGGCCGCCACCAAATGAAAAAACTTGAGTGTGGAGTTTTCTGGGATTATGTACCTACTGCCGTCCATTTGTACCTGGGTTCGCCACAATCGCCAAGCCACTACATGAACTGACTGAGGCGAAAAGAAGAATTCATGGATCACTGAGTGTAAAAATTATTTTAGTTAACTAAGGAAAGTTCTGATATCTCCACCAGTACTGGGTTTCCTGAAAAATGAGGGTGTATTCATTTTGGACACTGGTGCTAGTAATGTAGGCATTGGAAATGTGTTACCTCAGGTTCAAGATGTGAAGGAAAGACCACTAGAATATTTCAGTAAGGTATATTACTGTGTTACATGCAGGGAGCTTCTTGTCATGGGGAAAGTAATTTCACACTTCCACCCCTAACTTTATGGCAAACATTTTATTCTAAGAGCCAATTATGATTAATTATGCTGGCTGCTAAATTTTAAGGACCCAAAAAGCAAATAGCCTGGTGCAAACAGCATATTAAAAAAAATTACTTTGAAATACACCACAGATCTGTATGTCTTAACAGCAATGCAGATGCACTGTCTAGGAGGCCATGTAAGTCATTTTGTCGTCTTATCAAACACCAGGAAGGTAAGAGAGGTGAATCGCTTACGGTATGGAGAACAAGCATTTAAGGTACTCTACCTTGGGATGGGTCACCTACCTTGAGTGATTAGTGTATTAGGATGGATAAGCTGAATGATACCGCTTTGCAGCCAATACTTAAGTGGAATGAAGTTGGTTGTCTGTAAAAATCGGAACAGATGTATAGCTGAGTGCAGCAGTCAGAGTATAATGGGCACAATGGAATTCCCTTGTACTGAATAATGGCGTACCTTACAGAAACTGGGAAAGTAACGATGGAAAATACACTCTCTAACAGTTGGTCCTTCCGGAAGACAGGGTTCCCTAAGTCTTAATGGAACTACATATTATAGCAGCCATTGGGCACTTCGGTGTTAATAAGACCCTCAACATTGATATACTGAGAGTCTACTGGCTCTATTGTCGGGAGGTTGTTGAGAAGTGGTGCCCACTATGCGACCTCTGCACCACGAGGATGAGTAAAGGACCAGAGGACAAAGTCTCCACTAGAAATACGATGTTGGAGCCCCATTGGAGAGACTGGCAGTATCCATTATGGATCCCTTTGCCTGTTACAGAGAGATCTAATCGGTATCTACTGATGGCCTAAGACTACTTTACTAAGTGGCCGGCGATCATTCCCCTCCCAAATCAAGAAGCACATACTGTGAACGATGCACTTATAGAGCATGTCTTCTCGAGGTTTGGACATTATTATAACTCCATTCTGATTAGGGAATAAACTTTGAAGCTGCAGTCTTCCAGGATGTAACAAAGATTCTGGGGATCAAAAGACTAGGACTACAGCCTTTCACTCTCAATCGGGTGGAATGGTCGAGAGGCTTAACCACACTCTTGAGTAGTACCTGTCTATCTTTATGGCCGACAATGAAAATGACTTGGATTCAAAGGTTCCGTTGCTTCTTCTTGCTTACCGCTCAGCAGTTCGCGAGTCCACAAGGGTACCACCATCAATGATGCTGTTTGGGAGGGAGCTACGCCTACCTAGTGACCTGTTGTTTGATCGACCGACAGAAGAGGAAGCTGCAGCGTCTGATAATACCACCGAATAATGTAACAAACTAGTTGGTATTTATGATTTTGCTCTGCAGCACTTCAGAAAAAATAGTGACAGGATGAAGACGCAGTATGATAGGAGAATGTCGGGCGAGGTATTTCAAGAAGGACAGTTTGTATGGCTGTAGAACCCCCAGAGGCGAAAAGGATACTGTCCGAATCTATAGAAATGTTTGGAAGTCCCCTACAAGGTTATGAAGAAGATCAGTGATGTGGTCTTTCAGATTTGTCGTCAATGATCTCGGGCGAAGACGAAGGTTGTCTACATCGACCGACTGGCACTCTATGAAGGTCCGGATATTGCAGTGTCTGTTTGGGATGAACAGACTTCAGGAGGGGGCAGTGTTACCTGCTCGCTGCTTTGTTCCTGGCGAGCGAGTGGAAGTGAATAACAGAGCAGTTACATGATAGTGGTGAAGAGTCACAAGGGACGTTCGGAATGTTTTGAATGATAGGCGAGCGATAAACCAAATATAAGTATCTGTTACAAAAAAGCGAGCAGACGCTATAATCCTTTTTGCGGCGCGCGCTGCTTACCTTGGTTGTATTGAGTTTCTGCATTTATTTGAAGAATTTTCTTGTGGTTTACTGCCCTAGTTTCTCTCAACATGACTCGGTATGTAGGTAGATAGGCTTAAGTCTCGTCGACAGCGAGGTCATTAGAGATGGAGCAAGTTGTTCAGTAAATAGGGATTGGGGAAATAATGGGAAGTAATCGGCCATAGCCTTTGTTAAGGACCCATCCCAGCATTCGCGGGGAGCGATTTCGGGAAACCATGGAAAACTGAAATCAGGATGGCGGGACCGGGAATCGAAACCGGCTCCTCCCGAGTACGAGTCCAGTGAGTTACCACTGCACCATCTGGCTTCGTAACGTGACTCGGGATACGGTAAACCTCCCAGGTCAAGACTAGTGGCTATAAAAAGCGCGTCGGACCTCCGAGTGGTGAGTTGAGTGCATGAGTGGGTGGAGTTTCAGCGATAAACGACGAGCGATAGAAGTGACCAGCAGAAGGAAAATCTGCGACTACGAGCATTACAGCAGTGAAGATTGCAACTTGCAGACTGTACTATTGAACTGTATGCGTGAGTGAAAGACATTACAAATGAAGGAACATATAGACTGAACGTGTGTTAATGATAAGTTTGAGTATAGCCAAAAAGAGAAGGACGTTAATTAGAGTTGAAATAGACATTAAATATTGCTCTCATCCCGAAATAAAACGAGTAATATTGCGGATAGATAGATTAATTCTGTAAATAGCTGTGTGATTAAATTAAAATCAAATTTAGTTGTTTTATTATTATTAAAACCTCCACCTCTCACGAACTCAGGTACGCCCCTAAGGCGTATTGTAACAATAGATACAACTGCCTACAAAGAGACCCAGATGACAACTCGGTAGATCCCTTATGTAATATTACCTACCTTTACCCGCCATGAACCAAAAACCGTTGTGAAGTAGTTGGTAACTAAACAATTGGTTCGATACCTCGAAAACAAAAAATGCCAAACCAGGTTCCGGTGAGGTGATATAATATTAATTGCGTATGGAAAAAAATGTATTGGGGGGAGGGGGTATTTGCCAAACGCACCACTCGTCGATTTATCAAAACTTTTTAATGTGATCAGTAGAGGAAACTATAGTAAACTGAGACCACTCACCGGCCATTCTAAGCATCCTTAGTTTTGTCATGTGTGAAAAGTCCAGACTTCCCCAAAGAATTTAGGACGTATCTCTTAGGCGTGAGACGAGCGGACTAACATCTACGGCCAAAGAGGAACACCGCACTGGTGTGATGTCTGGCCTATACATGGCATCCAGGCAAATTATGGTTGAATTACGGCAATACTCGAATGGCTCCTGTACCAGTGGCATAGTCATAATATTCCCCCCTTCTAATATGAACACGATATCATCATTCGTAAATCGGTTTTGTGGAATGTGAAATTGTTGGGAATACAAATGTGTTACTGATATGCAAATTCTGAGTGTTACAGTATCAAAATCAACAGAAAGTAAATTTAATAAATTCATTGTTCACACATTTAAATTCCTCAGCATGGATGAGATTGATCACATGCTAAGTCCAGGTACATAGTTGGGGTGGAAATGAGCAGCAATTTGAGAATGTTTATAAGACAGTTTTCTGTATATGTTTAGTTCAGGTACCATATATGTGACATTAATATTCATATAACATTTTAATGTGATCAATTTCACCTTGGCTAATCAATTTCACCCTATTTTATTGAACATAGCTCATTCTACAACGTTGACACATGGAACTTCATCACTCATATCACTGCCAAATTTATTAGATGCATGTATGTAAATTTGTTTGTTTCAAGAGTATATGTATTTTCTACACAGCATATACTAGAAAGTGCCTTTACTAATATAACGCGGCGCTCTCAGCCGACCACACGGCTTGTCGAAGCAGATGTCGTAACTCTCACACCGTTGTCGGCCAAAATCAATGTTGCATTCTGATACAACAACACGTACTGAAACCCTCGTACCCAGTACGCGTGTGGTATTGCTGAGGTACTATCCGACATCTGCTGTATCTCCAGGACAGCACTGGAGCGTTGTCGTCGCGGTTCTACACGATGATCGCTCACTGGGAAGAGGGTCCCTTCTGGTCTCCTCTAGCAATCAGAGTTTACTGTTGGCGCCACGCCGCCACCGTTTATCATCACCGGGACGCTACTCCATCAGATCGTGGGAGCTACAAGCCCTTGTCGGGGCTCTTATTCTCCCATTGATATACCATTATTCGAGTCCGGGTTGGGGATAGCTAGCACAGCCCACCTGGCCGTCATTCAGATAGATATACTGCGGCAGCACATACAAAGTGTTTATTAAAAAGGTTCACTTACGTAGCGCCAGGAGGCCAGGTAATCTTTACTGTTTTTATTATCCCGCCCTGTCTTCAAGGAGAGGGGCAGGGTGGATTAAATCCCTAAAAACGCGGAATTCATAAATGCAGGACTTGTGAAATAATCGTCACGAGACCCTAAATAAGCCCCGTTACGGTAGTAGTGGTCTTCCAGGCAAGGCCTGGAGTGTGTTTGTGTTTTTTTGTTGTTATAATTATATAAAATAAATAATTCAAATAATAGGTGGGATATAAGTAACTTAACTTGGATTAACTGTTAATAATAATGTTAATTGAAACCATTAATAAGGAAAATTAACTGTATATGGATAATTTCAGTAGTATAAAGTTATTAAAATTGAAATTATAATGATTGATTGCAGTTATTAGTAAATACACTATGTTCTCAATAAAAAATTAAAAAATTAAAAATAATTCAATAATTGTTGTTTGTTGATTACTTTAATTCATTAGCATTTGTATTAATGATGTGTTAAATGCTGTTCTATTCATATACTGTTAATATCAAAATGTTAAATCATAAAATGCCACAGCTACAGGCGGGTGATTTTACGTGGAGCGGGGTGCGTCCGGCGTGGGGAGAGGTAGTTGCGCGCGCATTTCGCCGCAGCCTGATGCTGTGCTAAAAACATTAGTCTCCGTATAATCAGTTGTGCATTTGTCGATGTCCGCCGAATGTTTATATAGGCTATGCACGGTAAAGGGAGCACTTTTGAGGCAGCAGTTACTTTTTACTTTCAGCCATTATTTACTATTGAATCACCTTTTCAAATAAATATTGCCATGCACGTAATAAACATAGTGTGTATATTCCACCACACTCGGAAGTTAACGCCTGAGGCTAAAATATAGTATATATTTTAAGACTATTATTACAGACGAGAGGATTTCTAAAAGTGCTCACTTACCGTGAACAGCCTAGAACAGTTTGTACACAGCCGGGCCGTCACTAATATTAGTTGCCGCCAGCTAGGCCGTGCCGGCTACCCAAGAGCGACTAGATGCCTGACATCTAGTAAGGCAAGCCGCCAGGAATTGTGGCGCTTACAGTACCGCTACCACCACCAGCAAAAACCTCCGGCGAAATCAAACCGATCATCTCGTTTCATCACTTACTTTCCATGGTACTTGTGAACTTGCGTTTTTACGGAACGGGACTTTTTTTTTCAAATCTTTATTCAAAATGTGTTTTTATTATCCACCAACCAACTGTCGTTGTCTTGTACCCGAGATCTCCTATGCCCGTGCTATTTAAGGCTCCCGCCTACTTAGAGCTTTTTTTCGCGCTTGAGGCCGAAATGTGTGGGAACGATAAGGACGACAATGCTACGAGCATCAAGTGCGCCAACACCACCAAGTGCAAATCTCTGAACTGGTACGCAGTGTTCTCGTCGTGTTGCGTGTACCTACTGGACTTTCAGTGCTAACCCTATCATTTTATTGGTGGAAAGTCTGTAGGAAGGTACAATTCAGAGCCGTTGGGTAGCTATGTGTGTTTCTCACGCGTAGCCTATATTTTCAGATACACTGCTTTGAAAAAACCCGTTTTCAGCCAATTTGGAATACTCTGAAATGGTGTTTCTACTGTGAGTGACGTCTTCAAAGCCTCAACAGGCCCCGTCTGACGTGTGTATTTTCGTAGCTCAGCATATTGGACGCACGTTTGTTAGTGTCGTGGGAAAGTGTGTATTTCAAACACTCCGCAAAGTAGTTCAAGCGCCAGGTAGGCGGACCAATTAAGGCATGCGTAGTTTACGCCCTAACTGCGGAGTAACTCCGTTAAACAAATACCACTATTCTGTACCTAACTGGGTCAGGGCATATTATAATCTTGAAGATGATAATGTTTTAAATTTTTCTGGTATTAAACATTACCACGCATATAGGGCCACGTTGGTCGCATCATTATCGCGCCTGCCTTCCGCCAAGACGAATCGGGTTCGGTTCCTGCTCAGTCACGCCCGATTTTCGCATGATGGAAACGTAGTTGACCTTGCCATGTTCCCGCGGGTTTAATAAACGCACTTTCTTTCCTCCCGACTTTGTGTTCACCTGTTGCTCTATCTACATATGACTTCACTCCTGTGGACGGCTTTCCCCAAATACCTCAACTCAGCATTGTCACTCACACCTGAAGTGAGTCACATTGAGATTGCATTACTACTCTACAGTATACGCCCCACATACTTCTGTATCAATATTTTTCCCATGCTATACACATAGACGCATTAGACGGTTTCGGTGGCGTAACAGTGGCTGCAGGTTAATAGTAGCAAATGGTGTTGACGTTTACGGCGAACTATTTTCGAGTTGTTTCCAAACCGAGTGTCAGTCTGATAACGTTGCCCTGCAGGTAACGTCACTTCAAGGGAGAAATTAATGTTTACAGCAGGTAATCATACAATTTGGAAAGACACAGAGACGCCCACACGCACGTACATTTCTAATATGTCACTTGTAACCTTTATGCGCTTAAGAGCAGGAATTAAATACATTATTTTTATTTCGACCAGTTTAAACATAATTTTAATAACTAGCCAAGACGTCAAGCTACTCTACGTATACTGCGGCTAGATTTTCTGGGATAAGCGTCTGCAGACAGTTGCGGCCGTGAATACTGTGCACGCGCGTGTGAGAACGAGCCACCTATTCATAAGCTAATGTAGGTTATTTTAAACTACAAAAACACTCATTACGCTAATGTTACAGGTTAGTTTAGGTTAGATTAGTATAAACTATAAGACACGAATTAACATAGGCGTGAAAACATTTGCATTAAGTGGTTTGTGAACAAAAAAAGGGGGGGGGGCGCTAAGAATTCCATGTATCGTAGACTAAAATGAGAATTGTGAACGTATGTGTATATATACACATATTCATATGTGATTTAAGCGTAACATTAAAAGTTTTTTGAACTCTCCTTACCTGCAGTTCTGGTGAAAGTCTTAAAAAAAAACAACATGTGTTGAAAGTACTGTGCGGTTGATGGTGCCGCTCGGACGTTATGTTACTTACGCATTGCGCAACATGTGATATGAAATTGTGTTTAGTTGCGAGATGTAGGCGGCTCTTAACAATGAGGTCTTGAGAGCCGATGAGGGTGAAATGAGGTCAGAATGGAGCAGTGCCGGAATGGAATAGCTGAAAAAACGGGAGATCCCCGAGAAAAACCTCCTACCAGCCGCATCGTACGGCACGATTCCCAATTGCGAAAATTCTGGAGTGGCCCGGCCGGGGATCGAACCCGGTTTGCCTATGTGATAGGAAATTAGATCCAATCCTTCGGTCATGTGCATCAGCGTAACTCCTATGTCACTTTATTACCGGTTAATCTCACCGTGAACGTACGTTGTTTGGAAGTGAAGTACTTGATGTGGAGACCGTACTCACGATTGTTTCTTATTAAATTGATATGTACAGACATATACCATATTTGCTGTACTAATTAATATGGCGAAAAAAATTTGTCTTCAATAAAAAATCTGATAGAGCAGGCCCTGGATGCACAAAATTAACCAAGTCATAAAATTCACATTATTTTTTTCTTGTTCTTTAAATTATTCCTTAATGCGTTGTTCCCATAATGATCGTCCTAGATTTTGCAACAAATTTAAAATGAGCACGAAACGCTCCCACAAAGCACCCTTGTTCAAACGTATATTACACTTTTTTATAACAGCAGAACTCGGTCGATGACAAATAATTTTATTGAAAGCCTTCTAGGAGAAGGGGGCGGGGGCATGGCCTAGGTAACCCACCCTGTGTGCACGCCTATGCGTATTAACCCGCTTTCTTAGGTTAATTTTGGTAGTTCTGTTAGGTCGGGATGCTACAAAGGTAGATTACGAGTGTAAATGCGCATGCGCAGTTATGTATGTTTTAACATCCTTGACCTGAAGAAGCCTGCTGCATATATTATTATTCTAATCTTACACGAGTCACATTCCTTTCCAATTTTTTTTTATAGCACTGAACACCGCAGAAATTTGCCGCATGTGTCGATATTTTCTACATGGATTGTGAATGTAGAATATTTTATTCTTAATACGTTTGCTTATGCGTTTTTTAATGCGTGCGTAATGCTGCAAACGTATTTACGTATTTATATCATATACGCTGTATGTAAATACCCCACAGTGGTTAACGTTTAATTTTTTAAATTTCCTCACTTGTGATCATACATATTTTCTGCTAATTCCATTTGTAAAATAACTTTAACAGTTTATTTTATTAAGCCAAAGAATATTCTTTAGTAAATTACAATTTTGGTTTTGTTGTGTGGTATTTTTAGTAGCAAAATAAAAAGGACCATAGACGATTAAGGCAAAATTCGCTGAGTTCCTTCCCTACAACTCACACGATTACTCAGGAGGACTTAACAAATGTTTAAATATGTAATTAAGTTTTTATATCCTGTTTGTGGGTGTTTGCGGGTGGGGGAAATCGGTAGCCGTTACTCAACTACCGTAAGTTATAAGTGCAAAATTTCTGCAGAATTTCAATGAATACTACTTACACGGGCATTAATATTAATGCCTGTGTCGGTAGGGTTTAAGGTACCGGTATGTCAGCTAAGCAGACCTCTAATCACGAGGCATAAATGAGCTACCCTCACCAACTCCGAGGTTCACTCGCCTTTCCGGGAAGGCCGCGACGTGACGCTGCGCCGGAGGCTCGTAGGCGGAACTAGCGGCAGGGAACGGGCCTATCCTGAAAACTGCGGTCAAACAACTGGTCCGCGCCGCGAGCGGGGGCGATACGGGTGTGCATGTTCGCACGTTGTGTACCTCGGAGCTGGAGCAGGCCGTGCACTATATCTGGCTTCTGCTACCTCCTGCTATACCCACGGTCACAACAGCAACAATACATGTTTCCATAGTAGAAGAGAAGAAGGAATACATCAGTTCATGCCCACAGGTTACCTAGAGTACTAACAGGATATTGTAAGAGTGAATACATTAAGGCGGCTCTTCACGTCAAAATCCTGATAGAGGAAGTTGTAAATGGCAGGCAAAACAACTCGCAAACGGCAGACAGTCCGCAGTTACCAGGGGCACATATACAATCAAATCTTACATGTAGACACTTTGCTGTGCAACCAAAAATTACGAAGATATTTTTTCCCCTTACAGATTGCATTTATGTAAGTTTCTGAGAACGAATGCTATTAATGAATGAATAAGAAACAATCAATTCGCATATTCTGTACCACTCAGATATTCACGCTACTTATTTTATACATCAGCAAATGATTTAAATACTTTGCCCTAACAAACATAATAAACAATCTTTTACTTTCCATATTTTTTCTAGCTTTTAATGGTAGAAGGTTAAAGACGGCAAAATTATCACAATTTTAAATAAATCTTTCATGTGTGTCTTATAAAATTACTTGCGGCCGGAGCAACCGCAGGTAACCCATTTACCGCATGAAAGTAACCATGCATTTCTTTTCCGTCCATACCATTCATATCACTATGAATTAAAACAATATAAACCAAATTATGGCTTTAGCAGAATAATCAAGAACTTGTTCATCTTCCAACGTAATAAATAACCAAGTTAAAACTAACCAAGTGAAAACCATCCCACAGGGAACAATTGCAAACGTCCCCCAGTTGTGAAAAATAAAACATTAAAAAAAGTGATAAAATTTCTTCACTATAATTTGGGCTGAATTTTTTATTTCCTCAAAATGCCCTGACATTTATCTATTTCAAGTAAATAAACATTATAAAAATAAATGAAAACTTTAAATCTTTTACAATATGAAAATTACTATCTTTTTACAATATTACTGGGCTCAAGCGTTACATGTTAACGGTCAAACGCACTTGCAATAAAATAAACAATAGATCATATAGTTTTTCCTTAAGTTATCCATGTGCTATCCCCTTTTATAAAAGAAAATAAATTTCTTGGGACTTGTAGTGTCAGCTTATTGAATTGAAACAGATCCCGAGAAGGTCAAAGGAATAAGAAGTTGGCCGACACCAACAGACAAAACCGAAGTGCGGTGTTTTTCGGGGTTGTGTGCCTACTACCGTTGACTTGTTCCTGTATTCGCCACGATCGCCAAGCCACTTCATGACCTGACAGAGGCAAATACGAAGTTTCGTTGGACCGCTGAGTGCGAAGTTGAATATGTGTAAATAATAAGTGTGCATTAAGTGACTGTAAAAAATATAAAGACAGTGACAAGGACTTTAATTACAATTGATATACGCATTAAATATTGCGCTCACTGAGAATGACCATAGTTAATAGCAGTGATAAGTATTTTAATGTTGTAAATAATATATGTGAGTACTTTTATTATATTATAAATATATTAAGAATTGGATTTAATTATTATATTTTTTATCAATGCCTCCATCCCTCACGTACTCGGATACGGCCCTCGGAAGTCTTGTGGCAATATGTTTCTCGTAAAAAGTCCACAGTGTTGTATGATGCATGTACTCTAGCCATTAGTTGCAAGGGAACATAATATTTGCCTACTATAAAATAATAGACAGCTTGTGAAAGGGGAAACTTAAGAGGACTATGATTGGTGTTTAGTTAAAGCAAAACCAGGTATGATACCTAAGGTTCACTAAAGAAATAAAACTTCGTATTTCCAAGCTCTATGTAGTGTAATTCTTAAATTATTTGCATAACTTTGGTCCAAAGTAGCTGCATTTCAGTCAACTGTTCATTTGTGTTAGCGTTACTATGACTTAGGACTGCCTACTTATGTTTATAACCATAAGCATCGTGAATAAACTTTCTTATTAAATGGTCAGTTTTGTTAATAAAAGTAAAACCAAATTAATGTGAACTTAAATGCATTGTAAACGCGCATGGCCGAAAGCTTTGTGCTTCATTGAGAATGCATCTCTTTAGTTTGGAAAAACTTGTAACGGGTAATTACATTAAATTACTTACTATTTCAAAACTAAATTATGTCACTATTTCAGTGACATGAACTCCTCTTTTGTTTTCTATTTTCTTTACAATTGCGATACCTAATGTTCAAATGAAACGTCGTTAGAATGGCTACAATACGTGTTACAGTTTAAATTGAGAGTTTACAACTATTTATTAAGTGATCTTGTAATAAGTTAAAATATATGGGATCCGTACTTATAAAAATGTGTGCGCAGTTGACTAAACAATTATATTGTTTATTTTATTTACACCTCAAATAATAAGTAATCTGGAAATTGTAACAACAGAAATGACAAGGGTTGCTGGAAACACTGCAGAAAGTCATTGGCAGGAATGCCCTACACGGCTTCTTTTATGGCAGTGGTTATCTCTTCAGCTGAACGAAATATACGCCCACATAGCTGTGCTTTCAAGCGCGGTAAGAGAAAGAAATCTTATTGTACGAGATCAGGTGAGTATGCAGAGTGTCGCAACACTGTGACCCGTTATCTGCTGACGGCCATATCGCCCTGAAAACCTGGTGTTTTACTGATCACCGTGATCATTACTTGGATGGGTGGCAGTCCAGGGAACACCACATAGCCGAAGGCGCACGTACAGACTTAGGTAGACCCACTATGTGTCAGCACAGGACATAGGCAAGTAGTGTCGACCAGGTACTCCAACACACCTCTGTCCCAGACTGCGACACCGTGACCTGTTATCTTGCCGGTTCTATTTGGACAAGAACAAAGTGATGTGGAGGAGCGTTGTCGTGTATCAACATCCTAACTACGCCACAGCTCAGGACGCTTTTGATTAATTGCATCGCGTAGATGGTGAAGGATCTCCACGTAGTGGACCATGAATATAGTTTCTGCATGTGCCCAACGAGTCAAAGAACAGTTCAAGCATCGCCTTGCATTTTGACATGTCTTGTCGTGGTTTTTTTTTTTTTTACGTGGCGATGATGGCGATTTCCAGGTGGCAGATTGTACTTCAGTTGTTGATCGTACAGAAAACACCATGCTTCGTTCCCTCACATAATCCAATTGAGAAACGCCCCATCATCTTCCGCACTACTTATAAAGTCACTTCAAATGGTCATGAAATCGTCACGTTGGTCTTGCGTCAGGATGCGTGGCACACAGTGCTGTGTTAAACGTGACAAGCTCAGGTCATCTTTCAATTGTGTGGCACGTTACGTGGCTAATCGCTACTGTTTCTGTGAGATCGTCCACGATTTTGGTGCGGTTTGCGCCCACCAACGTTGCAACGCCGATCTTGAGGTAACTTCAGCTCGTTTGTGGCCGATCAGTATGCTGATCACCCTCCAAATTGTCTCTCGCTTGCGCAAAGCTCTTGTGCCACTGTGGCTCATGGTGTCATCGCCGCACACATGTTTCATCATCTAAAATGTTTCGCTACCGGATTAGCCAAATTTTTTTGGCAAATAATGATGTTTTTTTACCTGCTCAAACTGTGACATGACCGGTTCCACCGCTCGCATTAAACTAACCCGCACAACTGAGGTTGTCGTTCAGCTTACGCAGTACACAATCGCACACAACTACCCGTGGTGCAACCTATCTGCCGTTGTGCTCGACAGCGACACCATGAGGCCAGTCCACGAACTTACTGATCGTCACCGTGGTACGTGAATGTCTACACTCGGGATGCCAGTCCACAAACTTGCTGATTATGGTAGTATTATATTTTCTACTTAGGATGTCACAACCTTTCGAGATATTGATTTTTTTTTTCGAAATGTGTTAAGGTATATGCTCTCATGTTGTATATTTGCTAAAACATGATCTGCTTAAATTCAATACATTTGAAGTTATAGTCAACATATTCAATTGTTTAGATCTGTGTTCACATTTTAGAAATTCGATAACCTGAAAAGTATTTCAAAGAGAAAAGTGGTATTCGCACATTATTTAGAGCTTTCAGCTTACACGGTTACACAACTTAAGAGAATGAGTGAGTGAAGAGAATTCGGCTATTCTTAACATCGAAGTCTTGAGAGCTGAATCTTAAGTGAAGCAGTAAGTTGAGATATTATAACATTAAATTATATAATGATGCATTACGCAAAACAGCAAAGGAAAAGTTTTCTACCCTCAAAAACATTACCTTAGTTTATAAATAACGATCTTTCCAACTGCGCGGAAATATAATCAAAATGTTACCCCGAAAATTCTAACTTTATTTTCCAGAAAATCGTTCGTTAATACTAATACTTTAAACGTCTGAATTATAAAAAAAAAAAATCACGAAAGCCTGCGAAATACCGGATAGCTACATAAACAATACATACATAAAACAATGCACAAATGGAGGAATACATTATAAAATAATGCATAATAACATGCATTTTAATATATAACGAACAAAAAGAAGTGAACATGTAACGTCATTATTAAATATTTTGCACGTTCTTTCGAACTCATTAACTCACTGATGAACACTAAAAGTGAAATTATGATTGACATATTTTAAATCCGTATGCTATACCGCGGTAAAGTTAGTACTTTTGAGGCACAGTTACTATTTTCCTATCAGCCATTTTTAGCCTACTTTCCAAAGGAAAGAAAGGCTCATGAGATTACTTTCCTGTATCTGTGACTGTTTGTGTATGTGTGTTAATTGTTGTGTGATTGTGTGTGTATGTGCGTGAGTGTCTCCCCTTTCAATTTTTGAACGCGTGAACGGAATTTTACCAAACTTCCTACATACATAAAACTTAGTAAGGACACTTACTTGTATAGGTTTCGACTACATGAAGCACTTTCTTCCAAAATTACGGCCATTTTAAAATTTGGGGTGATATGCCATCTCGGAAATAATTCAAACCGATTTAAACAAAAATTTTTGTACGGGTAGAACTTCAAGAATGTATTAAATTTTGAGATGGATATTTTTGTTGGTCTGCCATTCTGTATAATAGCACCACGTGAATAAATAAAGATTTTACAATATACCTCGAAAACTATTAAACCAATTCTTACCCAATTCGGCAGAAAAGTAACAATATAATAGGCCAAGCAAACGCAAATTACTAAACTTGATTCGGTACTTACTTCCAAAATGGCAGCAATAGAAGTTATCTAGGTTTATTTGGTATGTCTGCCATATCATTTAAACAATTTTGACCAAATTTTGTATACTGAATGTATCTGTTACAAGAATCATATACACCGACACATAACCACTTTTGTCTGCCCTTTTGGAAGATGGTGCCGTACGAATAAATAAAGTTAGTATGTCATATCTCCGTAAAAAATTACCCATTCCTACCAAATGTGACAAACAAGAAGTACTGATACAGATGAGGTTAAGTAATATGTTTTAAGAATGTCAAACACTTGTTTTCAAAATGGCGGCCACATAGTTTTTAACTTAGAATGTTATATCGTTGAACCCATATAAAATTTCCAACTTAGCTTTGTATGCTGTCAATATATATACACTATATATACACGAAATATAATTTGTACTAAATTTTTTAAGAAAGCAACACGAGAATAAATAAAGTTTTTATGTCATATTTCGGGGGAAAAAAACCAGATTCCTACCAATTTTAGCAAACAAATAGTACCGCAGCAGGTGGTGTTCTGACATGGACGGAAGTGAGCTTGAATTTTTGCAATATATTTCTTGCTGCTACGTCACGAAAATATTCACACCAGGGGAGATTTGGCACTCGCTACAAGCTTCGTCTGCTGTTCTAGATAGGCGTCCGTAGTCTACAGTCCGCGCATGACTGGGTTGTCCGTGAGGATACACCCATTGGACAGTTCCTGCTGCTTTATAAAGTAAGGCGAGAAGGGCAGCAGTGTGTAGGAGGCGCAATAACAAAAGGGAGAAGACATGGAAGAGGGCTCCAGAAGTGCTTGCTCTCAGTTCCAATTTCCCCCGCCTGAGCCATCGTTCTTCCTCAGCGCGCGACAGCAGGAGCGGGCCTTGCACGGGACCGAACGCTGCTGGAATCGCGGTCCTTGCACAATAAATCAGGCCCACCCCACGTTCTCAATCCCCTCAGCACAAAACACATCGCCTTCTCGCCATGGCTGAGTGAAGATATTTGCGCGGCTTTTAACTTTGGGGTCTTGAGAGCCGATGAGGGTTAAGCGAGGTGAGTATAGAGCAGCGTCAGAATGAAGGGGTGGAGGAAATGGGAGATCCTCGAGAAAAGCCGCCGACCAGTGGCATCGTCCGGCACTATATTTACTTGCGAAAATCCGGGAGTGACCCGGCAGGGGATTGAACCCGGTTCGCCTTGGTGGGAGGCGAGCGTGCTAACCGCTCGCCATGGGCATCGGCAGAAGGGGTTAAGGGAGGGAGCACTGGCCCTCCCATGGAGACTGGATTTCTTTCTACAAAATGTGAGAGATCCAGTACAACAACCTTTTATAAATTACTGTATTCGTAATTATTTTCCTTAATAAGTGAATTGACATTTTTTCATAAAAAAATTAATTGCTTATTAGCGATGTAACTCCAAAATATAAGACCTTGCCGGGAGCAGTAATTGATATTTTCCTGTTCTTCAACAATTTTAGATTGATAATATTTTGTGCTTTCGTATTTATGTAATGTATTGTATAAAGTTAAAAATAAAGTAATTTATTCGTGAAGCACGTCACGCATGTCTGTGGCATTTATTTTGCATAAAACCCTATTGTACATCACACACTCCTCGGAACGAAACTTGCTGTGTTTCTTATGGCTCCCCCATCTCCCTACTTTTTGGAAAACATCTTCGTGATGCCATTTCTTCTCGCTGCAAAAGAAAGCCCTCTTCTCTCGACCGGTCGTGAAAGATGCCGATAGCGACGCGTGATGAAGCATGTTGCTGTTCAGCACTCGTGTGTGTGTGTGTGGGTGTGTGTGTGTGTGTGTGTGTGTGTCATCCTGTCGAGGTGATGCAGCGTTTATCCAACTCCCGAGGGACTGGAGTTGGCCAGATGGATGACCTGACGAAGTCTTCAGCAAAGCTGGTCCATACGTCATACGTGAAATGGTGTGAGCTGATTTATTTCGTATNGCGTCATACGTGAGATGGTGTGAGCTGATTTATTTCGTATTCTTGATGAGATATTTTTTAAGTATAGTGGATAAAGAATAAAATTTTTATGTTGAAATTTGATTACACTTAATATCCGTGAGTACATATAGTGGTATATTCGTTGTTGTAGCATTACTAAAACAATTTTATTATACAAGTGGATATTAAAAATTATTACTATTTGAATTTGTGTTATTTGAAAATAATACCAATAAAAATTCTCCGCACTGCCACAAAAGAACACGTTTTGGACGATTAACGCATTACGCTATTGTCTGTCGCAATTTTTGGTATTCATTTTATTCGGAATTTCTCGTAGAAATAGTGTAATAGAATTAAAACCTTTGGTACATTCCAACTTTCTAACAAGTATTCCACTTTACCTAGACGTAAGAGCTGGACCCTTATTTTTCGTAAGTTTACACTTGTTTTGAAATATTTCTTGTTTGCATGTGGCCTTTGTTTTTGTGAAAAATTAGACAAAAAATATTATGATTGCTATTTTTTCTCATAGGCCTCAGTCCAGTCATAATAATAACATAGAAATGAAATAAAACTGCTGATATCAACCGTTATTTTTAGGACAGTGAAATTAACTCTGCAAAAATGTTTCTCCATTAACCATAAAATTTATTTCGTAAAACACATCATTCAATTTGTGTCCACGTAAACAATCAATTGCAACGTTCTCAATATATTTGCTATTTTCAAAAAGGGCTGCTATATGACATTGATTTATTTGGAACAAATTTGGTATTTAGGCATTTCCAAATGAACAAGCGAATGTTCTTCATTTGTTAAATTATTTAATTGGCACAGGGACAGTTAGCTAATTCGATGAGATAATTAATGCACATTTTGCGAATATAAAACTAATCTACATAGTATTTGGTGTTCATTTATACAATAAAGTTCAGACAAAAATTATATTTTAAAAATAATTCCTCCCCCTTCTCTCATACGAATTGCTTTTTTAGTTTTGGGAAATTTGTCAGCCACTAATACATCTAATTAAATGTTTTAAACCTACTATGGGCCTTGTTCAACAGCATAATAGGAAAACTAAAACTACGGAAGTAAAACGAGCATGTGTATATCTAACTTAAGCAGGTGTGCTAGCAAAAAATATCCTAGTCGCCAACAATATGGCGGAACAGCATTCGCCTCTTAGTGCCAGAACTTACGAAAGTGTCAAAATATGTCCCGAAGTAAGTGAATCTTTGGCAGCACCGTGCAGTCAGAAAACATGTGAACGCCTTCTCCCATCTCCACTTTATTCCGTTCCTTTGCTAATTGTCGATTGAGTATTCTCATATCAAAGATTATGCAAAGCCATCTCGCGTTATTGTGTGTAACTACCTATTAAATGTCCGCNGATTGAGTATTCTCATATCAAAGATTATGCAAAGCCATCTCGCGTTATTGTGTGTAACTACCTATTAAATGTCCGCCCTCTACTGCGTGTTGCTTGGCGGCCTCGTCGTCATGCGAACCGGCTCTCACCAACGCCTCGAGGCTTCTTTTGCTACGCGATTTTGTCAGTCTGCGGTGTACTTGCGTGCAGAGATGCCATGATTGATCATGTGGGCAAAGCTAGCCAAATTGAATTGGAGGTTAACGTCAAAGGTAACGCGAGAACCGTGAGCTAGAAGCCGTGTTTTAGCACTGATTTCAACCTACCGAACGTAGCCAATTCAAAGCGAATCTATTATTTCGGGCGTATCAAATTGATTTAGCGATAAGGTTACTTTTTCAGTGACTCGTGTAAGTTTAAAAAGATGAAAATACGTGAGCATTAGTCTGATTTCGGCCACTTGAAAAGTGGTGTACTCGTCTGCCAAAGTCCCTCTGTTCACAAATAATATGCACTGGAAATATTGCGCATGTTATAAGACGTGAATAGGAAAGCGAACGTTATCGTTCAACGACGTTTCTGGTAACTGGTAGCAGTGTAACAAGAAAATAGTTATAAACATGAAACTCCATGCTGCAGTCTTCATAGCATCCTGGAAACNAACTGGTAGCAGTGTAACAAGAAAATAGTTATAAACATGAAACTCCATGCTGCAGTCTTCATAGCATCCTGGAAACTGCGCAGTCTGTCCTCGGCTTTTATGTCAATGCTCGCGTTAAACAGATGCATTATTAGGATCTTTTTGCAGCGGACTTACTATCGGGAGACTTGTTTTGAAAGACATGCTCTNTAGGATCTTTTTGCAGCGGACTTACTATCGGGAGACTTGTTTTGAAAGACATGCTCTGTTTTAGCTGAGATACATTTATGATGGTTGGAAATTTTTAACATTATGGTGAAATCCTTACGACACAAACATTGAAGTAATATCTTTGAGATGGTTACATGCACTGTTCTCAAATTATTATTTAAAATATGTACAAAGAAAAGGTTGTAGGCTGTTTGCTTTTGATATTATGGACCTTCAAAGTTGGGGTATTCTTTTATACTCATTCTTTATAACTGCTTGTGTTTCGCAGTCGGCTGTTTAAATCGAGTCGTTCCGCCTCTGAGATTTATAGATCACATCTGTGGACTGGGTAATAAAACTTTCATGGGAATTACAATATCTGGGCATGTTACGCTGTTAGCCCTATCGTGGAACTTCAGCTTCCCGCACGTCACAGCTATATTGCTTGTACTTTATTGCGCTCCTCCCTTTTCTGACTCAAACGCAGCGCAGCAGCTCCGACTAGCTGCTTTTCATAAATACCATAACTGTCACACTAGAGGCAGCATAACTTCGACTCAGAAAGATGGCAAACGGTGCATGCTATTACATTACAAAGCCTAGCACTTGTCCGATGAGTTTAGCATGTATTTTAGTTATTTGCAAATTATAAAGAAAATTGAAGTAAGAGCAACAGGTGATAATAAGAACACGCATGTATGCATTTATTTCGCTGTCATCGCTAATTCAGATGAATTATGTTCTAATATTTACTGCAGTGAAGATTTCATTTCTTTGGCATTACCTATTCCCAGAAATATTCACAAAACGTTTGTATTAATAGTCATATGAAATTCACAGATAGTTTTTCAGGTGCGACTTATTTCATTTTAACATTAAGAAATACGTTTACATTGCTATGTGCGCATGAAGCGACTATGCAGGGCATATAAGTTCTGAAAATTAAAATTTCGATCGCAGCTGTAATTAAGTTTAAAAGCATTAATATATGTTATTGTCTAAAACAGATAAAACTTCATCTCTTAGTGAAGGAAAAATGTTTATAAATATGTTGTAAATTAGTCAAATACGAAGAAAATGGTACGAAATAGATAAAAGAGTAATGTAAAATCAGTCATCGAATTTCAAACAGCATAGGAGAATTTTAAGATTTACGAAAAAAAGATGTAGGCTACATGAAGGAAGCAGTGGATAAACAAACATAATTATTTGTAAAGAGGTTTTCCTTTCCAAGAAGAGTAGATCACTGTCGCATTCCGACCCGAGCTACCTGACTGTTCCTCGACTAGGAATTAATATTTTCAGCGTCAGCTACGACTCGCAACGGTATCTTTATAACATAAAAGCCGAAACTGCAAAGTTTATCCACGGGCACACGGTTCGACTGCCGGAAGAGCTCTTGTGAACGTTGTTACGCAATAATAACATAGAGAATTATTTAGTTAACTGGCGGATTTAGGACCAATATTCTCATACTTTAATATTGTTACAAAGGACGCCTGAGGGGCGTATCTGAGTTCGTGAGGGATGGAGATCTTAATAAAAATTAAAGAACTAAAATTTTTTTAAAAATTATTCACATAGCTATTATTTACAGCATTAAATTATCTCTCGCCACTATTACTCTTTATTTCATAGTGAGCGTAATATTTAATGTATATCTCAACTCTAATTAGCGTCCTTCCTTATAGCTCTGTTTGGTTATTGTCAATCAACTGATACTCATCATTAACACACGTCCAGTCAATCTGTTTACATTATTTATAATGCCTTTCACTCACGCATACAACCCAATAGTCCGGCCTGCAGTCGTACTATTCACTACTCTCGTGTTCGCAGATGTTCTTCCCAGCAGTCACTTCTCTCGCCGCGCGCTTCTCTTCTCGCTAGTCGTCTATCGCTGAAACTCATCCATTCAACAACCCACTCCGCTCATTGACTCTCGGCTCGGGGGCCCTATGCGCCTTTGCATCAGTCGCCCTGGCCATCTAGAAGGTTCAACGCACCCCGAGTCACGATGACAGAAACGAGGTCATTAATCCAGAGAATTCTTCATATAAACGCAGCAATTCTATCCAGCGAAGGTAAGGAGCGGTGAGCCGCCAAAGGGTTATCGTTGCAGAATGCCTTCATAACTCAAAACGCTGGTAGGATTATCGCTCGCCTGTCATTAAAACATCCTTTACGTCCTTTAGAACTCGCCGCCCCGCTATTATATAACTACTCTGTCCTTCTCTTCCGTCCACTCGCACGGGGTGGGCCAAGGTCAGCGGCGCAGACCAGTCACAAGTAAAAATATGTTAGTTTTTTCGGCGAGCTGTATTCCCAGAAGTAATACAAAAATAATATAAAATATTCGGTTGTGAATATTCTTAATGTGGATAAACATGCGATTTCATCACGAATGTTCAGTGTCAATTTATCTTATGTGGGGATGTGCACTGGAGAACAAGAACGCTATGATGTGTGTGCCAAAGTAAGCATGTAATAATCGTTACTAAATTAGCAAATACACTTGATATCTCGATGAACTTCGAATACGGCTCATTTAATTTACTTTTTTAACTGATTGTTAGTGTTTATACACCGATCTAGTCATTAATATCTAGAAAAAAAAGAACCAAGGGACTAGATGTTAGTTCCAAAGTAAATATGACTCCTCACTATAACAACACCGAATGAATAAATAGTTAAATCTTGAGTAGATATAAGATTCGCTGTTGAGTCTAGCCTACACGCTCTCAACTCGGGAATATTTCCACTCTAAGAACGAGGAAATTTTCAGAGACCATATTTAGCAGAACAAATAAACGCGATATTTTGTTTATTTTACCTAGAGCATGGTGTGTGATATCCGTGGATATTGTGTACTCGCCTATAATTTATTGTATTTATGTGTGTACATATGATAGCTTCATATACTGAATGTGTATGTGCATTAACTCAGAGACAAGCTTCCCCCCGCTTCATATTAAAGTCTCTCCCTTTATAAAATGTTTTCCAATCCCTTGAAGAAATTGTAGTGAATGGCTTTCTATTCAGTTCGTTACGCATGGTAAAGGGTGTTCACAACTTCAAAGTGGATGTAGTTTGAGGTTGATATCCTTTGCTATCGGCCAAATAGCAATCGAGAATCTTTTGTGATTATCATACCACACACTTCAATGTATACTGCGACGGTTGTCACGTCATCGACGCTCACCTACACCAAATATTAGAAAATGGTAAGCTATAATTTCAATCTAAGAGGGGGGGGGGAGATCGGAGGCTTGTGAAGACGTCGAACATACCTGCGGGATGGTCTACGAAGTAACCCGTCTGATGGCGTGCAACCCGCTCGCGATCTGGTTCACATAATCGTTCTCCCCCTTCATTTCCCCTGTCCTGAAGCCTTATGTGGGACATGCGTGCTGCTTGCGACGTCATGAAGAACCAGCGGTGTTCAAGGATATTTGAAAACGTCCCAGAGGCACTCTTGTTAACGGCGTTTTGAATAGATAGAAGTTCGTCCTGCTTTCGGTCAAAAATATCAGAGACTCGAAAACGCAGGTTTTAGCGGAACTTGTGTGTTCCGACGGGCCGGGGGTTGGGGATGGTTACCATAATAAATATTATACGATATCCAAAGTAAGATAAGTAGTCCTTTTATATTGTGTTTTATATGTATGTAAAGGAGCTTCAGAATTATTTTGTAACTTTTTAATATTTGATAACTTTAGTATACTCAATATAATTTTTCTACATATTTGTACTGGAATTTATGGGGCATATTTTCTATAAAATAAAGGATATTTTTGGACCCCAAATATGATATTGAAAACCGATTTCTGTGTGTCCTAACTTTAATAACTTTATTGCAAACATTATCTAATTGTGCCTCCTGACGGTTTCTGCGTTTAGACTCTGCTGCGAAGGTTTTCTAGTGCTAAGGTTCAAAATATTTTACACTGAAGTAAGGGAAGCGGAGTGCCTATCACATTTGTCTAAAGTTTTCCGACACAATATTATTACTCAAAATAATGTTCGTAATTGTAGTAAATGCTTTAAAAATTTACTGTTTATTAATGTTACAATTTGACTATAAGTTGTCGGAAATTTTAGAATTTTCCCCTGCTAAAAGATATATGCTAAATCGAGGCTGTAGTTCAATGCCTTATCTAATAGTATCTACACCTACGCGAAACAATTATAATTTTACATTAGTTATCTGGAATTATAATTGAATTATGATGTGTTAGTTACAATGACAGCGTCAGCGTGGACGTGTCACACATTAAGACAGGCCACACCCTCCAACACGGAATAATCATTTCATTTTCTGCGTCATGATATTTGTGACGTCACTAGGGGCGACTAAGAGAATTGATTATCAAAATGCGCGAGATACCATCACGTTCTCTGTCATTCCACATACGATAGCTATTCCGTGACGCCGAGTCGACGTAATGGCTTCCGAGTGACGTGTGACTTAGAAGCTCGGTGTGAGAGTCTGATGACAGAAACAAGCCCCTGCACTCAGGAATTGACATTTTTTACGACCGTCGTTCATATAATTGATGCATAACTCACGTATGAATAAAAACGGAATTTTCCAACCAATATTTCACTGATGATAATGGCGCTACAAATAAATCCAAATTATGAAACCGAGTATTTGTATGTAGTGTTATAAGATAATGCAATGGACGTGCACCTGCGGTCAACATAGCAGCCCTCAAATAAAGCATCAAATTTTGCGACCTCCAGATATTTATTTAAAGTGACAAGCCTCTCAAGCGTGTGATTCTATAATAATTCAAGGGTATTTTGACGTGGTATTGGAGTAAGAGCTGGTGAAATGGGTCACTGGATTTCGTTAATGATAATGAAGTTGGGATTTTCTCATTTGAAAATGTCTCGACTAAGATAATTCCATTAAAACATCGAATATATGGCAGCAATACATTTTTAAGATTTTTTTTTAGTCCATAATATTGTTTCACATATATGTATATAATTTTACACAACTTATGTTTACTAAAAAAGTATTTCATTCTGAAACCTAAAACTCTCAATGACAGCTGACATCACCCTTTGAAGTATAATTATTTGACTCCTAAGCTATAAATATTATACATTAATTGATATGCAAATAGCAAGCGTATTCGATCAGTGCGAATTTTACTTCTCTACGAACGAATACATTTGCAAAGAGCATTCTACTTGCTCCACCACAGGACCTCGCATAACCGCATTCTTTTCGCAAATAACACATATCATTTTAAAATTGCAGACGATCTTAATTTGTTTATATTACATTTTACGTTACTTCAGAATGTATCATTTAACACATACAATATTTAAAAAAATAACGACATGTTTTTTAATCATATGATTGTAATAATCTTCGGAATTTTTTATGTTATTTTTGCCAGGATAAAATAAAAACGATTAAATTATTTTCTTTTGAAATCACGCAATACGTTATGTATACCACTACACTAACAGAGAAGTTGTACACGAAATGCGTAGTACTAAAATAATATATTTATATTTCAGTACTTGAAGGATGTGTATATCTATCCATTCAAACATACTTTAAAAATATAATTATACAAATAAATTTGTTATGTATACAAAGAGAATAGCAACTGCCTGTGCTCTAGTCGTTTTCATTAATTACATATAAAACGTGAATTAAAAAATTTTACTTGAGCAAATTTAAACTGAAATTTACAGATAATTGGATTTTAAGTACTTTTCATAGGAAAATGTTTCGAATATTGTATTGTGATGATGGAATATACAGGCATATTTCTTTCAAGAAGGACTTCCGGGAAATATATTTTTAATGAGGAGGTTAATAACACTTTCGTTCTGCTGGAAAAGTGCAATAACGTTCCTGGCCGGAGCACCTCAGTTATGCCAGCAGTACTTAAATCCAGTTCACGTTACTTGAGTATAGTAAGGTTTTTTTATTTTTGTGAATTTGAAACCGAAAACTGAAATGTTTTGCTTTCTTTGCTGTGTTTGTGCATTTTATATGTATCTAACTGTAATACAATAGGCATAGAATTATTTGCACACTTATTGTATAAACATGAATACGAGGGTTATTCAGAAAGTAAGGTCCGATTTCTTATAAAACATAAACCATCACAGATTTTTTCAAAAAACTTTTTTATTTAATTTCTTACATGTTTTTCTATTTTTCTACATAGTTTCCATATTTGTTTAAACATTCGTCATAACGTTCTACAACCTTTTGTATGCCTAAGTCATAGACGTCTGCCGCATGTGAGGATAACCAGTCTGTAACTGCTTCTTTAACCTTTCATCTTCTCTAAAAATCGATCACCTTCCTTATATCAGTCCAAAAAATCAAGAGCACAAGCCATTCTTTTCATTTGGTGTTCCTCAGTAATGAGCCTGTGAACCCAACCAGCGCACAATTTGTGAAATTGCAGATTTTTTGGCCAGTGTCCTCTACAAGCCCTATGAGTCTCTAATAGTTATTTAATAACATATTTTATAAGTTACTAACGTATGTATTGACGCATTCTGCGTCCCTATATTTTACTCTTCAGAACACACGCTCTGGCGAAGCTCGCAGGCAGACGACCGACAATAACGATTAAGGGTTAATGGATGTGCCGGAAGAGTGACGCCAGGAGGCGCGCTGGCGCGGAGCGTCGATGTTTCCGCACGATGGTTTCCAATCTGCACGTGCAACAGTTCCTGCACATGCAGACGACATCCGGAGACAACGGAAGGCACCCGGGCGCGGACACAGCTGCATTTTGCAGCTGCCCAAGGGACACCGAGATCCCACCACCAGCTGCATCTGTCCCGGGCTTGTACCGCAATAAACCATGAGAGCTTTTAGTGGACGTGCTGGGATATAGTGGCACGATATCCGGAGGCAGGAGAACCACACGTGCGCCGAACCAAGAGGGCACCCAANATATAGTGGCACGATATCCGGAGGCAGGAGAACCACACGTGCGCCGAACCAAGAGGGCACCCAAGAGTTCCCGCAGGTGCAGAACGGAACAATAAACTTCCAGGCCAGAATCAAGGGGCGATGCCAGGCCGGCTGCGGACCACAGGAGCAGCGGCCACGTGTTTTACGACCCAGGGGGACGAAAAGCACCCCGGGCCACGTGCAGAGACGGGGCAAGTTGAATATGGTTATGGAGCCTACAAAACCACGAGAAGGAGGGAGGAACGGATCAGTCAGTCGCGGATCGAGCCGTCAGTCAGTCAGTCGGAGTCAGTCGAGGATCGAGAATGCATCACGACGTCGACCTCAGTCGGAGGCCGTCAAGCGGAACGTGCGGCGGGAAGAATCCGAGAAAAGTCAGTCAGACTTCGTCAAACGCAGAGTACTGCGTGGACCCGAGAAGGAGGAACTTCTAGGCCAGGTCGCGGCGTCAAACCATACGTAGCCTACATAGAAAAAGGGGAGGGGAGTTGTCTCGAGAGTTCATGTACCAGTTAACCTGTTCAAGCAACAATAAAACTCGATTATGTGAACTCGCAAATAAAGCGTAATTTATTAGTAAATTGGACCTAGAGACCACAGTGTCGACGTATTCCTACGCCCTATCACTGAGGGCTAGCATCAAGTGCTGGCGCCTCACGCCGCAGAGCAGATTCAATACCTACTTCCAAACTTCAGCATTTGGCAGGTGTCAGTATGTTAAAATTTTACTTCGAACGTCTAAACTTGCGAATGAAATTTTACTTCAGTTTTCCTTACCTAAATGTAGGGCTAAATTGGATTGATTTGGAGTGCAAATATCGACCAAGAATTCTTTATATATAGATTGCAAGAATCCAAAAAAAATCGGAATTTAAAATTTGAAAAATATTGGTTTTGTTATACTGTACCCTAAATATGTACATTATATTACATCAGATAATTGAAACATGTAAAGATATTGAGAATAGTTAAAAGCCAAAAAGAATAACACCGATTACAATAAAAAAAACTTTGTTTGTCCCAGACTTAACGCGAAAGGAAAATAGAATAAGAATATTTTCGACGTTTTATCCAGCCTACCATTTGATAGTGTGACAAATTTCAAGACTCGCAATGTGGTTCTTTCTTTGTTCGTGCGCATATAGCTCTAGAATAACGAATTTCAAAAGACACTACGATTTTGCGCGGGAAAAACGGACACCGACGTGATAATGTGCTTGTGACGTCACTATATATGATGTTCATGGTTGTTTACATACTAATGCCATTGCAGGTTACGTGTGCATTTGCAATTCGTATTATAGTTTGTTGTTTCTGAGCATTTTAATGTTATTGAAATATCACAGAAAACCTGCAAGTGTTCCATATTTCCATTGCAAACTAAAAAAAATATTTTAAAAAATGCACTTCTGATATGTTACCTGCACATGTTTTAAGTTAAAAATCAAAGCGTGAAGCCTAACTAATTGTAATAAGAGCTGTGGGACACTCAGCAATTAGCGACAGAAGTTCATGTATTGTGTGTGAAGATCATTTCAGCGTTAAGTAAATACAGTGGCTCACATTAATATTCGGCCACCTATGATTATCGCAGTTTCATGGCCTTATGTTACATTAGTAATGAAGATAAACATAAATCATATTGCACAATCATTCTTGTGTGCTTTAAATAAAATATAGCGGTAGCCAACAACGGAAATGAGCAATGCAACTTAACAAACAATATGATTTGGTCATCCCATGCTCCATAAGTACGCTACTTTAATATTCGGCCATCATCATTCAAGCACAAGCATAATAATCCTCTTTGAAAACTAAACACACAGTTTTTTAGTAACTGGTAGCATGGCCATTCTGTTTAATTACTTCTCGCAGGCGTTGTGGCATATTAGCAATTATATTCCTGGTACATTCGGAGCCAATCTTACTCCATCATTCCTTAAACCTTTTCTCTAATTCTTTTGTGAACCTAATTGTTGTAGTACGCAGTCTTCTTTTGAGTTCATCCCACAGATTTTTTCTAAGAGATTCAGGTTGTGTGATTGAGGTGTGTTAATGACTTTGGGATAGTTATTCAAAAGCCAGCTCTTGACAATATATGACTTTTGTTTTGGGTCATTATCTTGGTAGAACTTAAATGTGTTCCTAATGCCCAGATTATCATCCCTCATGTGTAGGTTTGCTGACAGGGTGTTGAGATGGTCTTCCTTTTTCATTGTTCCATCGACACGTACAGCCTCTCCAGCACCTGCTGTATATATACAGCGCCAGATCATAATACTACCTCCACTGTGTTTCACAGTAGGTTGTATGTTCCCAGGTTTTACCTCCTGATTTGGCTTGCACCATACTGTTACCCTACCATCTGAACCAAACACATTTAATTTCGTCTCATCAGCAAAAATAACATCATTCCACCAATTTTCATCTTTGTCAGCGTAGTATTTTGTGAAAGTAAGTCGTTACTGACATTTGCCTCATTAATGAAAGGCTTCTTTCTAAATACCCTGCTATTATATTCTGCTCTTCTGATAACTCGTCTTATGGTTTCTGGATGAACGTTCTTTCCGCATTCATTGAGTACCTCCGTTGTAAGTTTTCAAGCACTAATTTTCGGACCTTTCTTTATTTTCCTGATTACTAGACGTTCTTCTCTCTCGCTTGGTTTCTTTGACTGTCGTGTTTGAGGTACCGAATATATTCTGTCTTCCTTCTGAAACCTTCTTATGATGTCTCCAACAGCGCACCTCGGCAGATTCAAGTGCTCCGCAATTTCTCGTTGAGATTTCTTCTTTGCATGATGAAAAATGACCAGCTGCCGCTGTTCAAACGTTGTATTCCTGCCCTACGTCCCATTTTCCTGACTGACGCAGTCAACAGAGCTACCCAACACAACCTCTCAGTGCAGAGAGAGTGCAGGGAATGAAACGAGGTACGAACGCAATGTGCATCATAACTGTGCCAAGCGTGCACCACAGCTGGCCGAATATTAAAGTGGCGTACTTATGAAGCACGGGAGGACAAAATATTGTGTTTCATTAATTTACACTGCTCATTTCAGTTATTGGCTACTATTGTATTTCATGTAAATCACACAAGAATGATTGTGCAATATGTTTTGTTTATCTTCATTTCTAATGTAACATAAGGCCATACAACTGCGATAATCATCGGTGGCCGAATATTAATGTGAGCNTTCTAATGTAACATAAGGCCATACAACTGCGATAATCATCGGTGGCCGAATATTAATGTGAGCCACTGTACATGCAAAGTGTTCGGAAATTAAACACTCACAATGCAGGAGGTGATTCCTTATGAAAAATAAAGTCGCACATATACAGGACACCTCATACCTAAAGAGAATATTAAAGGACATATGGTCCAGTGAAAAGTGAGTTTTGAAAACTTATTTTCGCTGAATGTCTTGTACTTCCTGCCAGCGGTAGGGATGACGGCGATTTACCCGCAGTACGTCCCACACGGGGAATGGGACACTCCAATTTGGCGCGCTATGGAGCGTGTAGTAGTGGAGAGCATGTCGTTGATGTGCTGACGTATCACTTCCTCAAGCCGAACAGTGCGCACAGACCGAGGACGCCTAGCATTACGCATGTGTCTCTGCAACATGGGAAGTATAAGTCACCTTTTTGCTGCGTAATTTTGTAGGAATTCTTCAAGGCATTCGGGCAAAAATACGTTTTGAAAACCCAATTTTTTTGGTCCCAAATCTCCTTTAATATTCCGTTTAGGTGTATGGTTTCCTATATGTTTTCGACTTAATTTTTCATAAGAAATCACCTCCCGCAGTTTGGGCGTTTATTTACTAAACATTCTGTATATAGTTTTCTAATAGCAAATGCATTGACATAATTCGAAGCAGAGTAATGTTTACTTTAAGGTGGTATCTGCACAGAAAACGNTTTCTAATAGCAAATGCATTGACATAATTCGAAGCAGAGTAATGTTTACTTTAAGGTGGTATCTGCACAGAAAACGACAGATTGCTGTTACGTTTCACAAAAATATGTTTTACAGTATAACCTAGGAAACTGTTTTTTTTTTTTTTCTAATTTTGTTATTAAAAAACCAAAGTGTTTTATTTTTTTTTAGATAGAAATGCTAATATGGTTATATTTTTTAATGGCTTTTCAATTTTTAGACTATATGCTGTGGTCTATGTTTAAAAGATCCCTGGAATAATTAGAACCCATATCATGCTAATTTAATCTACATTGACTTAATCTGATCCTTAGTTATTAGAACTAATTGCAAATTTCTGAGACACGAAAATAACATTTGTAACTAAGTAATAATCGTACTGATATAATAGGTTATTCAAATATACCTAAATGAGGCTTGACGTTTTTGAGAGGTACCCTGAAGAAAAGGTGTCCTTTGATTAAAACTTAGTTTGCTTGGCGCAACCAAATTAATTATTTATATAGGTGCTGTACGGAACCAGTAGTCATAGGCCCCTCTAAATACTTTAAATAAGCAATACTGTATTTATATAAATTATATTGCATGATTTAATATGTATTTCCGAAATATAGTTAAAAATCAGAATAGTAGAATTTTGTCCAACTCGTATGTATGGTCGCACAGGTAAGTACTTCAATAAATAATTAAGCTCCGGCTAGATTTAATTCTTGATTATTACTTTCTCAGACCTCTGAGGTGAAACTGGACACACAGTACGAAATAATTCCTAGTTTTAAGTATTTTATTAAATCAACCTACCACCGAGTGACAGAGATATCGGTTGAAAACAATATTTATACTGTCGCGTGCCGGTTTAGGGATTATAGCACGATATTGGCTCATATCCATCACCCCCTCACACCACCCCCGCCTCGCGCACTTCGCTAGGCGCCTTCCAGACGGCACGTGGAACCAGGGCCGGTGGAAAATTTTCAGTACACGTGGAGCGGAAGCGTAGACCTTCCCCCTCCCCCCTTCACCGCCGGACACCTCTCGCCCGCCGCGAGATCTGTGGAGTACAGGGAATTCACGAGATATCAACCAAATAATCGGGCGTATTTCACCTAACTCAGAAAATACGCACCACGGAAGGATCGCTGACGACAGTAGGTATTACCCCTCCCCCCCGCCTGAAACTTCAGAAATCAGGACACGTGTGTTGGAAGGCTTTGTTCGGAGCTCTTCCACCTCACCCCCTCACACCTCCTTCCCACCCCTACAAGGCGCCACGTGCCGACAATTAAGACTGGGGGCTTGCAAGCATAAAAACCCCGTTTCGAGAGTGGAGGGGGGTCAGTCGATTACTACCGCCCGGGTCAGTAAGTTGCTTATCACCGCGTCGGACAGTCAGTTAGTTCAGATCGACCGCCGAGAGACGTCAGTTCGAGCAGAGAGAAGTCAGCCGCGCCATTTTGGCCGGGGGGAAATCGGACCCCCGGCCACACGTCGTTAGAACAGCACCACAGTGAGCTGACAGCAACTGCGGCCTTGCCAAGGCCAACCACACCGCCGGAGCTTGCCCACCATAGCTGACAGCACTCACCACTGAGTTAAGTATGACAATCACCGTCACAGAAGCCCCACTCAACCAAGAATTCGCCCAGTAAATCCGAGTAACCGAACTAGCACAGTACCGCACCTCTCAAGTTTTGATGTTGTGTATTTGTGAATATAGACACGAGACAATATATTCGTACTTCAAAATACCACAGTCATAGTCTACCTCATTACCAAACCTGCAACCTCCACGCACCTTATAGTCGGTGCCTGGGGGACATTAACTCTGACCATATAAGCCGCCATGTCTTCGACAGTGGCGGTACCTGCGTCAATACATATTAAAACATATTCAGATTGGAGTAAACCATAAATATTAAAATAGAAATTAATTTCCATTAAGTCAAAATAAACTGCTGTATTTCAAATCAACAAACACTCTGGCAACCATTACAAAGAGGTTGGCTCACAGAATAAAAATGAATGAACCTTTACACATATTGGAAACGATCAATGACTGTATAATGTGGCGCTGTGAATAAAATTGTATGACGTTAACATGTCTGTATCGGCTTACAAAAACTACTAATTTAGTTGAGGTATGTTACAATGAGCGCCCCAGGACGCGATAATGTAGCATCACAGCAGCCTCTCCACGCTGGGAAGCAAATAAATGCAGACTTTCCGACGTCATCTAACAACACATCTCTATACCTGTGCAGTTTTAAGTTAACAAGACGGTAGGAACAATATGAAAACAAAACAATGGCAGGTTAATGCTTAAAATACGAATGGCCGACCACAGTAACAGCACACAAAAATGTAAACAAGAATAAAATTTAAATAGGTGTGAAAAAGGAAGGAGGAAAGATCAGTCTCTGCCTCCTCGCTGCATGCACTTTCCTTCCTGCGCCGCCGAGGATCTCAAGGAAAAAGAAAGGCGGAAGAGCACGGATGGCTGGACTTAAGTATGAGGGTTGAGATGAAAAAATAAATAAACCGATGCAATTGTAATATAACAAATAAGAATAAGTAATTCTTATGTAGTGGCTAGCAACAAGCACATAGTGCAAATACTAGTGCAATAGATTGAAAAGCTATTAATCGATTTACACGCCATATTTAAAATGAAAACATCAACCTTCAACTACAAAAATTGCTTGATCAATTAATCGCAAAGACAGTTTACGATAATAATTTATCATCAAGAAATTGCAAGGGAATTAACAAACAATATCATACTACAACTATCCACTTATACTTTTTTTTTACTCCCTGAGAATTAAAAGTATATTATTAGCAGCTCATCACTCTGCTTCACGGCTCATGCTCAAATAGGATCCCAGGAAATGTATGGCAGGTAACACGTCAGGCATCTGGACCGAACTGACGCCGGACATCATGGAACAGCAAATTCTTCGACTGAATCCTCAAGTGTACATCTTCACCTTCCACAAGTAGATATACCATCAAATGCGGAGATGACGCAGCTTCCCAGTCGGGACTTCACACCACCAACCGTGCGATGAGCATACCCATTTGAAATATAAGTTTTAAGCACCAACTTACTCAATGCAGTGACAAATATTCACATAGCACAGTATACATCTTGAGGGAATGTTCATGCCAAAATAGCCGCAGACCCTAAGTGTCTTCCCTCAATATCTAACAGTAACAGGTTGAAAAAAAAATTCATAACTTTAGTATGTTACATAAGATCGGAACTATGCAATAATTCAACTGTCTATTTCAACTGTGCTTAAGTTGCTATCGACTCCGAAAACGACGAGCGGGCTGCATAATCTACACTCAATCTGATACGTTTTTTTTTTTACTACGGCAAATCCCTTAAGGATGCAGGTAACCCAGGGCCTATTATCTTGTAAAATCGCTTCAGTTGATTCACGTTAAACCTTCCCACAACTTGCTCATTATCTTCACCTACTAATTCCATGCAATTCTCTTGAATAACCTTCGAAATTCTGTAAGACCCAGATAATACCGTCAGTACTTCTTTGTTGTGAACTCCGGCTGGCTACTTACATTATGGACTCGAACCTGCACTAAATCACACAGGCGTAAACTATGCTCTCTTACTAACTCATAATGTAATTTTCTATCTTCAGACACCCAAATTAATCGCTGCTTGGCCAGTGCTCGAATTTCATCTAATAGCGCAATTCAATTTCGTTCGACATCTTGATTGGATATATCCGAGGGCTTTTCCACTAAAGAGGAACACAGTAGCCTTGATAATGTACCTTTCAACTGTTCAGTAGGAGTTTCACTGGTTGACTCAAACACGACGTTATTATGCAAGTATTCAATAGCAGGCAAATAGTTCTTCCAACTGTGTTGTTTGGAGTGACAAAGAATACGCAGCATGCGCGCTAGCTCACGCATGAATCGATCGCTTTGATTAGACTGAGAATGTCTCACAGATATCCTGGTACACTTGACGCCCATCTTAGTCAACTCAGCCGACCAAACTTCAGATGTAAACTAAGTCCCTTTGTCTGTTAGGACTTCTTTCGGCTTAATTTATTCTTGCCCAAATTTCTTGCATTTCTTTAGTGCTGCTTTAGCCATTGTGTGCACTAACGCAAATAATATGACGTATTTAGGGAATACTTCTAAAAACACCAGCACGCCTGATACGGACTGGGGAAGGGGTCCAAAAAATCTGCTGCTACCAAACTCAATGTAAATTCTGATATTATTGGTTGCAAATGCCCTACAAAGTTCTTCGGAATTCTTAAACTTCTGGCAAACTTCGCAGGAATGTGGCACCTGACAGGGAGTGTGGTTCATTGAGGGCCAATAAAATTCACGACGAAGCAGCTGATAACACTTGCATGCTCCGTAATGTTCCAGAAATCGGTATACTGTCAAGATTACTTCCACTTGCAGCTTCGCTGGGAGTATCACTTTCCACTCGCTTTCCAATAAACTATGTTTACCAATTCAAGCAGACGAGGTGATACAGTACAACGACGAACATTAATATTCTGGTTTGGCCGCTAGCAACTTCTAACATATTTTGTTACATGTTGCATAATTCTTCTGAAGTTCCAACACTTTTGGTATTGCGTTATGCAGTATTATATTTCCTCAGTCAATGTTGCTTTAACTCTCATTTCTCTGGGCTTGGCAGTTTATTTTAGTTCGGGTTCAGTCAACCTCTCAAACGGTACTCGGCTTAAGACATCGGCTTCAATATTGCAAGGGCCACTAATGTGTTCTATTTGGAGATTAAACTCTTGAATCAACAGTGCCTATCTAGTCATGCGACTTCCCAGAACCTTTCCCGCCTTGAGGAAAGTGAGTGCTTGGTGGTGATCAGTAAACAGATGTATCTCTTCACCAAGCAATAAATCCCTGCACTTCTGTAAGGACCAGATTATTGATAAAGTTTCTCTTTCAGTAGTGGTGTAGTTTCGTTCGACACTTTTTAATGAACGACTAGGCATGGCTACTGTAAGTTCTTCGCCTGCTCCATTAAGTTGTGCGAGTCGAGCACCCAATGTATAACCCAATGCGTATGCATACAATCGATATGGGCGACCTCGTACTGGGTGATACAACACACATTCCTAAAGGTACCACTCCTTTAGTTTTTTAAAGGCACTTTCGCATTCCTGCAACCAATCCTATTTGGCTTCTTTTTTTTAGCAGTCATAATACTGGTGTTGATATTCGTGACATATAGCTGTAATATCCCCTATAGAAACCAACATATCCCAGAAAGGCCTTTAACTGCCGAATATAGTTAGGAATGGGAAATTTTGGAATATGTTGACGTATGCTGGGGTGAGTTCGGATCACCTGAAGTGTGAGTATGTCTCCTAGAAAAGGTACTTCAGCACGACAAGAACTTGCACAGTTTTACTGTCATGTTAGCTTCCTGCAGGCAGGTGAGAACACAGTGCAAGTGATGTAAATTATCTTTGAATGTTTTTCTAACTACTACTATGTCGTCTACATGGCATCACGCGAATGAACCTTACCTCGGTAACAGCACATTGGCTAGGCATCTTTTGAAATCTGCCACAGTATTGCACAGGCCAAATGGTAGCACTTGAAAGCAGTACTGTCTGTGATTGAACAAAGATGCTGTGTACTGTTGCGAATCTGGATGGATAGGCAACTGCCAGTATCCATGGGCCAAGTCCAAGGGCGTAAGAAACTTAGCTCCATTAGACAATCACAGAAAGTGATATCGTTGAGATATCCCGCTGCCAGACAGAGCCGCACAGACCCATCCTTTTTGCCCACACTAACTTTAGGGCTGCAATATGGATTAGCTACTCGCTTAATAATTTTTAATTCAAACATTTTAATCAGGTAATCATTCACCTCTTCAGCGAACGCAGCTGGTACATTAAATGGTTTGTGGAAGAATGGATTATCTGTTGGCAATGTAATTTTTACTTCGTATTTATTGCATCTTCCTTGTTTGTCGCTAAATACAGAATGATGTTGCAATAGCAGATATGCTAAGGATTCTCTTTGCACATATGAAGTTATTTCTGTTTGCAATACTAAATTCCGAAACTGCATTTGCGACACGTCTGAAGTATTGCGCTGGACAGCACATGTCAGTGAATAAACATTCTTAATGGCCTACATTCCAGGCGAACAAACAACGACATTTCCGTACTTCCATTTTGTTGGCTTGAGCTCAGGAATGGGAGCATTCTCTCTGGCCAGAACAACATTGCTACCGAAATCAATAACGATAGAATATCTGCTAAGAAAGTCGACACCAAGTTTCAGAGGGGTAATCAGGCCCTTTACTACTAAACATATAGTGTTCTTTTCGTCGCCGAGTTTTCCTATTTTCAGTAGAGCTTGGCGGTTAATGGCTGTACTGGCTCGTGAAGTTACTCTGACATTTTTTAGTTCAGGCATGGGAATCATTGCAATCCGAACTCCTGACTATTCAGTGGCATTAATAAATTCCTAAGAAACACTGCCCACTTCTGCACCACTATCAAACATTGTTAAACAGGGGCAGCCGTTCACTACCACCTCTACTTCTGGGCACAAAGTGTCTTGAAGCTGGGCATATTTTTTTCCTCGGATACATTTAACAGAAATTCACGTTCGTCATGCAGTGTAATAGTATAAATATGGCGACTAGGTTAGGCAATCTCGTATTCCTGCACTCCAAACCAATCATTGCGAGCCGAAGAGTGAGTGCTAACTTCTTCGACTCTCATTAGTTCGTTTTAGGCGTAGAGTCGTACAAAATGTGGTCATAATTTGCTCGTAAGCTAATAAAGGTTTTCTGGCGAGGGCTGAACGGAGAAGTCGATGGATCTAACTCGGCCTCTCCAATTTCTTTATCGTTCGTAACTGGGTTGATGACGGAATGGGAGTTATCAGCATCTGTATCACTCTGCTTGCTGCGACAGTGTCCCCATTTCCTACGCGAATCGTTATTTCGTGGAGATGTGCGGTCAACATCTGTTTGGTGAACATTTCTAAACCTGGGCGGGAACTACGAGGCAATTCTGCGTCCTTCAGAGAAATTGTCCTGCGAATCTTTACCCTGTTGTTTGTTCTTTTTATGCCTCCTCCACCTACGCCTATGGTATTGCTTGTCGCCGTCGTAGACTTCATTAGAAGATAGTTTTGGATCACTGCCTCTAAGGGAATGAGATATTTTTGCATAATTCACCGACGGCTTATTGTGGCGGTAGGTATATACTCTATCATTTCGCTGTTGAACAGAAAGGCTTAGGCTTAAATTATCTCGTTGTAAATCACCACGGCGACTCCTTTGTATCTCCTCCAATTCAGCATACAACAATAACTCGTCCCTGAATTGAGAAAGTGAGGTAAACGTCCTACCTGCCCAATTCAACTGATATATAATAGGCAACTGCAACAGTATCATAATTTGGAACTCCTTGTCTGCCATGGGTGGGTCTAAATGGTGTGTACGATCGTAAATTTGTGTCAAATGAACTACCAATGAATAACCTTTATCCGGGTAAAATTTACCACTATGAAGTTGAGCTCTAAGGAGACTTTAAACCTCACGATTCAAAAAAGTATCTCAAAGGCCTGTTTGAATAGTTTGCATTTGAAATTGTATCCTTTTCAATTTCCCACCAATGTAGCGTACTACCTTTAAGTACTAAATCCAAATATTCAAATTTTTCAGCACTGCTGACCTTCCACATTGTGAAGTAACTATATAGCCTTCGAATGTACGAAACGGGGTTTTCCAAATCCCGGCCATGTTATTCAGGTAGCATCTCCATAAGCGTTCGAGGGTTGCTGGAGTGCGAGCAACATTGCGAAGATGGAGGTGATTGTATTCTAACTCTATCCTCATGTACATAATTACCAGCGGTAGGAGGTTCTAAACTGAGTGAATACACTGCATTCTCTAATTTATCACATCTTTGGTTTATTGACTCTATTTGTGCGAATGCATTTTTTAACTCATTAGATTCCAACTTAACACCCGTGAAAGTGTTTTTAAGGACATTAATTTCAATACTCGCATTCTGACTGCCAGCAACACAATCATCTGTAGCAGCTAGAAGCCTATCTGAAATGTTACTAATCACAGGATTAACTTCCTCTAGCACCTCAGACACATTTGTTTTAAAACTGCCAGTTTTGACTGCAATTCTGATTTTAGCTCATTTTGTCCAGTCTCCAACATAGACTGCAGTATTGCTTGTCCGGTCTCTAACCTGGACTCTATGCATTGTAAAATGTCCAAAACTGTCTGTGTCGGGTTTTCATAACTGGTGTTGTATCACTAAATAGCGATGGTGGTATATGAACCCGAACAATAGACGCATCTCTGACCGCTTCTGCATTCACAACATCGCCCTGTATTATGGAAGATATTACCGTCACTACTTAACTTCTACTTCCGAATTCCTACTCGAGGTTATTAATATTACAGGCCACATAATTTGTATCTTCGTAATTTAATAAATGCGGCAACTCCTGGTTGCCAGTCATAATTATAACAATTGTAAGCAAGCAAGCAATATTGGAATTCCTTCGTGATTTTTTAAATTTATACTTTGTTCTTTTTTTCACATTCTTCTGTCCCGCTTCGGGCGCTAGCTGTACGGGAACCAGAATTCATTTTCGGTCTGAATACTTTAAATTAGCAATACTTCATTTATCCTAATTATATTGGATTACTTAAAATGTATTTCCCAAATGTAATTAAAAATCAGAATAGTAGAATTTTGTCCAACTAGTATGTATGGTTTTACAGGTAAGTACTTCAATAAATAATTATTCTCTGGCTAGATTTAATTCTAGAGTATTACTTTCTCAGACCTCTGAGGTGAAATTGGACATAAAGTACGAAAGGATTCCTAGTTTTAAGTATTATATTAAATAAACTTACCAACAGAGTGACAGAGATGTCGGTTGAAAACAATATTTATACATATTAAATCATATTCAATAATTTGCATACTGGAGTAAGCCATAATCATTAAAATAAAAATTAATTTCCATTTAGTGAAAATAAACTGTATTTCAAATCAACAAACTCTCTGGCAACCATTACAAAGAGGTTGGCTCACAGAATAAAAATGAATGAACTTCTACATATAATGGAAACGATCATTAACTGTAAAATTGTATGACGTTAACCTGTCTATATCGGCTTACAAAAACTACTAATTTAGTTGGCGCATGTTACAGTGAGCATCACAGGACGCGATAATGTTGCATCACAGTGCAATTAAATATTTTTTCTTGAAACCAAATTATTTTCTTGTTCTTATATTGTAGCCCCATACTGTAAGANGGGGGGGGGAGTGCCTTTACGTACATTAAATGGTTTCCTTACTAAAAAAATTAGAAATGCGCTGAGTTAATGTCCCGAATTATTTGCACAAGAACGCTGCGCCCTAGCAACTTCAGCTACAGCGACTGCTGCCGAAAAGGGAATTTATCAAATACATGCACTTTAAATACAAGACAACGTGATAAATAAATATTAAATGTTTTACAGCTTTATAATTTATGTTTTTGCTGAAGTTACGCGTACGCCATTATTAAGCAACAATAAATGCACTAACAAACACCGTTACTACTCCCATTGTCAAAATAATTTTAAATAAACTTTCGAGATGTATTTTCGAACGACGGCGTTGAAATGTGTGGTCAAGTAAATATATACAGCTGAACCAATAAATATTTTGTATACCGTCTAATATTTTTGGCTCGACAGAGAGTTTTCGTTCATTTAAGTATGTATTTGGTTCGATGAACAAAATTTAATTTGTCGCTTTTCAAGTTTTATTTAGTCAACAAAATATTTCGTTGTGTTTACTAAATTCTGTTTGGCCGTATACAAACAAATATTTTGTTGCCTGCAATAAACATTTCTCCCAGTATACTTGCTTGTGGGAAAATTTCTACATAAAGTATAATAACACGACTATAAATTAGTGATGAATGAAAGTGCAGAAAAGTGGTTATTTTTTAGAGCAAAATTCTTGATTAAAATATTTAAAATTTTGATTTAATTGCCTAACACTGCAATAAAATGGTATTTTTAAATGCCGATGACGTTTCAAACATTAATGAAGCCCAGAAAAATTGAAGCAAAATCGAGTTTTAAAATAGTAGTACATTTTGCAAGAAATATACTTTTCAACAACAATTTCATTCCATTCATATTTCTACGTTTCTCTGTAATCCCAGGCGACCGGCCGATGATACGTTTGCACGCCAAAGCTAAGATTGCTAAACCAAAACATGTAAAACTACGTCACAAACAAGTTAGCCAAAAGGAAACCGTTTTTGTTGTTTACAAAGAAGTTGAAATATTTTACATTTATAGATCGTGATACTGGAAAAAAATAAAGTGCGTATCGGAATAATATTTTGCCTGGTAGTTATACATAAACGGTATTTATTGTAATGGCATCAATAAAGACGTAATTGATTTACTATGACAAATTCCCATTCAATATTCAGTTTAACACGTAATTGCAATTTGAAAATGCTTTTAAAATATACTAATCTGGACGATTTATAAAAGTGAAAAATAAATAAATCACAGAAGTGAATATTATCGGGGGACTTGAATGTACAAAAATATAAAACCTTCATAGAAAATATTTTCTCTAGAATTGAAGTGTTCAGGTAACAATGTAGTTCAGCCGATACCTTAATTTTTTAACTGTTTATTCAAAACTTTCGAAACCATGATAGGTTTATTATATTATCAACTCACTGAGTGCCGTTCCAGTACATCGCCGTGGACATAACGACCAGAATCCACTTTTGAGCAAATGCTACCTTCATACAGATAAAACTAAGTGAACTAAAGAAACAGGCGGTTCTTGGTTTACTAAGCACGTTTAAAAGTTCTGCTTAAAATATACTTTGTCCTGATTTTGTATTTGTATCCTTTCCGCCATAGGTGAGTGAGTGAAGAGTGAAGATATTTCGGCGGTTCTTAACCGCTAGGTCTTGGGAGCCGATCAGGGTGGTTGAGGTGAGTATGGAGTAGCGCCGTAAAGAAAGGGGGGGGGGAAACGGGAGATCCCCGAAAAAACCAGCCGACCAGCGACGTTGTCCGGCACGATTCCCACGTGCGAAAATCCGGGAGTGGCCCGGACGGGGATTGATCCCAGTTGCTGTTACTAATATGCTGATACTTACTTTAACGTGCGTAAAGCAAAAATTCGCCAACGTGATTTGCCGTAAATTTAAGAATTACACTCGCAAAAACACGTCAGAACACTTAAAACTACTTCAAATAATTCACTGCCACCTTAACTGGCAGTGATGTGTGATAACATATATGCACTTACAGAGCAGTAATATGTTCATAGATTGATTTTGAAACTAGTCAGTCTACCTTAAACGGCCTATTCATTGCCAATATAATTTGTAGACAATTGGTTTAGTTAATAATACCAACGGAACGAAACCGTTGTATTTTTTCTCCTGCGTCTATGAGCCAAGCTTCCCGGTTCGCCACACACGGAAGTCTTGTTATCAGGTCCGTTCTCCTGTGGCGTCATAAGTGCGGCGAGTCAAGTAACTTACCCTTGCCATATATGTTTCATTTCTCCTCTCCCCTCCTCCAAGAGTGCCTAAGTGCAATGTAGTTTTTTTTCTATAATTTTGAAAAGTGTTTGGGAACAGCTGCCACAACTAAGTTTTATAGCGCTACAAAATGTGTTCTCGTAAAAATGCACTTAATATATTTACTGTAATAAAAATGATACACTTTTATTACTTTTTACATTGTTAATAAGTGAAAATAAAATAAAATGTATTGTACGCTCAAAGACAGTTGTAATAAGTAAGATAGGAAGGAAATAAATATTTTCACAAAAAATAAAATTTACGTGTTGGCACAGAGAGTCGAACCAACACCTGCAGTATTAAAACCGGCAATATTTTAGGACAAAACAGTTTTAGACTATTTTTACTGTAATATAGATATGTATTAACTTGAGTACGAAGAGCGTAAGGTCACTTAGGAAATAATTGATGTTAATGATTTACAGGATAACTGCACTTCAGAATTACACTAAATATCTGCAGGCGGATTGCACTTTTGCGCAGTACTTGTTTTCAAATTTCAGAATATATTGTTTTATGAAGTTTTGGCGTCGTATGATAATAATTGGTATTATATCTACAAAATAATGCTATAGTCTCTTCGGCTAGTTACAAAAATTACTGGGCAAGGTAATACACATACCAGCGTAATAGCAGGAGCTTGTTTTTCCATAGAATTATGAAGTAAAATGTTATAAAATTTGTTTGTGCCCGAAAAAAGGTTTTAATTGTGCATTTTTCTTCCAGTTCAGTGGTTATTCTTCAATACATCATCATTTTTACACACATTCATTTGTTTTAACTCAAACAACTATGACAGATTTGAATATAATTGAAATTTTGACTTAGCGACTTAAAGTTATCCCTTGTCGTTATTGCAACTAGAGCTCGTGTAACGTTATAAATAAGAAATTTTACAAAGATTATAGTTATAATTTTACAAAGGCTTTTATTGTACACAGAATTTTTCATTAATATACATACAAGTTTTTTTACAGTGTGATGCACCTACTTCCTATTGCATTCGTTCTAAAAAAAAAACAGTTCAGTATAACGTATTGGTAATACAGTGAGCTCTGGTTAGATCACTGTCCAGTCATCGTGGTTTCTGATTATCATGACTTTCCGAAATCATTACGAACAAATGCCAGGATTGTTTCTTAATACAAGCCAAAGCAGATTCTTTTCCCGTTACTGTTTCTCTGATCTACTTGTTCCGCCTTAATTAATTGGTATTATTTATTTAGATAGTACCCCATCGATCGTACAATCAGCGAATCCTCACGGATAGAGAACTTGCCGGAGAGTAATACATTACTATGGCATATGTGAAACATGACAGTACATACAGGATATTACTAAATAAGACCGACAAACTTATGGATTCGATTGCAAACACGTTTCGTTTAGGAACCCGTCAGCTGCCACGCTTCCTTTCAGTGCAAGAGTGGTTTATGCGTTGATCTTACAGAAAGGGATTAAAGTAATTAGTTACCTGAAAAGTGGAAAAAAAATTCTTGCAGTTACAGGTATTAATTGACCAAAACTACGGAAAACCACGAACAAAACAAACCGAAGGAAATGGAAAAATACTCACTGCAGTGCTAGAGTAGCATTCCTTGAGCTCGGTATCATGCTTTTGCCCCATTTGATTACTTCCAGAGATCGGCAAGTGTGTTTGCGTTCGCCCATTTGGTCAACGGCTGCGTCTCGGTACAGTACACCTCGTCCTTGGTTACAAAACAGAGCAATTTGTTACCGACGGCCAACATGGAATGTTAAGTATGGAATGAGTTCGCACACATACTTCTGCGTAAGGGGCAGACTGTGTTTCTGGTCGTACAGCTCAGAGGCTTTACAAACAACGGTTTCCAAACTGACGGGCCGACCTCCCATGGCGCAGTCGGTTGGTGCGTCACCTCTGGGGTGCGGAAAGCTCTAGGTTCAAATCATGGGTAAGGCATTGGTGTTAGTTTAAGTGAGGTCATAAGATAAATTAAAAGCCGTACCCAGGCATAATACCGGGGGACGTTAATAAGCCCTTTCCAATACACTCCAAACTGACGGGTCCCTCACAACAGTGCAATTGCCAGCATTCATCGCAGACTACGCGAACTGGGCTCATTAGATAGACGAGCAGAGGGTCAAGGATGGCGGCGTTCTTCATGAACCCCTGAAGTTAAGGCAGCCATTCTGCGGTATGTCAAGAACAATCCTTCGGTCAGTACCCGAGCTATTGCACACCACTTCAACAGTAGTCATTGCACGGCCTGGAAAATTCTGCAGGAAAATCTGTTGCGTTCCCATCATCTTGAAATGTTTCGTACTACTAAGACAGGTGACCATCAATTGTGACAGAACTTTCTTACGTGGTATTCGAAACAAACTGTAACCCAAACACGGTTTGCAACCCGTGTATTGTTCACAGATGAAGCATCATACTTCACACGTGAGGCATTATTTAATTTCCGTATATCACATGTTTGGACTTTCTAAACACATCACTTCCCTCTCTCCCCTTCACGCGACACGTTTGTGCGGTCACATCAAATGAGGTTTGATGTCAGTGTGTGGGCAGGGATTGTGGTTGACTTCCTTGTGGGGATATATTTCGCCGTGACGACTCAACACTAATAATTACTTAGTAATTTTACAAGATGTTCTACCTGAGATACTGGGCCCGCTTCCTCTGAAAATCAGACTAGGAATGTTGTTTCAACATGACGGGGCACCAGCTAATTTTGAGAATGAAGTACGTGATCATCTGACAACTTCATTCGGCGATCACTGGAAAGGTCGGGGTGGACCCATTGCCGTTCACTTACCTTACCCCACCTTTATTTTTGTGGTGCCACACGATGTCTGTATTTTAAGAAGAGGATCTTGCAGCACGCATTGGCTGCGGAGCAGCAGCAATCAGGGAAATGCCTGGGACTTTGAAAGTGTACGACAAAGTATGGCACGTCGATGCAGTTTTTGTCTGGAAGTCAATGAGCGCGTGTTCCAGCACTTGTTGTAGTAATTGGAAAGTAAAGTAATGGATCCGTAACTTCTGATTTAACACTGCAGTGAGTGTTTTTCCTTTCCCTTCAGTTTGTTTAATTTATGTTTTTCTGTAGTGTTGGGCAATAAATACCTGTAGCATTAATAATGTGTTTATTCAGTTTTCACGTAACTAACCATTTTAATCCCTTCCTGTATGATCGATACTTTTCATTACATAAACCCTTCTTGAACTGAAAAGAAGCATCGCAGCTCATGGGTCTCTTAATAAAATATGTTTGCACGAAGGCTATCTATCTTATCCTTAAGTTTGTTGATCAAATTTAGAAACATCCTGTATAACAATATTTACTGTATAACACTGATCATTACAAATTGGTAATGTGTATGCCACATAATTACATTACATATATAATTATGTAAATCAATGCGCCATTAATTACAAATTAAAGTATTCATAATAAATTACAATACGTAGGCTAAAGTTATAGGTCATAATTATATTCGCTGTCGAAGAGACATTAGGCACTACTTCCTAGGGTCTCTAGTCATTAGAGACAAGTAATTCGGACAAACAAGACCTGGGAAGTAACCGGTCATGGCTTGTATCAGAGAGCCATTCTCCCATGGACAGATTTTCGGGAAGCCATGGAAAGCCTGTGACCGTATATCGGTCCCAGGTACTTCTGAGTGCCAGTACATTGTGTCACCGCTGCGTCACTTTGCACGAAATTGCGTTAAAAAATTTACAGGATGAGTGAAATGTCAAGAATAATAGTGTTATACACTTAAACCAGTATTATCTATATGATATGCTCAAAATGGCCACCCTATTCTGCAAGGAATATGTTCATAAGACGCCCCCAGTTGTTGAGGACACTGAGGATTGTGCGAGGTGGTATTTGCGCGGCACATTCCATTATCCTTTCATACAGATGGTGTAGGTATAGGAATAAACCAATGCCTTCAGGTGACACCATTGGTAATAATCTATTAGTGTGAGGTCAGAGTACCTCGCGACCCACTCAACGGGGCCTAGCTGACCTATCCACCTTCTCAGAAACTGGTTATCTAGCCACTAACGTACTATTATAACACAATTCAGAGGTGCGCCGTCCAGCTAAAACACTGTAGTGAGCTCGCTGTCCTAAATAAAATCTGATGGAAAGACACACTCCTCTAATTGTAAGAGAGTATTGTACACCTCTGTTGTAGGGGTATCTTCGATATAAATTTGCTTCCACCTCATATTCATCACCATACCATTACCTTCTCCCCACCCTGCATCGTGGACGCATGTGTCCAACTGGGATTGATATCACTCCGCCGTCGCCAATTCGCGTGTTGACATCGCCATTCACATAAAAGTCCGCCTCGTCAGCGAACATAATTAATGTTGTGAAATCTGGGTTATCTTCGAGCCTACTGAGTCTCAAATGGCAGAACTCTGTGAGCGACGATCAGCACTGTACTTTCTAAGATGATGGATCATCTACACTTTGTCAGGACGCCATCTTGCATTGTGCAGAATTCTATCAATGCTTCTCTGGCTGATGTAATCATGGGACAGATTACTGGCGCTGTTCATTGGATTCCTAGAGACAACAGCTAAAATTGCAGTTGACATTACCTCTTTGGTTGCCGTTTGGGTCAACCTGAGTGGTGTTGATCATGCACACTTCCAGTATCCTTGAAGCGTTGGTGCAAATACACGACTGCACTGTGCATGATTGGGTGTCTATCGATCTGTTGACGGTTGAATTCTTTAGCAATATCTCTTTATCTGCGATTGTCGGTCAGCAGTATCACTTAAAAATGCTTGTCTTTGGCCAGTACCTGAAACACACTTTAGTTCTATGGTTCCTGACATATCACTCAACCTGCACTGAAAGAACTTAGCAGAGAGAATTCGACAGAACAGATCTGTAATGGCATTTTATGGTAGTGACAACTTAACTTTAGTAGCAGCAATAGAATATTCTGTAATACTTTACAATCAAAACTGTTAGCAGAACAATTTAAATTTTGTTAAAAGTTATTATGTTGTGGGAACCATCTTTTTGTAGCAGGAGCAGTGTTTTCTTAAGTAGTAACTATACAGAAAGTTATGAACACAATCTTACCTTATTGTTACAGTAACAGAATAATAAATTGTTAACCCAACAGTGCTGTTTGGTAACTGTAACAGAATGTTCTGTAGAAATCACCTCGTTTTTTCTTTCAAAAGTTTACAGAATTAGTATGGTAGCTACAACAGTGTCGTGGACTGTATGAGGTACCCTCATATTCTGTTAATATTACAGAGCTAGTATTGTAGAGTTAACAAAGAAGTACGGTAATTATAACAGTGTCGCGTACTGTTAAAGGCACCCTCTAATTCTTTTAAAGATTATATAAATAGTATACTTTACAATACAGAAGGTAAATAAGGAAATGTTGCTATATTGTTATATTGTGAAGTAATATTTATTTAGTGGACGCTGTTGACAATCTGTGAGGGTAATGTGCACCCTCTAAAGTGTTCAGAGACACCGCCATGTTGGGCGTTAAATGCAATAATAGCAACAAGGGTAATGGAATGTCCTATTTTTTTTACAAGACGTATTTCACTTATACAAACAGGACATAAAAAATTATTACTAACGCCGTATTTTTATGGGCACTGCAAATTACCTGATGTGAAAGGATGTCGCTACTCGGCCACCTGAGTTATACAGGGGCTGGCCAGTAGTTCATAATAGTTCAATTATATTGGTGCAGACTAATGACACCTGATGATGTTGCTTTAGGGGTAAACAAATACTCGTATTCTCAGTGTTTTAACACACCAGGATTTTATTTATCAGAAGGTCACATAGTTATTACACACCCTGGCGAGACTGAGCCCCCCTGCAAGTCGTTTGTCTGATGGGTTGTTAGGCTGAATACTATGCGTCGGGGAAGGTTTGTTGAAGGGAGACGTTTCTCTACTTATCTGTGACTGCGGCGTTTGGTGAGTTGTCTTCGTTGGTAGCTGAGGCATGGTGAGTTGGGTGGCCCTGTTTTGGGCCCTCGGACTGGCTCTCGTTGACGAGCGGTACGAAGTTGGCTGTTTCCTGCGGTTTTGACGGTCTCTCAATGAAGCCGGGATTAGGGTTCTCCCGTGACTTGCACTTTCCTTGCGATCCCGGCGGGCGTTCTGGTTGGAGACTGCTTCCTCCTCGTCTTTATTCCGGCCATCGCGTTTCTGTCTGCATTCCTAACCGCGGAAACTGCCACTACGTTTCGGAAATGAACTCATAAGTTCTCGGAACTTCTGCTCGGTTTGTTTCCGGAAATTTGCACATGAAGTTTCGGCTCACGACTCGCCTTCTCAGGGAATGGCGCCACTCGGACTGGGCTGCCACTCGTTTGCGGGAATTTACTAATATTCTCGGCACTGTTCTCGTCACACGACTGATTACTCCCGTGTCTGTTTCTCCCGTTTCGACTGCTTTTATCTCGTCTCGCGGCTTAACCGCCGAATAAGTCCCGTCTCGTCTGGCAATAATTGCTCCCGAACAATTGGCTGGGAACAACTGATTGTACATTACTGCCTGGGGCCGGTCCCGAACTCCGGCCCGGTGATACTACTGCCTCTCGCCTAACNACTGATTGTACATTACTGCCTGGGGCCGGTCCCGAACTCCGGCCCGGTGATACTACTGCCTCTCGCCTAACTGCGGTCTCGGTCTTGCATCGCGGTTGAATAACTCCTCTCGAACGACTGCAACTGAATGATCACGACTGAATCACCGCTTGCCTTGGCTGCTCCTGAATTTAACCCGTCTCTCGATATATTCAAATTGGCTGTCAGCTATTTGTGTCGAGAGAAACAGGGACTTCCCCGGCGTAACTCGCACGTTTTTTTTGTATAGGATTTCGGTCTCGTCAGCGACTCGCTCACTCAAACTATGGGAGAAAGGAGGGGTGCGGCAAGCATCTCGGGGGTTCCCAGCAGCTGTGTCTGCACTATTCTCGGCTAGGGGTTACCCTGTTTCCTTCGCAGAGGGCTTATATCAGCTAATTTTCGGGACTTTCCCTGTTTCCTTCTCACTGAGGTTCATCCCAGCGTATTCTTATATCTCGGGACATCCCCGGAGGTTATTCTCAGGGTGTGAATACAGCGCAAATCCTATCCCCGGTACCCGCCACGCGTCAAGGAAAACCTGTTTACACAAACGGTACACGCAAAAACATTTCTATATCAGATGACATCCAATGTTATATGATACAAATATATATAACATAAAGGAAATATTTTTTTTTTTAATAAATAAACTAACTTATATGTGAATTGGTCTCGTGAAATTCGTCTGCAGACACGTTACATGACAAGGTTTAAATAAAATTAAACAAAGTAAGACAAATACATTTAAAAATTCGAATCTCATAGCTGATATAATAGTCGAGCGGTCTAAGCCGTCTGTCTACCAACACAAGATCCGGCAGATCGAGGTTGCCTGCTTCTAGAAGGAAATTTTAAAGTTATGAAAATCAAGTCCAAATAGATGCGCGTTCTGTGAGCCTGCGAGGGAATTACAATAGGCGACATAAAATGGCTAGTGCCACCATGCCGCTCAGTAAAGGCAACAGAGCAGATAGTTGGGATTATCATGTACTTTTTCTGGGACCATCATACTGGTCAGTAAAGGCAACAGAACAAAGGGTTAGGATTATCATATACTTTTTCTGGGTCCACCATGCTACCCAGTAAAGGCAACATACTACCATATGTGCACAATCAGCTCAGTAGAGGCATCAGGGCAGCATTGTAGGGAATGCCATACTGGACTGTAGTCGAAACCCTACTCGTTTGTAATCGCAACTTTATATTCTGTATAAAGTAATGGCGTCACAGATTTCTGACGCACTGGAANTTTGTAATCGCAACTTTATATTCTGTATAAAGTAATGGCGTCACAGATTTCTGACGCACTGGAATTTTACGATATGTTCTGTTGGCGTTGCCACATACCTTCAACAATATTGGTAGGGTAGCCACAACCAAACAGTCTGCTGTCCCGATTTTAACAGTCTTGGAGGGTAACGGCTACAGACTTAAGGCTGCTATATCAATGTTTTTATTTTAGTGTGTATATAATTTACTAAACTTCTTTCTGATATTAATATTTACTATTATTAATCAGTTTTGTTACCGTTGCTTGCTGATAATCTGGGAGGACATCGGATACAGATGTTCTGGGTCATTTAATACTTTTTTTACGATAATAAACCCACATTTTTTTCATACGCGAGGTTCGACTCAAACTCACAACCTTTCATTTGCTGTATTTTCACATCTCTGACAACCCACACTAGATGAAGTCAACTATTATAGTTTAGTTTTTGTTATATTTCATTCCTGTGCCGTAAAGGAGTGAGTGAGTACATGGTCGAAAATGATGAGAATGGAAGGGGGTAAAGAGAACATCTTGGTTAAAAACACACTGTAAAGGAAATTACTTCATTATACAACCAATAGGCAGACAATTCCTAAGTAACTAAATAGTGATGGGAAACTAACATTCTCATCTGATCGTGTTNACATGGTCGAAAATTATGAGAATGGAAGGGGGTAAAGAGAACATCTTGGTTAAAAACACACTGTAAAGGAAATTACTTCATTATATAACCAATAGGCAGACGATTCCTAAGTAACTAAATAGTGATGGGAAACTAACATTCTCAACTGATCGTGTTTGGTCAAACGATGGCGTAACTCTCGAGTATTCTGTATATCGTCAGTTCTTTACTAAGGGATTACATTGGAGTAGTTTATTTTCCTATCCCAGACGAATTTTGATGGAGTTTTACACTGCAAAACTCCCGATTTCTTACTAGGTTGTGGTCCTATTTGTCTATTAATGCAAATTATTATGAAAGAATTTATTATAAATGGAATTTTTATTCGTAGATAGACATGCGTTTTTAAATATAAAACTACGTGATGTAAACGTAGAGCATAATCCTGGTTTTTTTTTAGGGGTAAAGGAAGGTTTATTATAATTTATTTTAGGTCTCTGCTTGTAATTTGCATTACGATTTTAAGAATATCGAAAAAGAAATAACGTACGAGAAAGGCTGTTTTCAGAGTTTAGTCGTTCGATACACCAGTTAGCTGTGGAAATTTCCTCGTGCAAACTTCAACCCGTATTTTCTGCATTTACGATTCGTTTTCACTTCGTTTTCGTGTAGAGAGTTTGCTTTCCGTGTTACGAGGCTATAAAACGGAATTTCAGCCCGCACGTTCACACCAAGACGCCCGTAGAATCTTCACACTTCAATAGAATCCAGTAGACTGGTGTTTACGCTACAGCTAAGTTTACTGATTTGCATTCCGATTTCTCTGATTTAGAGCAATTTTCTTCGTTTCAAACTTAAGTATAAGGTGCTACAACCTTACAGTAGCGCACCGCCAACCCAGAATTAATAACTGCTACTTAGCCTCCACCTCCTCTTTTACTGGCTGTTATAAAGAAAATGTATGCACGGGTGTGTTTCTGCTCATCATGTTTTGTGCAGCTTATTTGTGTGTACTAGCCTCCTGTTCGCAAAAGGTGTGTGTTTTATTTTCTATATAAATACTGTTGTTTACTTTAACATTGATTTTCGTTANGCCTCCTGTTCGCAAAAGGTGTGTGTTTTATTTTCTATATAAATACTGTTGTTTACTTTAACATTGATTTTCGTTAATCATTCATTTTTACGAAAAATTTTCATATCAGTACTATAAAGAATTTCTTTGTTGAAAAACGTATTTTTGTAGGAAAATGCAGTTTTGCTGTCTCTTGCCGACTGGGAAGTAGTCGGGCATTTCTTCTGTGAAGCGTCGCCAACTACTGCTGCAACGCAACATGTTCAACATACTCGGTTATTTCTACCTCACAGATGGCAAACTGTCATTCGGACATTGCCGTTGCAACATTTGAATAACAATGGAGATTGTCTAAATGGGCTGAAAAAATTGTGAAATTTGACTGTCTGTTCAATGTCAGATAAATAGTAATACGTTTCGTTTTGCAGAAGTCGTCCCTTTATTAACAAATAANTTTGACTGTCTGTTCAATGTCAGATAAATAGTAATACGTTTCGTTTTGCAGAAGTCGTCCCTTTATTAACAAATACTCATTCCAATAAAAATAGTCACACACACAACAAATTATCTACTAGTTGCGAGAGTTGTTATGCAGCAAAAATAAGGGCAATATTGCAACTGATTTAATGAGTTGAGACAGGTTTAGCGCCACTACAGCCCTGATAACGTGAACGATCGTAAAACAAGGACGTGTGAGGTATAATCAATGTGAGTGCGAAGTGAACAATAGTATGTAGGAACCATTCTCAGTGACTTATTCGACGCAGGAAGATAACTTACAATGTATATGAAATGGCGAATAGTTTGACTACGGCAGGGGAAGTGTGCCGTTTTTAGGCAATCGCTTATTTTTAACTATTATCTCTCTTTTAACCTTGTATTCCCTTTCTGGGAATGTTTTTTTTTTCTTGGTAGAGCCCGTTGTAATCATTTCCAACACCTAGCTTTTTTTTTTTCATTTTTATGTTACAGCAAGGATAGATACTGTTTTTGTCGCTGTTTCTGTAATTTTGTTTATTTATCAAGCAATATTCCAATATTTCATAAATTTTTCATTTTTAAATTTATATAAGTGACCAATTACTCTGATATGGTGAAGCTATTATGTCAACCGATTGAAATAACTTTATTTGAAAACGAATTGTGAATATCGTATAGAAATATACTGTATTTTTTTTTTGTGAATTTCATATTGAAATTATTTTCAGTAAATAAAATTTTATAAAGTATTTATGCCCTTAATGTAAAATACCGCATTACGAAACAGGACACTATCACTGGTTTTGTGAAGCGACTTGATACCTGTGTTTGTGGCTGGTATTTTCGGAACGCGCCCTGCCTCCTTCTTGCTTTCAACTCCTAATAGGGTGACTGAATTTTTTATTAGCTCCGGCTATTTTCCTACTAAAGCTGTAACCAGTTGAGTTTTGCCGAGTCTGGTAAGTGTTTCTTTTTCTGTTTGTTATTTTTTGCCTCAATAATGCATAATTGTGACCTTGCCTCTTTATTTTGTGCGTAAGTTTTGTATTTACAGCGGTCGGCCTGTTCGGTCGGGAAATGCTGTATAGAGGCCATTTCTCTACCTTGCTGCCGAGGCGTGGCAGAGTTTCTTTGACGTCGCTTAGCGTCTTCTTGATGCCGTTTTAAAGATGTAGTAACACTTATGCTGGCGTTGGCAAGGGAGATGTCCTGAAGATGGGCTACATCTCAGGAAAGCCACCTCTCTTTTATATTCGGCATGTGCAAGGAATACAGCAATCAAGTCNGTTTTGCCGAGTTTGGTAAGTGTTTCTTTTTCTGTTTGTTATTTTTTGCCTCAATAATGCATAATTGTGACCTTGGCTCTTTATTTTGTGCGTAAGTTTTGTATTTACAGCGGTCGGCCTGTTCGGTCGGGAAATGCTGTATAGAGGCCATTTCTCTACCTTGCTGCCGAGGCGTGGCAGAGTTTCTTTGACGTCGCTTAGCGTCTGCTTGATGCCGTTTTAAAGATGTAGTAACACTTATGCTGGCGTTGGCAAGGGAGATGTACTGAAGATGGGCTACATCTCAGGAAAGCCACCTCTCTTTTATATTCGGCATGTGCAAGGAATACAGCAATCAAGTCGCCATGTTATTTCGTACTCAATCTTTTATAAATTAAGTAACCGCCAAAAGGTTTATTATGGCTTGACATATTTTGTTGTTTTGAATGTTAATTTTATTATTGTGGGATCCCAACAAAATTAACAATAATTTATCTCATAAAAAATACCAAAACTTATGTTATAACAATTCTTGTACCAAATAGAGTATATATATATATATATATATATATATCCTGTTACGCATTTGAAATATTTATTATTATTTATCACTCTTATTAAAAAAATTATAATTTTGGTCACACGAATCTTAGTTCTACTTTATTTATCAAACACCTTGCTCTTTTTATTCTAAATCACAATTAACTTTATTGCTGTATATTATAATTATTATCATTACATATGTGCAAGGGTGCTGGTGTGGGAATTTTGGCTCGGCCTNTAAAAAATACCAAAACTTATGTTATAACAATTCTTGTACCAAATAGAGTATATATATATATATATATATATATATATATATATTTCCTGTTACGCATTTGAAATATTTATTATTATTTATCACTCTTATTAAAAAAATTATAATTTTGGTCACACGAATCTTAGTTCTGCTTTATTTATCAAACACCTTGCTCTTTTTATTCTAAATCACAATTTACTTTATTGCTGTATATTATAATTATTATCATTACATATGTGCAAGGGTGCTGGTGTGGGAATTTTGGCTCGGCCTCTTTGCTTCTACTTTTACACTGGGGTCACACCTAAGTAACTATATCCTCGGAGTTTTCTATTTGTGGTATGCTTGTGGTTATTTCCACTAAGTCTCTCCTATACTACAAATGGTAGCATTTGTGTGGAGGTAGCCCAGCAAGCTACAAAATGAGAAAGGAAGTTTCGTCGGACTATCCGTTAATCTAGACCATTGCTACCAAACAGTCTGTCGGTATTGGAGCCTCTGGGAAACTGAAAAACGACATTCTTGCCGATCCAGAATGATCACCAGAAAAGATCAAATTTGTTATCGTCCTACTGGAGCGAACTTAAACAACTGTATTTCTTTCCACTATCCAGTGAAAGCAACAATATCGACTCCTTTTTTTCATTCGCCTTATGTCATGGCGACGTGCGGAGGAAAACTTTAATTCTCGATCTCCATTACACCATATTACATTAACACCCCGACGAAGATGACCTCGTTTGCAGTTTTGTCGTGATCGGGTGGCATGGACGGCTGAGCAGTATCGATTCGCCATATTTAGTGATGAGTCCAAGTATTATCTGGAAATGGATTACAATCGTACTGAGTATAAATGAACGGCGAACAGCGCTCAAATATTAACTTAATTTTTTAGTGTTGCACTACCACAACTAGAAGTGTGGTGGGGTGGGAGCACTCTCCTATAATTTCTCGGTCGTCTCTGGTGGTGATAAGGAAAACACTGACGGCCTTGTATACTTGTATTCTGCGGCCCTGTATACTACCCAGACCCGTCATTCCAAGTCGCAGCGCTGCAACACGCAATTTTCCAACAGTATAATGCCCGCTGACAAGCAGCATGGCTTTCCCATGACATCCCTCTTTGGCCAGCCTTTAGAGCATGAATGGAGCAAGCTGTGACGGCAACTTCAGCTACCGATGAGTCTGTAGCATCTGTCCCGGGAGTTGCAACGTCTAAGGGACTTTTTTCCACTGCACAACATAAGACGTCTCTTAGACTCCATGACGGGCCGTATTGCCGCATGTATCCATGCTGCGGGTGCTGAAACAAAGTACTAAGTAAAAACAGTTTTGCTCAAACAAACTGCACAGTTGTCTGGATCTAATCAGTTACTTGTGTCATCGTTCTTATGGCCTTTAAATTTAATTATTTGACATCTCCTGATTGGCGAATCTGTAAAATGCAATAACAAGGAAAAATCAAGTCCACTTCGAATCAGTGGCAATCGCCGGTAAACCTATGGAACTGGTTGGCATCATTCGAAATATTTCTCTTCCTCCAATGATTCAGTTTTAATAAATTAACTATGATTTCTATCAGCAAATATGATAAAAAGCATTCTTAACAGCTAGCAACTGGATAGTGAACGCAGTCGCTTTTCTACTTATGTGTACAGAGAGATGTTATACCTAGAGTGATCTGAAGAGCCATTACGTTAGGACAGTTAACATGAGTAGAATTAAAAAGGGACTTAAGGTCAAGGGGATGGGGAAGTAGGCGCCAGGCGCAAGACGCCGTTCATACTCTGTCATTCCGGTCATCCATCCACCATATTGGATCCAGGTGACCTTTGACCTTGACCCATGATATTGACCTTGACACTGTACCCGTGACCTTGGACGACCTTAAACAAAAAATCTAAAAAATTGCAGAAAAATATTAAATCCCAATAAAATTATAGAAAATTAAAAAAGAAAATAATATAATTTCAAAAAAATATTTAAAGCTGTACATGTAGGAGGCCCGGTGTTCGATGACAGGTGGATCGACTAAGCTCCCGACATGACAGGCCTTCGCCAGGTCGACCAGTGTCCATCTCGTCAGCTATGTAAAATGATGATGATCTTGATCTTCACCTTCAACCTTGATCTTGGATGACTTTGAAAACAAAAAAATGTATAACGCAGAAAAATTATTAAATCGCAAAAAAAAATTAGATATTTAAATAAATTTGAAAAGATTAAAAAATTATTTGAAAAATTATTTAAAGGTTTGCGTAAATGTAGCAGGTCTGGGGTTCGATGATAATTGGATCAACAAAGCTCCCGAAACAACCACCCTTACCAGGTGGGCCAGTGACAACATCTTCAGCCATGTCAGATGTTGATAACCTTGATATTGACTTTCAACCTTGATCTTGGAATTTTAAGAAATACCAAAAAATTAAAAAATTNCAGATGTTGATAACCTTGATATTGACTTTCAACCTTGATCTTGGAATTTTAAGAAATACCAAAAAATTAAAAAATAAAAGTTCATAAATCGAAAATAAAATTATATCGATGTCTCCAACCCCCATGTTGGATACCAGTGACCAGGACCACAATGTATTTAAAAATAAACATTTTAAAAAAATGTTAAAAATCTAATAAATTCATAAAAGTCAGCTAGCATATTACGTTACTGACTAAGAACCTCATGTTGTATTCGGTGGCCTTCATATTTGGCCTTGACCTTCGATAACCTTGAACCCAAAAATAAATTCTAAAAGCTCTTATGAAATCCAAAAATTCAAAAAAAAAAACATTAAAATAATTAATGACTGGTTTTTATCAATCTTTCTATCAATATCGCAATCTTTCTATAAATCAGCAACGCAATCAGCACCGCAATCAGCACCACATCAGTACCGCAATCAGCAATCCACACACCAAAACCAATCCACACACCAATCCACGCCAATCCACACCAATCCACGCCAATCCACACCAATCCACACCAATTCACAACAATCCACACCAATCTATACACAAATACACAAAAATCCACACCAATCCACACCAGTTCATACTAATCCACACCAATCCTTCGCAATCCGTTACACAATCGCTCCACAACACAATCCACTCCACATGCTCCACAATCCGCTGAACATGTTCCACAAGCGCAATATATTCTACAATCCGCTCCACATACTCCACCTGCTCCACAATCACTCAACTTGCTCCACATGCTCAACAGTGACCAATGCTAATCCTTGGATTGGCATGCCTTAACATGGGATGGTATGTTAAGGCATGACTTTAAACATGGGATGGCATGATAAGGCATGACCTTTAACATGGGTTTTAAGGTCATCCAAGGTCACGGGCACGATGTCAAGGTCAAGGTCAAGTGTCAAGGTTACCCATATACATCATGGCGTTCGTAGTCAGTAACGTAATATGCTAGCCGATTTTTATGAATTTATTGTTTTTTTTACCAATTTTTTCGTTTTCAACGTTATTGGGGTCATGGTCACTGGCATCCATCATGGTGGTCGGAGTCATTGATGCAGTTTTTTCTTCGAGTTTTAATCAATTTTTATAATTTTGTTTCAATGTTTTGGTATTTTTAGAACTTTTTGGCTTCAAGGTCATCTAAGTTCAAGTTTGAAGGTAAAGTTCATAAACATCTAACATAGCTTACGAGATGGACACTGGTCGACTTGGCGAAGACCGGTCGTGTCGGAATATTAGTGAATCCACTTGTTATCGAACCCCGGACCTCATAAATGTACAACTTTAAATAGTTTTTTAAATAACATTTTTACTTTTTTTTCCTTCTGTTTTTTTTACTTTCATATTTTTTAGGGAATTTTATCGTTTTTCTGCAAATTTTTTCGATTTGTTTTGGGTCAAGGTTATTTAAGGCTACGCGCACAATGTCAAGGTCAAATATCACCTGGTTCCAATATGGTGGTTCGGTGACCGTAATGGCAGAGCATGAACTGTGCCTACTCCCCTATCCCCTTGCGGCAAAGTCCCCTTTTATGTTCACAGAAGAGGCAGCTAGAACTCTGGGTAATACCCAAGAGTATAGCCTCCCGAACAACAAAAGTGATACGTTTATGGTAGGACGAGGTTCAAGAGTGGGAGGGGAAGGAGTTGGTAGGAATTGAAAATCAGAAGAGTGCCATTTTTTTATCGATTGACCAAAAGTTTTGAATTTATTTGCAGCATAAAATTTCGGTATCAATATTATCTTATATAATGCTAACAGTTTATGTAATGTACCTTTATTTAACTTATTTTATTTTATTATATATATATATATATACAGTTAGGTACTGACGGCGGGTCTCGCTTCACTTAGTGACCTGCAATGCACCGTCACGCGCCTATCATCCACAACCCTGCACTGGGCGCAGTGACCTGTTTACTGGAACTTCAACCTTGTATGCATCGTGCACGTTCTCGCCCGCACTGACTCCGCGCACGACTACCGGCAACCATCAACTAACATGCTAAAGTCAAATCCGCTGTTATTCTGCAGACCAAGACCAAGTGTAAAGTGTACTTATCAAAATCCACATTACAGTTGTGCGTGAATTCACCTACAGTGGCCTAAAACACACACGCAAATAATAGCAACAAAATTCCATCCTAATGGATAATTCATAAACTTAGACATTTGGGCAAACCAGGTAAGTGGTCACAACCGGCAGTTGTTTGTAGAGTGGCAGTTGTATATTAGTGTTAAAAGATAGCACATAGTTTATAACCCTTAGTGTAAACTGTTGTGTATATTTTCTTTATTAATAATCCACAACTATAGACTTAATCTGGCACTAGCTGTGTCGGTGCGCTACCTAGTATGGGCAAACCCAATCCCCGGTTAATAACTTTCAGAATATTAAACTGAGTTGTCAAAATGAGACAAAGTCAGCCAACGTTTTAATTTATTTAGATGAACTATGGGTACGTGTATTACATTCTCAGTCATGCTATATTACAAAGGTTAAACCAATTGAGTACAACCAACAAAGTTCATTAAGAATTCACCATAAGTGTTCATTCACTATAGGATAGTTATCACCACTATCATTCCCATCCAGCACTCTGGCATTTCCATGGATGTTTCTGTTTTACCACGAGGCGTCGGCCATCCTCCCCCCCCCCTTTTTTTAACCCAATGACAAATGGCTGAGTCTGTCGAGTGCCAACGGGTGTAGCTGCTGGTCGCGTGCGTGCGTGACCCGGGATAATACTTAAACAGTCCTTTGTGCTTTTTCATTTATCTGTGACAATAGTCTAGTATGTAACGGAAACTTTTCCATTTTGTGCACTGATTCTCAGCTGCAATTCCGCCGACTCCACGTTCATCGGAGATATTTCTCAACTGAAATTACTATGTGCATTTGTTGTGACTTCCCGGCTTAGGTCGAAGGCAGACCTTGCTTACCAGTTCGCGTAAAAACTTTGTTGTTTATTCACTGAAGAGCCATACAAAACAGGTATAGGAGTGCGTACGCATGCAAATAACGGAGGTATGGAACCAATCAGAGTAATGCGATGCGGTCGGCCGCTAGGTCGGTTACTGCTGCTACAATGGCAGGTTATCAAGACTGAATAAGTTTGAACGTGGTGTTATAGTCACCACACGAGAGATGGGACATAACATATCCGAGGTAGCGATAACATTTGTATGTTCGCGTACGACCATTTTACGAGTGTACCGTGAATATCGGGAATCCGGTAAAACATCACATCTTCGACATCGCTGCGGCCGGAAGAAGATCGTGAAAGAACGGGACAAACGACGACTGACGAGAATCATTAAACGTGACAGACGTGCAACCCTTTCTCAAGTTGGCGCAGATTGGATTTGTGGACTGCCCTGCAGGATTCATGGTGTGAATTGCCTCCTGAATACCTTCGGACATTAGTCGAGTCCATGCCACGTCGTCTTGTTGCACTTCTGCTTGTTCGTTGGTTAGGGGGGGGTGGTAGGGGGCACACGATATTATGCAGGTGTACCAGTTTTTTTGGCTCTTCAGTGTATGTACGCACACGCGCATATATGTACATATTAGTTTGCTCAAATGTTATTAATTTTATTTTACCAGTTACTCTATGAAAGCTCATAAGAAAGGATATAAGCATATTACTCACGTGCAAGGTGAAAACGTTTTGCGCTCGAAGTAGGCTTGATATATAGAAGCACCTTAGTGTCACTCCTAACTGCTTTCCCGCCGCTGTGACCACACAGTAACACTAAAAGTATCCCTTAGGCTGACTGCTTGAAGTACACACGTTTTGCTTAGAATTAGGCTGATTTAACGCCCGTTATTGTAAAAGTGGGGAAAAGACTTGTCACAACCAGCCCGTCCCGTTCCTTCAGCGATACGCAATTTGTAATTGGTTTGCAATATGTAGGAGGAATAGAGGTTTATTTACTTCCTATCTAATTACGATTACGTACTGGAACTATATACACAACTTATCAAATCAGATTAAAAATGGATGTTCCGACAGTAAATCCAAATACCCGTGACGTCTCTTTGGAACGGCCAGAGAGAGGAAAATTTGAGACGCAGAAATGACATGCAAGATTAGTTACGCTATAGTTGCAAATATATAGTCAAATATTATAACCCAGTCATTTACGTGGTGTTCAAATGGAGTGGAAAAAAAAATTTAAGTTGTAGGAGACTTAGGCACGTCATACATGAAAAATTTTTTCAAAAGTTTGATTTTTGTTTTTAAATGTGAAGAAACTGCGAATAGACTATAGTAAATATTTGAGGAGAAATAGTGAAGCATATTTAATAATATGTCAGACTACAACTTCTCTTTAACGTACGACGAGGGGAAGGGAAAGTTCAGACGTAGTCAAGGGGTAGAGTGGATATCGATACATACGAAGTTTGCAAATAACCATTTGTATGACATTGATACCTGCCAAATGCTGAAGTTTGGAAGTAGGTATTGATTCTGCTCTGCGGCATGAGGCGCCAGCACTTGATGCTAGCCTTCAGTGATAGGGCGTATAAATACGTCGACACTGTTGTCTCTAGGTCCAATTNTTCAGTGATAGGGCGTATAAATACGTCGACACTGTTGTCTCTAGGTCCAATTATCTAATAACATACACTTTATTTGTGAGTTCATATAATCGAGTTTTATTGTTGCTTGAACAGGTTAACTTGTACATGAACTCACGAGACAAACTCCCCTCCCTTTTCTGTACATAGATTACGTGATACTTGGCGCGGCGATTTTGCATCG